>WOXC01005090.1:600000-1067226 GCA_011680675.1 Gymnobelideus leadbeateri
CATCATATAAAGACTGTTCACTGGGTTTTCTTCACAAAAATACTAAAGTGGTTGTATGTCTACCAATGCTAGTCATCTACTTTCTTTGCAACTTAGTTTCCTAGAGAGTTTCCTAGGTACAAGAGGTTAAGTTATTTACCTAGGGTGGCACTGCAAGTAGATGTGAAAGACAAGATTTAAACCTAGATATTTCTGGCTTGTAAGATCTCTATCCTCTATATAACATTGTCCCTCTAAAATATTCAAAATCTTATTGATCAGAAAAATGGATGCATCAAATACAAATGAAGTGGAATAAAAGGCAAAGCCTACCATGCAATTGGATGAAGTCAAGTGGAATAATTTGCAAAACATTCAAAAGTCTCCTTGACCAAAAATATTTCCCACACTGATACCTGAAATTACCAACAATGATCTGAAAATGCTAAAATATGAAAGACGACTCCAATATACTAAGGAAAATATCTGTGTCAGACACATTTAGGGTTGGTATTAGTGTCAGAGCCTTCCTGATAATTGAAAGTCTTACAAAATTACAGAATCATAGGATTCCTATGAAGAAGAGACCCCAAAAGCTATCTAATCCAAGTTATTCTTGAACAAGAATATTTGCTACAACATGCCTGACAGATGATTCAGCCTTTGCTTTAAGGCCTCCAGGAACAGAGAACCCATTACTTCTCTCCCATTTCATTTTGGGATAAATCTAATCATTAGGAAATTTTACCTTATATTATTTCAAAATTTGCTTATTTGCAGTTTCTACCCATTGTTTCTAGTACTGCTTCTAAAGTCAAACAGAATAGGTCTAATCCCTGTTCCAAATGACAACCTTTATAAATCTGAAGCAGCTATCACATCTTTCCCCAACTCCCACCAAGGTTTTCTCTTCTCCAGGTTAAATGTTCTCAATTCCTTCAGCTGATGTTCATATGGGTTGATCTTATTATTTTATATTATTTCAAACTTAAATACTAATAAAATAAAATGAGCATTCCTAGGTACAAAATGGAATAGAAAAAAGAGTATTGCATGTGAAGCCATGAATATTATGCACAAATTGCTTTTTGTTTTGATATGATAAATAAAATCAATTCAAGATGTAACTTTTGAAGCTATTCCTTCTTGTGTTTTTTTTTGTTTGTTTTGTTTTGTTTTGTTTTGCTTTCCAATCTCTTCTGTAAATTTTAAAAATATACCAATGGGAGCAGCTAGGTGGCGCAGTGAGTAGAGCGCTGGCCCTGGAGTCAGAAGGACCTAAGGTCGGATTTGGCCTCAGACACTTAACACACACAAAACAAAAACCTAGCTGTGTAACCTTGGGCCAGTTACTTAACCCCAATTGCCCTCAAAAAAAAAAAAAAATATATATATATATATATACCAATGAGCCCTTTTGGTGTATTTTCACTTTTATTTTTTGCTATCCTTTTGCTAAACTTTCCTACTATCTCAACTCTCCCCCATCCCCTTTTGGAAAAAAATAAAATAAAATAAATACTTGTAACAAATATGCATGGCCAAGAACAACCTATTTCTATGTGAACCAGTTCAAAAATGTATGTCTTTTTCTGAACCTCTCGGTCAAGAGATAAGTTGCATTGCTTCATTATCAGCAATTTGGAACTGTAGTTATCAGTACAGTGATAGAGTTTTCTAAAGTTTTTCAAAGTTACTTGTTTTTACAATGTTGCTGTTATTGTATAATCACTTTACTCCACATCCATTCATACAAGTTCCTTTTTCCTCTGGAACTCTTCCATTCATCATTTCTTTTAGTGTAATAATATTCCATCACATTCATGTACCATAATTTTTTCAGTCATTCCCCAGGTAACAAATGGCCCCTAACCCTTGCTTTTCAGTTCTTAGATTTTTTTTTTGTTATAAATATTTTTGTACATATGGACCCTTTTCCTCCTTTTTTGATCTCTTTTTGGTAAAGGATTAGTAGTGGTATCACTAGGTCAAAGGGTATGTATATACAGTTAGTGACTTTTAGGGCATATATCCAACTTGCTTTCCAGAATAGTTGTACCAATTCACAGCTAAACTAACAGTGTATCAGTTTTGGTCTTTTCATCAGAAATGCTTGCAAGTTCTCTCATTAAATGTCCATTTTTCCATCAAAGATTATACTCAGTTTTGCTGGGTAGGTGATTCTTGGTTGTAATCATAGCTCCTTTGCCCTACAGATTATCATATTCTAAGGCCTCTGATCCTTTAATGTAGAAGCTGCTAAATCTTGTGTTATGCTGACTATAGCTCCATGATATTTGAATGATTTCTTTCTGGTTGCATGCAACATTTTCTCCTTGACCTAGGAGTTCTGGAATTTGACTATAATATTCCTGGGAATTTTCATTTTGGGATCTCTTCCAGAAAGTAGTTAGTGGATTCTTTCAAGTTCTATTTTCCCTCTGGTTCTAGAATATATCAAGGCGGTTTTCCTTGATAATTTCTTGAGAGATGATGTCTAGGCTTTATTATGACTTTCAAGTAATCCAATAATTCTTAAATTATCTCTCCTGCATCAATTTTCTAGGTCAGTTGTTTTTCCAATGAGATATTTCACATTTTCTTCAATTTTTTTCAGTCTTTTGATTTTTTTGATTGTTTCTTGATGTCTCATAAAGTCATTAGCTTTCACTTACCCAATTCCAATTTCTAAGGAATTATTTTCTTCAGTGAACTTTTGTACCTCCTTTTCCATTTGGTCTATTCTACTTCTTAAAGAGTTCTTTTCTTCAGTGTATTTTTAAATATCTTTTTCCAATTAGGTCAATTCTGCTTTTTAAGGAGTTCTTCTCTTCAGTAGATTTCTGTGTATCTTTTATCACTTGGTCTATTCTGTTTTTTTAAGGTGTTATTTCCTTTAGCAATTTTTCTTTTGTGCTTCCTTTACCAAGCTGTTGACTCCTTTTTCATGATTTTCTTACATCACTCTCATTTTTCTTCCCAATTTTTCCTCTACCTCTCTTACTTGATTTTAAAAATCATTTTTGAGCCCCTCCATGAACTGAGACCAATTCATATTTTTCTTTAAGGTTTTGGATGTAGCAGTTTTGACTTCTGTTCTTCTGAGTTTGTGTTTTGATCTTTCTGGTCACCATAGTAACTTTCTATAGTCAGGATCTTTTTCTGCTGTTTGCGCATTCTACCATTTTCAAAGGATTCTTCTTGATTTACTTATTCAGTCATTTTTCAGTCACATCCAACTCTTTGTTACCCCATTTGGACTTTTCTTGGCAAAAATACTGCAGTGATTTGGCATTTCCTTCTCCAGATCATTTTACAGATCAATAAATTGTGGCAAACAGGGTTAAGTATCACATTTGCCTCAGATTCACTAGCAAGTCAAAAAATCCTGAATGAATGTAGCACAGGACAGGTAAGTTTTCATGAGAGGGAGAGAGAAATAAAGGATCTTAGCTTGGAAAAAATAGGGACAACTAGAAGAAAGATGATGATGCATGCTTCCCCACTCTTGGCAGACAGGTGATGAATCAACAACGCAAAATGTTAGAGATGGACAATGTGTTGATTTGTTCTGCTTGACAATGTTTATTTGCTATAATGGAGATAGGGTTTTGTTGCTGCTGCTGCTATTATTTTGTTTTGTTCTTTGTGGGGGGGAAATGGTAGGGGAGATTCAGTAGACAGTAATAGGGTTATAAAAAAAGTCAACAAAACATCTTTAAAATACCTATAAGAAAAAAGATGGTTGAGAAGGTGATACAGAGAATCATGGCAGTGTTGATACTATGGTACATAAAAACAAAAATTACATAATAGGTATTTACTAATTTATGTAGTCTCTTTTTCCATTTTTTGGTCTTTTTTTTTTTTTTGCTTTCTGGAGGGCAATTGGGGTTAAGTGACTTGCCCAAGGCCACAGGGATAGCGTGTGTGTGTGTGTGTGTGTGTGTGTGTGTGTGTGTGTTAAATGCCTGAAGCCATATTTGAACTCAGGTCCTCCTGACTCCAGGGCAGGTGCTCTATTCACTGCACCACCTAGCCCCCCCTTCCATTATTTGAATATGGAAATATTCATGTTTGCTGATGTTTGTTAAGTGTGTGTGTGTGTTTTTTTTTAACAAAAAGAAAATCTAAAAAAGAAATAATTGAAAAAAAAAGAATTTTTTAAAAAAGAAATAAAAGTGAAAAAACAAAGATAAAGACCAGCGGGATACCATAATGGGTAGCCTTTTATCCCTAGCATGGGGATTATGGGTATTTGTATAGGAAGGGAGAGACACCAAAAAGATATTGTAATGTCTAGTGTTATAAAAAATAGCAGGATAGCAGAAACCATCTAATCCTACACCCACATATGAGGAAACAAAGTCCTAGAAAGGATTAAGAGCTTGCAGCTTATGTGACAAAATGCATGTAAAATACTTTTCAAACTTTAAACTATATTGTTGCAATCATTATTATCCCGGTTCACTAAGGTAATCAATCAATAAGTTATAAAGCTCTTACTATATTTTAAAACACAACTATCAAGAGGCAGCTAGGTGGCACAGTGAGTAAGAGCGGCGGCCCTGGAGTCGGGATGGCCTGGGATCGATCCCGGCCTCAGAAAATGAGCACCCACACATAAATAATGACTGGCTGTGTAACCTTGAGCAAGTTACTTAACCCCAAATGTTTTTTTAAAAAATGCAACTATCACTACTTTGAAGGGACTTTCCTTAATTGGCAGGTATGTAAAGCAGTGGACAGATTGCTATACCTGTAATCAGAAGAGATCTGAATTCAAATATAACCTGAGACACTTATTACCTATGTGACTCTAGGCAAGTCACTTAACCTCTTTCTACTTAGTTCTGTCATCTGTAAAACTGGGACAATGATAGTACCTACCTCCCAGTGTTGTTGTGAGGATGATATTTGTAAAGTGTTTTGCGAATCTTAAACCACTATATAAAATGTTAGCTGCTATTTGAGGAGGGGGGTAGAGGGGGGAGGAAGCATGTATACAGGTAGGTATGTATGAAATATATGCAAAGTAAGACCAAAGTATTTTAGGGGGGAGGGGAAAATGGGAGCTAGGATAATCAGAAAAATCCTCTTGTACAAAAAGGCATATAAAGTGAGTTTTGAAGGAAAATAGGGATTCTAAAAGGTGAAAATGAAAAAATAATGCTTACCAGACATAGAGGGCAGCCTGCATGCAAAGGCACAGACATTGAAGATTGAATATTGCATGAGAGGAACAGCAAGACAGCCACTTTTTCTGGACCATGGAGTATATGGAGTATGTTGTAGACTAAATATATGAAGGAGCATAAGGTACACTAAGTTTGGAAAAGTTAGGCTGGAACCAGGTTGTGAAAGGTTTTAAAATGCCAAGCAGAAGAGTTTCTATTTGATTCTAAATATAAGAAGGGACTGAAGTAGGGTGGTGGCCAACTGGATACAGAGGAGAAGGTTTTGAGATGTTGTGGAGGTTAGTTTGGCAAGGCTTGGCAATTGATTGATTGGGTTGGGGGGAGTAAGGGAGAATGATGGTGAAATATCATTTTAAGGTTTGTGAATCTGAAAAGATGGTTTTTATCTTGATAGACCTCAGGAAGTGAAGAAGAGAGGTGGGTTTGAGGGAAAAGATAAGGGGTTCATTTTCGAAAAAAGGTGAACTTGGGATGCCTATGGGATACCAGTTTCAAATGTCCAATTTGTTGGACCAAACACCCACACTGTTGATTAGGGACTATAGCTGAGTAGGCAAAGGTTGGTAGTCTTCTGCTTAGAGATGACAGCTGAGCCCATAGCAGCTGATGAAGTCAACATAAGAGAATACAGAAAGAAGAGATAAGAACAGAACCTTGAGGTACCCAGTTAGGAGCTGGGACATGGATGATGATTCAGCAAAGAATATTATGAATTGGTCAGTAAGATAAGATTAGCACCAAGAAGGTGGTGAGAGAGAACCAAGCATAGATGAAAAGGGCTATTAACCTGTGATTTGTGGACCTTTGGGGATTCTGTGGATCGAATTCAAGAAATCTGTGAGTTTAGATGGGAAGAAAATAGGTGGGTTTTTTTTTAGTTTGTTTTTACTAGTGTCTAATTGAACTTTAGCATTTCTTTTAATTAATTCAAAACTAAGAAAAGATTCATGGGCTTCATCAGACTACTAAAAGAACACAAAAAGGTAAAGAGCTGGGGCAGCTAGGTGGTGTAGTGAATAGAGCACTGGTCCTGGAGTCAGGAGGACCTGAGTTCAAATCTGGCCTCAGAAACTTAACACTTACTAGCCATGTGACCATGAACAAATTACTTAACCCCAATTGCCCTGCCTTCCCCCTCCAAAAAAAAAAAAAGCCAAAAAGGTAAAGAGTTAATCTAAGAAGACAGAATAGTCAGCAGCATTTAATAGTATGTGTACTGTACATAACAAGGATTTGGATATAATTTTAAGATAAAATTTAAGAAATTACTTTTGGATTTGGCAAACTAGCCTGAGAGCTGGTTTTCTGTCTTCAGTATCCCCAGTGCCCCTTCCATTATACCCAGAGGTACGCGGACAAATGTTTAACCACCTATTCTTCCAAAACACAGGAAACACTTTTAAATTTAATCTCTACTATTAGCATTTTCTTCATTACTTTCTTAAGGCTAGACAATCAACAAAATAATAAATCAAGCCCTGATTAGTAACATTTGCTGATTTTTGAAGTGTAAGTGTACACACTGAAAACTGAACAATTGACTCTCATGACCAAGTTCTAGCTCTGACTCCAGAACACCCTTGATCACACCATACCTATTCTCAGGAAGGGGGACATGCTAAAAACAGGTGAAAGGGGCAGTGATGTCAAATTTCTTCTCCTTCATAACTTTTCCCAACTCAAATTAGCCTTCTAGGCAAGAATATATATTTTTTTTTCTTTTTTTTTTTAAACAAATACTTTATTAACTTCTGTTTTACATCATTCATTTCCGCCAGATTTTGAGTTACAATCATTTTCCCCCCATTATTCCCCTACCCAACCTCCCAGAATAGCAGTCCCACAAGATATCGCTTCCTCCAATCTGCTCTCTCCCATACCTTCTCCCATACCCCCATCGACTTTTCCATTAGAGGAAGATGAATCTTTGTGTCCCAATGCCTGCACATCTTATCTCCCAATTATAGGCAAAAGAGTATTAATAATAGTATTTATATATATATTTGAAACATTTAATGTTACTACCTTGAATTTCAGATCCATTTCCTTCCTCCCTTGTCACCCATTCCTTCTTGGGATATAAGTAATTCAGTATATGTTGTACATGTCTAGCTATGCAAAACATTATCATAGTAGATATATTGTGCAAGGCTGCTTATAATTCCCTCCCACTCATCCCACCCCCCACCTGGTCCATCCCCTACATGATCCTGTCCCTCTTCTATAGTGGGTACTTCCAACCTCCCCTCACCCCAAGGATGCCCTCCCATCCATCATCCCTCCTCTCATCCCCCTTCCCCCTATCCTGCTGCAGGTTGAGATATCCCATTTAGTATGTATGTCATTTTCTCCCTGAACCAAATTCAATGTGAATGTGGTTTTGCCTTTTTAGCCTTCCTTATTCTCCCCCTCCTTTGCACCCACTTCCCCTACATGAGATAGTTTACCCTACCATGTCTCTCCCCATCTCCTCTTGCCACTTTCCTCTCTCACCTCATAATTTCATCCCTTGAGTACTCTCCCTTCCCAACAAAATCAACCTATGCCCTCTATCCATATATAACTGTAACCATATACACACACATTCACACATGTATTCGTATGACCACACCCCCTTCTTCCATTATTTTCATAGTGGGAAAGATATCATCAGTCACAGATATTGCTTTTCCATATAGGAATGTAAATAGTTCAACTTTGATAAGTTCCTTTTGATTTCTTTTCCCTGATTACCTTCTCAGGCATCTCTTACTTCTTGCGTCTTGATGTCAAATTTTCTATTCAACTCTGGTTTTTTCCTCAAGAATGCTTGAAAGTCCTCTATTCCACTGAATGACCATATTTTCCCCTGAAACAAAATACTCAGTTTTGCTGGGTAGGTGACCCTTGGGTTCATTCCCAGTTCTTTTGCCCTCTGGAATATCATATTCCATGCCCTTCGATCCCTCAGTGTAGAAGCTGCCAGGTCCTGGGCTATTCTGATTGTGTTTCCACAATATTGAAATTGTTTCTTCCTGGCCGCTTGTAGTATTTTCTCCTTGATCTGGGGATTCTGGAACCTGGCTATAATATTTCTGGGAGTTTTCTTTTTGGGATCTTTTTCAGGAGGTGATCGGTGGATTCTTTCAACCTCTATTTTGCCCTCTGGATCTAAAACATCAGGGCAGTTTTCCTTGAGAATTTCTTGAAGGGTGATTTCTAGGTTCTTTCCTTGATCATGGCTTTCAGGTAGTCCAATAATTTTTAAATTGTCTCTCCTGGATCTATTCTCCAGGTCAGTGGTTTTTCCCATGAGATATTTCACATTGCCTTCTAATCTTTCATTTGTTTGGATCTGCTTAACAGCATCTTGATTTCTCATAAAGTCACTAGCTTCCATTTGCTCCAGTCTAACTCTGAAGGAATGAATCTCCTCAGTGAACTTTTGAGATTCTTTTTCCATCTGGCAAATTCGACTTTTTAAGGCATTCTTCTCCTCATTGCCCTTTTGGGCCTCCTTTGCCATTTGAGTTAGTCTATTTTTTAAGGTGTTGTTTTCCTCAGTCAGGCTGTTGACCCTCATTTCATACTTTTCCTGCATCCTTCTCATTTCTCTTTCTAATTTTTCCTCCACTTCTCTTATTTGATTTTTAAAGTCCTTCTTAAGGTCCTCTATGGCCTGCAACCCACTCATGTTTTCCCCTGGGGCTTTTGGAGCAGGACTTCTGACCTCACAGTCCTTTTCCCGCTCTATGCCCCCAAAATAGGAGTCTAGGGTTGCATTTTTCTGTTTCCTTTGCCTTGGCATGTTGCCACTTAATTGCTTGACTTTTGGGCTTGTTGCCACACTATGGCTTTAAGGCCAGCTAGAGGAATTTTCGTCCCGAACGTGTGGGGGGCAACTTCCGTTTCTGGCAAGCTGTAAACCCACCCACAACTTCCACCCTAGATCACAATCCAGATCCAGGGAGGTTAAAGCAAGAGCGATTACCCCCCAAGACTGATCGCTGGATCTCCCCACGATTTGTAGGCTGGGAGCCGGAAATGCCTCTGAAAACTACACAGTGGCGTGTCTCCTCAGCAGCTTCTAGCCCCCAGGGGAGGGAGCTGACGCATTCCCCAAATACAGGTCCCAAAGTCCATAGGACACTAACCTCTTACTTTGTCCTAGGCAAGTCTATGTTGATAATTCTGGCGTCTCCACAGTTCCTGGTGTTCTGGGGTTCCTCCAGCCGGCTGCTGGCCCTGCCGCCCTGGGGCTAAAACCTCGGCTCACGTGGACCTGGGCTCGGCTCGGCTCCTGCGCTCTGCGCGCTGCCGGCTCCCAGACCACTGCGCTGGTCCTTCCTGCAGGGTGCTGGGCTGTCCTCAGCGGGAGGTTAGCTTCTCTGTGTCGTTCTGTGGGTGCTGGGGCTCCAGAAGATTTTCAGAGTCCTTTTTTACATAGTTTGTGGAGAATCTGGGGGCAGAGAGGCTTGGACGAGCTGTTTCTACTCCGCCATCTTGGCTCCGCCCCCAAGAATATATTTTAATGTAGTCTCTTTTGTGCATAATAAAATAGAGAATTTTATCTTGGGACTCATTTCTAATCTGAGTGAGCATGAAGTTAAAAGGCTTCTGAACTTTCTTCTGCTCTGGGATGCTTAGGATGCTTCTCAGAGTAGGTAAAATCTTCAGGAATACAGCTCACTAAACATGGGTTCTTAAATGAATGTCAGGCTCATTTGCTCATACTAAGTGTCTTGTATGTCAGTGAGCCTGTTGCTCCACGCTGCACAGCTAGGTCCAAAGCCTGAGGCTCCTGTTGACTTTTCAAAGAGTTTCTTGATTGGTTTAGTTCCATGGGATTCAGATAAAGATGAAAAATGAGCCCAAGGTTATTTGGGAACATTTCATATTTGAGAGACCTTCAAGCACTTCACAAATAGAAAGTGCTATATAAATAATGAATAATAATATTGTGATAAGTTTCTATCCTCACCCCAATTTTCATCATGAAAAATTCTATTAGAAATAGATATATCCATATCTCAAAAGCTGGAAAATGGATGTTAAGATCCCAGTAGTTTGGAAGTGTTGAAATAATTTTACTTAGTAAAAGAATGATCCATTTCAAAGGGAAAGTATATTTTTCCAAATATTCAGTTTTGTGATGCCAACATTCAACCTAATGCATGCTATTTTTCTATTACTATGTATCCCCCACATTACTAGTCTCCCACTTATTATCAAAGATCTGTGGTCATTTTTTAAAACTTTTGTTCCAATAAGAGATACCTAAGAAGGGGAATATTTGCCTTTTAAGATAATATTAGAGATCTTTTGTCTATCCTTATCAAAGAGAGTGAAAACTAAATACAAAAAACCTCACATTTAACAACTAAAAAGTCTTTTCAATTACCATTTGTCATCATCTTTTAATGGCATCTGTATCTGTACTAACCCTTAACCTTCATCCTGGTTCAGAACTGCCTTTCAAGAACTATTTTACATTAGTGAGTCAAATAGCCTATTTTTCAATGTAGACCTTCTAGCTGGGGGGAAAAAAATCAGCTTTTATGAAGCAGTTTGGGATGTAGATGAAGAGGCCAGACAAAAAATGAAATAAACAATGTTTTGGATTACATTTTAGACATTCAAAAACACTCTAAGTTCAATTTCATAAGGCAATTGTATTTGCAATGAAAAAAACATCTCTGAGCTCCCTATCCCCAGGTTAACAGACCCCTTTTATGTTGGAAATTTTTTGTAGAGCAATTACAAATGATATACAGATTCGTAATTTCTCCAGTACTTTATCATAACATTTCTCTATACATCTAATTTTTTCTTGTAATGTAACATTTCAGGGGATTTTCTTAATTGCTTTTGAAGTTGTTCCAAGATAACCAGGTACTTTCTGGAGCATGATAAGACATTTGACAATATTACCAGACTGATTTTGGATCACACCCTAATTTTGTTCCTAATAAGGGATACCTAAGAAGGACAATATTTGCCCCTTAAGATAGTATTTTCTTTCTAACTTAATTTTAGTCTTTATTTATTTGCCAATACTTATCACAGTCAACAAAAGAATTATCAAATGGATAACTCTTTTTTTAATTTCCCACCAGTTTGTGACTCTTTGGAAGACTAATGTGTACAAAGGCAATTTCTCTAGCATTCAAAGAAATCCTTAACCCAATAAAATAAACCTAGGGAGAAAAAGCAAAATGTTGATATCTTCATAATATACTTCATAACTACACTTAAAATGTGTTCATTTTAAAACTTAGATGAGGGGGGCTTATTATATTTTGTCAATTTAAAGGGAATATTTGGGTCTTGAAATTTTGACTTATATCTTACCTTGATGAATTAAGTTTTAGCTCAACTGTAAACTTTCCTTAAATTTGCTTAATACCTGTTTTGATGCCCTGATAATCTTTATAATTTCCATATATGTGAGATATAATTTTACTTTAATTTTGGTAACCAAGCATATATCAAATATAAATATATGATTACATTGAAATTAAGTTAATTTTATATCAAAAAGTGGAAAACACATAAGGAATCTAACTTTTATCTTATTGTGCTTTCATATTAGCAGGGGAGCATTGATAGTTTTTGGCAAAAGAATGATAAATTAATATCTACTTTATTATGTGAATGTCAGTGAGTCATTCTGACCTCTGTCTACCTAGAATTACTCTTGGCATCTGTATTTCTTTTGATTACTTGAATTTAAAGAGCTAGGGATGAGACCAGAGAGGACTGACTGATACTTTAGGAACTTTCACAAATAGAGTGCTCAAAAATTATAGGAACCTATAACCATGTAAAAAATATAGTTATCTGTTTCCTCATCTATCAGCTGAATGGAGTCTAAAATAAGCTTTAAAATATTAGGGTTTCTCAATATGTAAATATATTCCAGGGAAGATATGCTCAATACCTCTAAAATCATGAAAGGTACATATAATACTTGTTCGTCAAATTCTATAATACTAAAGCCAAGGGAACACTCAGGATTTTAAAGGGGTGATTTTACAACAAATAAAAGGATATGCTATTTTTGCACAGTAAATAATATAAGCTTATTCAATATAGTACAAGAAATATAATACATAAATTTGAAGATCTTTGACAAAGTCTTGGCTAACAGACCTGTAATAGGATCCCTGATTTAGAGAACTGGAAAGGAGCTAGAAAGAGGCCATGTAGGTCCAACACCTTCATTTTATAAATAAGAAAACTGAGGCCCAGGTGGATTAAGTTGCCTAGGATCACAGAGTTGGCAAAACAATGAAATGCTATTTGAATTCAGGTCTTCCTTTCTCAAAGTCCAGCATTTTATGCACTATGGTACACTGCCTCTGCAAATAAAAACAACTGTGAGAACTTACTTCACATGCAGTAAAACTGGCAAAAATTTGTAAGTGCTACAGGAAGACAGACACACTAATATGCTCTTAGGGAAACTAGGAATTGGTCCAACCACTCTGAAAACCAATTTCTAATTATGCTTAAAAAGAAAAGAATAACTACAAAGTTTATATCCTTGCCCCAGAGATCTCATTTCTAGACCTATACCCCAAGGAAGTCAAAGGCAGAAAGGTTCCACATACACCAGATTATTCATAGCAGCCATTTCTTCCCTACCTCCTACTTTTCTTTTTTTGGTTTAGGAGCAAGGAACACGGCAGATGCTTATAGATTAAGGAATTGCTAAACAAATCATGGTACATGAATGAAATGTAATATTACTGTGCCATAAAAAATGATGAATATGAAGAATTCCTCCTAAGCCTGGGAAGACTTATATGAACTAATGAAGAGTGGAGTAATCTTAATAAGAAAAACAATATGCTATACAGTGACAAAGTGAATGGAAACAACAAAAACTGAATGCTGTATAATTAGTGACTGAAACAGTTCCCAGAGGAAGGAAAACACAGCCCTTCCCTTCTTTGCACAGGTAACAGCAGTCTATAAGGTATGCAACATATTATGTCAGAATCAATGTGTTGCTTAGTTTTGATAAATGTCACCTCCAGAACCTTCCCCCCTTTCTTTTTAATTTACTTTTCTTTATTCTTTGTTAAAAGGAATGGGTTGGTGGATGCAAAAATTAGCAATATTTTTAAAGGAAATTAGGAAGATTTGGAGTATTCTTAACATTTTGAGGTTATTATTTTGGGGAGCAACCATGGTCTCCCCCATAAAACATTTTTTGAGATATCAAATACAGAATCCTGGGTTAAATGCACCATGTTCTCATTTCTTTGTCCACCTTGTCTAGCCTTGCCTTCTGTATTAAGACATGATGTTTATGATGGGAAATGATTTCTATGAATACAAATATAGCTAAGGGTAAAATCATTGAGTGTTTTCCATAGAAAACATATCTAAAGACTGTAGAACTTCAGTTAGACTACAAAATGACCCCAGAAAAGTTCCAGTAACCCATATACAAATAATATGGATTACAATAAACATCTGTAGGGAGTTTTTACAATTTGATGTCCTCTTATTTAAATATCAGAGAAGCCTAAGGGAAAGAACAGTACTACTAAATAGTATATATTAAGGAGGATTCAACTATCAGAAACAAAACAAAGCTATAAATAGAATGGGTAATCAAGCGACTGATTTTCTAGCTAGCTCTTCTGAAGATGCTAATCCATTTTAGAGATAGTCACCCACAGGTTTTTATGAATATAAAACTGAATTTGTCTAACTCCTCTAACTGCATGCTTTCCACTAGTTGCTGAGTTTGTCCCTGAGGCAAGGTTGCTGGAGGACTGGATGTGACTTCCATCATTGCCAGCAAGTCAACTTCCACTTCCTGCTGCAAGCCTGACCTCAGGAGGTGATGTAGACAGCCTACAGTTCAAAGAGGAACAACCTTCCCTTTGATCTCAGGCCCTCTATCTCCTGCTGCATTTGTCCCTTGAGGGAAAACAGTGAGGAAAGTCAGTGGGGAGTTGGATTTCCATCTCCTGCTTCACAGTCTCCTGCCAAATACTCAGCCTTCAAAGGAAAGAGCAGTAGTGCAATAGGGCCTCCCATTTGACCATGAGCCCTTCCATCTTGTGATGTGCTTGTTTGTTGCCTCTTCAGTCACCTCTGGGAAAAGGAGTGGTAGCTTGCACTTGATGAACATTCCCACACCTGGTCATACCCTACATATCCCAGTGATTCTGAAATCCTGTAGATCATCATCCAAACCCCACTCATCATCCCTAACTACATTACTCTTTATTCCCATCCCCAAATACTCCCACCCTAATGTCCTAAACAAACTGCCACTATCCCTTCCATGTCCCCTCTGGAATGCTTGTTTCTTCATCCTAAATCTTTTCCCCTCCCACTACTTTTATCTTCTAGCAATCACAGAAACCTGGCTCCCCTAATGACACTGCCTCCCTGGCCAACCTTTCCAGGACTAATATACCATCACTCATTCTCCTAGGCTCACTGCCTGAGGCAGAGCACTTGGAATACTGCTTAATTTAAAAAACATTTAAATGAAAATAAAAATAAAAAACCCTCATATTTGTGTATTTAATAAAGTCATTTTTTTTTAACTGTGAGGTGGTGAGGTCAACCTTGGAATCAGGAAAACCTGGGTTCAAATCCTGTTCATGTCGCATTCTGACTTCATGGCCATTTGGGTCTTTTCCCCAGGCAAGTCTCTAAAATTTAAGTTACACAAAATTGCCCATACCAATGAAATCATTTAATCTATTGCCAAATTCTGTCAATTCTACCTTTGCAACATCTATGTGCCCCCTTCTCTCCTCTGACACTGCCACCACCCTAATTTAGGCTCTTATTATCTCATCCCTGAACCTCTTCCCATTTCCAGTTTTCTTATACTTTACTACTCTCCACTTAGCAATCCAGTAACAGTGGCCTCTTTTGCTATTGTTTACACAAGATATCCCAGCTCCTGACTATGGTAAATTTTTGATGGCTGTGCCCATACCTGGGACTGCCACTTGATCATCTTCCCTGGCTTCCTTGATGTCTCACCTTTTGTAAAAAGCCTTTCCTTGTCCTCAGTTTTAGTGCCTTGTCTCTGAAATTATCTCCAATTAATCTTGAATCACATTTGTGTAGAATGTGGTGGAGGGATGCTCTAAAATGAGAAGGCAGCCGAGCCTCCATGGTACCAAAAACTTGGGTATGAAGGTTGAACCTATATAGGGAATAGGGAACACAAAGCGTGTGCCTTGATATCAGCAGTAAAAGGGACGTTAGAAATAAACTAGTCCAACATCCTCATTTATTGATGAGGAAACTTAGGCCCAGTGAACTGTAGTGACCAATTCAAGGTTAAACAGGTAATAAGAGAATCAGTATTCAAACCCAGTTCTTCTGACTCCAAATCCTGGGCTAATTTCACCCCACAGCCCTATTCAAGAAAATATGGAACCACAGAAGAATGAAAAATCACTGGACACAAAGAAATTAAGAACTCTCATGCAAGTAATATAGATTTATTGTTGTTCATGACTAGTCAAAAAGCTTACAAGATTAT
Organism: Gymnobelideus leadbeateri; assembly: GCA_011680675.1. Lineage (NCBI taxonomy): Eukaryota > Metazoa > Chordata > Mammalia > Diprotodontia > Petauridae > Gymnobelideus > Gymnobelideus leadbeateri. The sequence goes on from WOXC01005090.1 coordinate 615,688, forward strand.
CAGACTAAAACAATGTTAAAGTACAGCCACAGATTCAAAACATCATTTAGAGACATGGAGTGAAAAAAGACAGTTACAAAAACACACAAAGGAACCCATTCATATGGGTGTTCACTGTATTTTGCTACAAATGTAGGAAGCATCGAGCTACAGAGATTTCAAGATACATAACATTCTGAAAATATATCTTAAGCATAAAAACTGCACTCAAGTTGCAAAAATAAGGTTTTACTTTTTTTTTTTAAACATTTGATCTGAGCTCAAAGCAATGAAATAATGAACGCCAATGATTTTCACATCAGAACAATAACTGTAAAAATGATTTTTTTTTCTTTTTTGGTGATGAGGAACTGATTAAACTCAGCTGCACAAACTCAGCAGTTGCAGAGGTCAACAGCATGGACAATGCATTGCATCCAAAAGAAAGTCTGTGGTGGACCTGCTTTATCTTGGCCATAAAATATTTTAAGAATCATAATTTACCATTCTCCAACAAGTTAAGCCAGTAGAAACAAAATGATAAAAGGAAAGATTATTATTTCAATCAGGGCTCTTTTGCCACTTAGTTCCTTTAGGTAACCGTTTCACTAGTGCAAGAGCAGTATCATTTACCTGAAAGATCATCAAGTGTCACAACTGAAGAACACTCATACAAAACTATTTCCTTTTTTCCTTTAAAAAGTGCCACATACTGTACTTTTTGTACTAAAAAAAATATAAACTAATGAAAGACCGTTTGTCTCCATCTCTTGTCAATGAGAAAAGGCCAAAGTGATTCTTTTATACCAACTCGGAATGGTGTTCGCTGGCCAATGCCCAGGGTCTCTAATTTGGAGCAGTCGAGCTGAGCATTTCTTGGACGTGGAGCTCCTAAGACCGGGCTGTCAGTGATCTTTTTAGAAAAAAAAAAAGAAAAAAAATTAATGGGCAAAACCAGGGTCTCTTCTCTTTTTTAATCATTTCCTTTTACAACACAAGTGGTGCCTACAAAAAAAGTCCTGTAATTTATAGTATTTTTAATCTCTATCACCTGGAGGTTCTAATAATTACTGTAGGTATTTATAAAGAAAAAAACGGCAAACCTCATCCCATCCTTAGGTGTATGTATAAACTACTAGCATAAAATCATAAATTTAGAACTGGAAAGGGTCAGGTAACAGGGATTCAAATCCCCTGATGGTAATTAGTTATGTTACCATGGGCAAGGAACTTAGTAAGTTCTTCCCCCGCCCCCTCCTTGGGCCTCAAGTTCCCTTAAATGTAAATACGACGTTTAGACCAGGTAACCTCTGAGGTCTCTTCCAGCTCTAAATTTAGATCCTACAATTTCATTTAACCCAATCCAAAGTTTATATCTGGTCACCGATAAACAAGTGGAAGGCTTCTTTGAGGAATTCTGGGAACAAGGGGAATAAAAATTAGAACCAAGTTCCTTTGAGTTGTGTGATATTTCCTTAGACTACATAAAATAGCTCAGAATAAAAATTTACCTTCTCCTTTTCCAAAATATTACCCTTTTGAAACCCACCTTCTTATAAACAACCTAAGTGTTTTCGCTCCCCAAAATTAGCTTCTCTATCTTGTACATATATATATACATGTGTACATGTTGTCTTCCCTAGACAAATTATAAGCTCCTCAAATGTAGGGACTCTTTTGTCTTGTTATCCCAGTACTCAGAATAGTTCCCTTAACTACTTGCTGACTGATTAAAAAAAAATTTACAGGTGAGGAAACTTAGGCCCAGAAAGCTCACTGAGGTACTAAGCATAAATTTTGGGATCTGAACCCAGGTCCTCTGCCTCCAAACCCACTGTGCTACACTACCAACCCTAGGAAATAAAGCTTTGAGTACACACATTGCACTTGGTTTATTCATCCAAGTTAAATTATACTTTGTAATCACAGACTTGGCCTTTAAAGAAGGGATTTTTTTTTCCTTTGGAATGCTATATACTTACAGGTCTTAAGTGACTATTAGGAAGGTTAAAGGCATCTGCAATAGCACATGCCATTTCATATTTGGTCATTTGTTCATTGCCAGACCAATGGAAGGTGCCTTTGATTGTAGGATCCTAGAAACAAAGGAAGAGAACACAAAATAAGAACCAAGATCTTCTGAATCATGTGATATTTACTTGGATTACATAAAATAGGACAGGTATCGAAGTTTACCCTCTTTTTCTTCAATATTATTTATTTCCGGAACAACTTTTCTAGAAACAAGACTCTTTAAGGAGTCAAAACATCTTATAATACAGGCTACTGATTTTCTAATGCTGTTTTTATAAATCAATATAAATGACTGTCCCTGAAAGCTGCGCAAATTCATTCACTTAACTAGGAATCCTAAAAGACTTAACTTCAAAAATCTATGGAAATACAACTCAATTTATATAATTCCAAACTCTATCACATCTATGGTCCACCCTATAGGTATTGTGGTAGGCAGAGAGAATACAAATATAAAAATGAAAATAATCCCTATCCTCAATGCACTTTCATTTTACTAAAATGAACTCAATTTATAATATAGGTCCAGTGGAGGCCTGTAAATCTGTAATCCCAAAGTTAGCCTAGTCTAAATTCAGAGAGGCTCATCGTGAAATTGAAAACATATAATTAACTATTTTGACATAATGACTTTCATATCTGCATATCCAGTCCTCATCTCTTTTCTGAGCGCCAGTACTGTGTCCCCATATGCCTATGGGACACATTTATCTGAATATCCCATAAAAATTTCAAACTCAAGATATCTAAAACGTTTTATCTCTTTATCTAAACCTACCCTTCCCTCTTCCTAACTTCTCTGTTTCTGTTAAGGGCACTATTGTTCTTCTAGTCATCCAGATTCACAAAGTAGGAGTCTTCCTTCAGTCATCTGTCTATATCCAATCAGCTGTCTTAATGATTCTAATTCTTCAAAACCTCTAACACTTGTCGAATTCTCCCCATAATTACCCTACTTCAAGCTCTTGTTGCCACTTACCAAGACTATTTTAATAACCTCCTAATTGCTCTTCCTACATCTAATCTCTTCCTTTCCTGGCTTACTCTATCTCCTACTCAACTCTTTAAGTGATTTTTGTGAGGTAATTTACCCTTTGTGAGGTAATTTACCCCATTCTACCTCTCCTTTCCCCCTTCTCCCAGGGAATTCCTCTTATTTTTGTGGATCTCACCCCACCATAACCAACTCATACATTGCCCTCATTCTAGCCCAAGTAATAATAAATTTCTTAGGAGGTACAAACATCATCTTCCCATGTTGGAATGTAAACAGTTTAACCTTATTGATTCCCTTATGATTTCTTTCTTGTTTACATTTTTATGCTTCTCTTGAGTCTTCCATTTGAAAGTTAAATTTTCTATTCAGTTCTGGTCTTTTCATCAGAAATGCTTGCAAGTCCTTTCATTAAGTGTCCATTTTTTCCCCCTGAAAGAACTCAGTTTTGCTGGGAAGGTGATTCTTGATTGTAATCCTAGCTCCTTTGCCTTCTAGAATATCATATTCCACTATCAGAAGATCCTTTAATGTAGAAGCTGCTAAATTACGTGTCTGTCGTGCTGACTACAGCTCTTTGCCTTGACCTAGGATCTCTGGTATTTGGCTACCAATATTCCTGGGAATTTTCATTTTGAGATCTCTTTCAGGAAGTGATCACTGGACTCTTTCAATTTCTATTCTACCCCCTGATTCTAGAATATCAGGGCAGTTTTTCTCAATAATTTCCTGAAAGTTATCTAGGTTCTTCTTTTGATCATCACTTTCAAGTGGTCCAATAATTCTTAAATTATCTTTCCTACGTCTATTTTTCAGGTCAGTTGCTTTTCCAGTGAGATTTTGCATTTTTTTCTATTTTTCAGTCTTTTGCTTTTGTTTGTTTCTTGATGTCTCATGAAGTTATTAGCTTCCACTTGCCCAATTCTAATATTTAAGGGATTATTTTCTTCAGTAAGCTTTTGTACCTCCTTTTCCATTTGGCCAATTCAGCTTTTTAAACAGTTCCTCTCTTCAGTGGATTTTTGCTCCTTTTACCACTTGTTCTATTCTTTTAATTAAAGTTATTTTCTTCAGTAATTTTATGCCTCTTTTACCAAGATGTTGACTCTTTTTTCTCATTATTTCCATACATCATTCTCATTTCTTGTCCCAATTTTTCTTCTCTAGCTTTATTTTTAAAATCCCTTTTGAGCTTTTCCATGGCCTGAGACTCATTATTTTCTTTGAGGCTTTGGATGTAGCAGTTTTCACTCTGTTGTTGTCTTCTGAGTTTCTGTTTTGATCTTCCCTGTCACCACAGGAACATTCTATAGTCAGGATCTTTTTCTATTGTTTGCTCATTTTCCCAGCCTATTTCTTTTAACTATGCTAAAGTGAGCTCTGCTCCTGAGGTGGAGGAGGCACTGTCCCAAATTTTAGTTTTCATGTTGACATTTTCAGAGCTAGTTCTTGAAGGAGAAGGAAAGCTGTAAATTTTCAGTTCTTTCAAGGTAGTATGATCTAGGAAGAGGTGTTATCACTGCTCTCCTTGCCTGTGCTCTAAAGCACTTTTTAAAATGTTAGTCTGGACCCAATATGGGGTCACAAAAAAATCTGGCAACAGTAAAAGGTTTCTGAACATGTGATGACCAAAAATTAATTAAAAATCAAATGCATAATAAATCCAAGGTGTTTCTGGCAGCACTGCAGCCTTGATTCTGAACACACAGCATTCACACTCTGCATTGCATATGCCATCAGGCCACACAATGCCAACAAATGCTGCAGAAACATGAAAAAGAGTCCCGTGGAAAAAGTTTAAGAAACCCTGCTCTAGTCTCTGAGCTCAAGCACAAGCACTATTTTTCACCCTGAAACTTTGACTAGGGTCCTGGCTCCAGGTAGTGCACATCTTCACTCTGGGACTGTGACCCAAAACCACGTATGGACAATGCAATAGAGACCTGTTCTTTGTGCTACTGTAACCTTCTGACCAGTTGTCTGCCCACCCCCACACCCCCAACTCCCTTACAATCTGCAGGCTAAGAGCTTCAGAAGCAGCATAGCCAATTCAGTTGCCCCAGGGTCTGCTGCTGGTTTGCAAGGGTAATAGCTGCACTGGACTGCACTCCACTCTCATCTCACTAAAAGAGACCTTCCCGGCCAACTTTCTAAGTTGTCCTGGGCTGGAAAACTGCTTCACCCTGTCCTTTTGTTTGGTTTTTTTGCTCCTCCAAAATTTGTTTTGAGGTGTTATTTTAACATTTTTTAGAGTGGAATTTGGGAGAGCTCAAGTGAGTCCCTACCTTTACTCTGCCATCTTGACTCCTCCCCTCCCTGTAAAAAGTGATTTTTCTAAAGCACAGATTAGAATATGTCATTCCCCTACTCAAGAAATTTCTGTGGCTAGTATAGGATAAAATACAAACTTCTTTTTCTGAGTATTTGGCATCTTATCTCCTTCACAACTCTTTCTAAGCTGTTTACACATTATTTACCTCACATACTCTATACTACAGTAAAATCAGTATAATTTCTATTCCCCATACACTATGGTCCATTTTTTTATCTCCACGGTCCATCCCTCATCTCCTTACTTTTTCACAGACCACCTTACCCCTTGGCCCACTCCCCATTTCCCCACCATTCATATGGCTGGAATGTAATCTCTCCTATCCATTTCCTGGAAACCTGGCTCCTTTCAAGGCTCAACTCAAATATAACCACCTTCAAGAGGTACTTTGGGATTTCCCCAGATTTTAGCATCTTGTTTCCCTCCCTAATCACTTTGTATTTATTTGTATATAGTCTGTATTTACTTGATGGTGAATCCACTGTGATAAAAACCTCTCCATATTCTCAGAACAAAACATAAGCTGTAAAAGGCAGATAATAAAAAAGGATTTTTGTCATTATATTACCAATGCCTAGCACAGTGCCTGACACACAGCAGACACTTAATAAATACTTGTTTATTTTTAAGTTACAGAAGAATTGTGATTTGTGTTAAGAGAGGGAGAACGCACACCAACAACTATGGATCCTCAAAAATTTCTTACACAAATGCCTTAGAATTATATAAAATGGATTTAAAGCAACTCAAAAAATAAACTGGACTGTTGCTTCTTTAGCCTTTTGAATACATCGAAACCCTTTCCTTCATATACAGAGGAACTGATTCCCCTGAGATCTAGGGTCCATATCTTAAGGCACTATTTAGCACAAAACATAGATTTAAAGCTCAAAGTGACCCTGGAGGCCATCAATTCCAATCCTATCATTTTACAGATGAGGAACCTGAGGCACAGAAAGGTGAAGTGATGTGCTTAGGGTCACAGAGTAAGGAAGTATATGAGGCAGGATCTGAAAAGTCAGGTGCCTAAGCCATTATCTCCATGCTGCTTCTCACTTACCTGTAACTTTCCTGTACCAAATTAAGTTTTAGGACTAACAACTTAACTCTTGCCATCCATAGAAAGGCAACTATCAGTTGTATTAATGTTAATTTTCATCTCCATAATAAGAAAAACACAAAGTGTCTTCCATTTTATAGGCAAAGAAGCATTATGAGAAGAAATGTAAAACTCAAAGTCTAAGATGATAAAGTATCTGTGTGCAATTAATGTATAACCTATAAAGGAAACTCTATCCACAATTTTCTAGTTCTAAAAGAAGCTGATCTACTTAAGTTCATTAATATGTGAATCCCAGGTATGTACAAGAGTACACTAAACTGTCGCAAGTAGACTGAAAGATTGCACAGCCCCAAGTAGTAGCCTTTCCCAAGTCTCACCAGCATCCTCTTCTCTGCCAGCTGCCGGCAAACACTGGCAACATCCTTAACGTTTGTGGGAAACCTCTGCTGCCAGTGGTCCATGTTAGCAGATTTGTTGCTGAATTGAACTTTATCAAACATAATAGTGACAGCACTTTCTTCCAGTTTTTCAACTTCTCCATACAGAACAGGGATTCGAAGGACTGCTGCACCTGTGGGAAAACAATGTTTCAAACTAGCCTTGTTTTTCGTTTGTGTGTAACATGGTAGTAGCAAAATTTTAACATTCTCTCATCTATGAAAACAACTACTTAAACAAGTAGAATTCTGAAGTTTTTCTCCCTTTTCTAATTCTTATTGGGATATTCTGAAGGTTCTAAAAATGCCTTCTAAAATTGCTAATCAGTGAGTCATTCTAATTTTTTTTAAAGTATTTATTTTCAGTGTATTTTTTCATATGACAAATGTGTTCCTCCAATGTAAAAGCTCCTCCCACATCATGAAGAGATACAAAACTACATAAGACAAAGTCTAAGTCCCTAATAAGGGATACAGCCTAATAGATAAGCTATAAATATCTCTAATACAAGAAAAAATGGAAAAGTACAATAAAAATGAGTTGTTTTTTTTTCTGAACTCTGTGTGAGTTCGAAAGAGAGTATTGATAGAGAGAAAATTAAGGTTTTATGGAGGAAATGACATTTGAGCTAGACACAAGGATCATTAAATATTAGACTGGCAGAGATGAGGGGAAAGAAAGCTTGGGGTATGTTCAAGTAGTAGGAATTCAGGATGGTTGTGCTCAACATACAGTTCTTGTAAGAGAAGAATTATAGGTGATAAGACAACAAAGGTAGGAACAAATCATGAAGGCTACGATGTCTGGACCTTCTTAAACTTCAGTTCTGAATTTTATTTATTTCTGAAATTTGTTTATTCTGAATATTATTATAACAAAATGGCTTTTCAGAAACAGCTTCAGCTGCATTTCTATAATGATTACTATTCTCAAGACTGTATCCCACAAACCTATTTGAATTATTATTTTTGAATATTTCATATTTTTAATAGCTGTGCAGTCTTTTGTGCATAAACTATTCATAAAGTTGATTATTCATTAAAAATAAACCATATAAATATGTTTTACATGACTACATATGTATAAACTTTATCAAATAGCTTGTCTCCTCAAGAAAGGGAAAGGGAAGGGTTTGGAACTCAAAATTGTACAAAAAGAAGGTTAAAAATTGTTTTTACATGTAATTGGGAAAAAAATAAAATATCGAATAAAAAAAAACCATATAAAATCTGAGAATGCTTCCTGCTACTATTACACGACTAATAATGCTTTTTCTTACCAACATTGTTTTCCAAGACAGCCCTTTCTCCTTCTAGTTTGGTTTTACCATACAAATTTAGGGGATTGGGAGTGTCCTCTTCAGTATAAGGTGGATTTGTTCCATCAAACACATAATCTGAGCTAATGTATATCAGAAACGCTCCAATTCCCGCTAGAGGAAAAAAAAACCCACAAATATTAATTGACTACAGAGATAAAAGTCCTTTACCAAATTATAAGAGAAAATGTATTATTTTGCTTTGTTTTTCCTTCTGGTAAAGTAATACGAAAACAAGTTCCTCAAATATATTTTTAAAATATTAAATCTCAGCAATTAATATTTTATAAAGGTTCTATAATATCAAATTACCTGCTTCCTTTGCTAAATTCCCTGAAGCATCCACATTAAGCTGAGAAGCAGCATCTGGTTGATTCTCTACAACATCTGGCCTTCTTTCTGCTGCACAATGTACTATGACATGGGGCTGCAAATTAAGCATTCACGCATTTTCAACAACAACAAAAATGCAGAATAACTACATCTTCCCTATAGTAAATATAGAGAAAATGTTCATTAAAGCAAAACCTTCTTTATCACTGCTGGATCAGTAAGTCGTAATACTATTATTCCCTCTTCAAGTGAATGGAATTAAGGAAATTGTTTAACAACTTCCCAGAAAATAGCAAGTGGCTCAATAATAATGAAGACACTTTTAGAATACCAACTAGTTACATCCATTGGAATATCAATATCTATAGTCCTAAGCAAGAAAGCTTAATTTCACTTGAGTAAGAATGGGGGGAAATTTACACCATATGCAACATAATGTGACCTGAAAAGATAATAATACATAGGAACAGGGATTAAACATGTGATTTCACTAATATAAGGAATTCCTCTGCTAATGCAAGTCAGCACCTGCTCTATAAGTTACAGATTCAGTGAGTTATCTAGAGAATAGCCTAAGTGACCTATCCAGGGTCACTTTTTGTGAGGAGGGACTTGATCCCAGGTTATTCTGTATATCTTTTTTACTATGCCATGTCTCATTACTCAGGAAAAATGGGGAGAAACACAAAATTTCTAGCACATATACTTATAAATTCAAATTCTTCAAAAAAATTCTTTTTACGAAGAAACCTTTAAGCAAATTGTTGCAAGTATGTAGCTGCTATCAGCACCATGGCCAGCAGTTATGATGAAGCCTAGCATAGCTAACTGGTTTAGCAACGAAGGAGAGGGAAGGAAAATAGTTAAGGAGAAGGCAGGACTTTCTGTTACCAATAACAATGGAGCTAACTAGCTTCAAAAATGTCTATGCCTTTATGTGATCAGAACTGCTCACAGATTAAGACCCTAGTGAGGCTCTCACATAGAAAATGTACCACTGCATTCTTAAAAAAACAAACAAAATACCCCTCCTTGACAATATGTATTATTATCTTTCTAGGTCACATTATGCTGCATACAGGGTACATTTTCTCCCATTCTTACTTAAGTGAAACTAAGTTTTCTGGTTTAGAACTACAGACACTGACATAGCATATTTTTGTCTCTTTTCAGCTACTCTAAGCAATAGAAAGATAGCTGGAGAAGTGGGGGGGAAGGGGGCCCTGGAAGGGGTGTGTATGTCTGTGAGAGTATGTATACATGACATAAAAACCTCTGGTTTCTTCTAGAATCGCAGAGTCCTTTGTGATAAAGGATCAGAGTTCCAACAAAATGGCCCTTTCACAAACAGCTTCAGCTGCATTTTTTAATGGTTATTTTTCTTAGGTTGTACCCCATAAACCTACAATTGTGTTAGAGTAGATTAATAGAAACACAGTGTATATAGGCAATAGCATATTATCAGTGAGGACTAGAATAAAAATGCAGTAACAAAATAACATAAAGCACATACATGAGTAGAAAAGGAGGTACTGGCCATGTCAAGAAAGTATGGTAACAAATGGAGTGTTGCTAGTATATCTACACAATAATGAAAAGAACAAGAGGAAGTCCCCAGCATACTGGGCAGATCTTTTATTAAATAATTATGGAAAGATATAGACATGAATTGCACAGAATCAGAAAGATTAGATGATTTAATATCTACACTGGTGAAGCAAATAGTTTTATCCGTTTGTTAAGTCATCAAATTAATAAAGATAGAAGGAATCTTCAAATTCCTCCTCAAAGTGTACATTTCCTAAAAACTCAAAATCCTACTAATGATAGGCCCTGTGTTAAATGACAATACTGACTAATCTCTGTTATCTTTTTTGTTCCATATGTAGACACACTCATTTCTCAATGTTTGGTCTTTTGCCTTATATTCTTCTTAAATGATAACTTCTTACACTAAGATATTGTCTTTATCATGACTTGTTTTTTTTGCTTTTTGGAGGGGGGAAAGCAGGGCAATTGGGGTTAAGTGACTTGCCCAGGGTCACATTGCTAGTAAAGTGTTGTGTCTGAGGCCGGATTTAAACTCAGGTCCTTCAGACTCCATGGCCAGTGCTCTATTCATTGCACCCCAGTCATGACTTCTTAATACCCTGGTTTCTTTAGCCAACTCCTTGACTACAAGTAGTTTCCTTATATTCTGGGAAATTTCTAACACTGATAAAGTGCTTTAAAGAAAAAAAAAACAACAAAACAAAACAAAAAACCTACTACACCATACCTGAAAATCCTGAATGATGTCATGAACTGCATGAGTATCCAAAAGATTGACTTGTTCAAATCTAGGTCGAGCTCTACTGTATCCACAGCCAACTGCATGCCAGTTGTTCTGCTCAAATTCTTTGTACACAGCTCTGCCAAGAAGACCAGTGGCACCAGTAATCAAAGCACGCCTACTAGGGACATTAACATCCTCCTAAAATATAAAGGCAAAAAATGATTTATTTGAATATCACTTTATCATAAGAAATATCTTTGATATAAAATAGAATTTACTGAACTCAAAGACCTAGTAATTTGATGTTTCAGACCTATAAGGTAATTAGTAATTTACAGAAGGAAAAAAGACCAGTGTAACTTAAGACTAATGTCATTAGATTAAAAAGACTTCAAAAAGTTTAATGTATCCCCCCCCCAAAAAAAAACACTACAAAAGCAATTTAAATTGCATACCTCTTAGTTTTACCTCAAAGATCTAACAAATCAAGTTAATACTAGCTAATCTAACATCTGAATAAGGCAGCTCATATACACCAATTTTAGTTAGCATACTTTTCAGTGATTTACCAAAAAGAATCATATTTATATTTAGGCTTATTTATTTTGTGGTCTGATCACATAGTTGGCCTTTATTTGGTTAAAATATTTATGCAGTTTGTATTTTTGATCCTGGATTGTTTCTAATGACCTATTTTTATTCTTAAATTTCCCTTGTGCAGTGTTTCTTTTACCACCATAATATTTCAGGACCACATAGGAATATTCTTACATTTATTCCACAATGCCACTGAAGAGTTATTCTATAAGAGCCCTTATAGAATGTTGATAAATGCCAAAATTAAATTTAACCAGAATAATACTACTAATCTGTTAAAGATTATGTTAATTGTAATATATCTATCAATAAGTTTTACTATTAATACATTCTTCAAAATCTTAAATTTAGAAGTACCACACCTCTGGTACAAAAATAAAAACAAAAACAAACAAGAAAACCCCAAATTCAACAACCCCCATTCAAAAGTATCAAGATTTTCTTTTTTTTTTTTTTTTTGGCTTAAGTACACAGCGAAAGGAGGAATGAATATAGAAAGAGCAGGGAAATGGGAGTCAAGAGACCTAGATCTTGGTACTACTGAGTGTACTCAAGTCAAAATTTATCTCAATTTTTTTCATTCAAAAAATAAGGAAGTTTGACTAGATACTCTCTAAAGGGCCTTACAGGGCCCTCAGCAGAATTGGGCAAAAGACTAGGAATAAAACTTGAGTGCAGGAATTGTACATTATTTATTTTCATATCTCCCTCTTAACATCATGTAACAAATGTTTATTGAATAAAAGTGATTGAATGAGACAGAAACAGTATAGGCGTTTTTCTAATTCCAAATCTCTTTTCCAGGCTTCTTAACATGTGAGGTAACTTGTGAAGTCAATACTTTTGTTTTTATTTCTTCTTTAATAAAAAATTATAATTTATATCTATGCAATCTAATGAACTAGATTTGGATAAAAGATAAATATTGCTTTAAGTGTAAAGACCCATTTCAATCTAGTAAGGCAAATAAAATTATATCTGTTATAATACTCAACACTTTCATGACCCTCAGGAAAGTTTATGACTTCTCACTTACACAAATCAAAATTTTGATCACAGCTTCAGAGCTGCCTAAAAGTTAATACATGAATCTACAAATATGCACTTTCAAAAGTGGAAAACAATAAACCATTTCTTCTCAAGCTGATATTTACAATGAAATTAAATTCAGAGAAAACATTTTAAATGCACTAAAATTTGCTGTTCAAGAATTTTACCTATTACATTCCAAGTGTGTGAACTACAATTGTGAGATTAACATTTTGTTTTAGAAAAATGGAAACATATCTTCCAAGTCTGACTTTCTACATACAAATCCAGTTTGTTGCACATGTTAAAAATATTGTCGGAAAAATACATTTGACAATAACTCTATAAATTCTTCTGAATGTGAATATACAAATGCCAACTACTATACAGGACCACCAAAAAGTATAATAGAATAAATGCCGCAAACTTAGATACATATCCACAAGAGGAAATATTTCTTTTGGCTTACATGCTCACCGAGGGTCTCCAGTATTTTAGTGAAGGAATTTGTGTGTGTGTGTGTATACATATGTACGGATATGTTTTTTCTTGAAAAATAAAGTCCTTGTAAAGTAACACAGAGCCATGTCTCTTAAAAGTTAATTTGGGAAGTAAATAATTCAGAAGTTAAAATAAACATCATGAACTACTTAGCAAGTCTGAAGTTATGTTTTAATTCCTAATTTCCATTTTGAATTTATTTTTAATCAGAAAAGTTGAAGACTTCTAAATTATGAATTTTTTTTCTATTTTAATGGGTAAAAATTAAATACTATATTTAAATTTTTTTTGTGGATTTTGAAATGTGAAAGAAAATTAACAAGGATGAGAAAGCATCTAGGAGCGCCATTCTTCACCTTAGAATCACAAATTCATGTACGAAATGTTTTAGATTCATTATTTCATTTAAGCCCTAGGAAGGCAGATTTCATGGTACATTTTACCTATCAGAGAACTGAGTCTGAGTGAGGTTAAATGACTTGCCCAAAGTCACAGAGCTAGAAGATGTGAGTGAACTATTGAATCTTAACATATTTTTTCTGCTTCATATTATTTACTATAAGGAGGTAACATCTTTTTCTTCTTTGTGCGTACCTGTAATTTCATTGGCATCAGAGAACTCTCAGATCACCAGCTGGTCTGCAACTTCTATTCTTAGGGGACTCAGAAGTTCAATTACTTGCCCTGAGTCAGAGTCCATATATGTTAGCACCAGCACTGGAACCCAGATCTTTATGTTATGACTCCAGCTTTCTATCCATTATACCCTATGGTTTCTATGAATATATCATTAATAACAAGTACTCACAATTCATGATACAAGAGCTTATTTTAAATATGTATTGCTCCCTTATCACGAGCCTACTAAAGCTACCATAAAAACCACTAACCACCCATTTTTAGAAATTTCGCTCATGAAAAAATCCCCATAGACAAAAATTCACGCATAAAATTTATATATAAAATAAAAAACACAAAATGCACATATACACCTATATGTGCATGCACGTAAGTGGGTTATGTATACGCATACATATATGCACGCATGTGTGCATATATATAAAGAATTCAATTCCAGAAACATTTATGAAGGAGTCATCTATGAGGGGAGGGAGAGAGGGGTGCAGGAAAACGGGTCAGAACACGGGTTCTACGTTCCTAGATCTGACAATGTAAAGACTGAGCCCTCCTCAGACCCAAACCCAGAAAAGGAGGTCTTTAACCACCACAAACTAGGAAGAAGAGATCTGCAGTTTGCTCTGCGAGATTAACACCACCTCCCCCAGGTCCAGACGACATAAGAGCCTAATCAGAAAGAACCAGGCCTAGCAAGCCCCGCCCCTCGCGTTGTTGGCCCGACCGCGAAGTTCCAAGAAAATCAGAAAAGAAAGGAAGTGAAATCACAGCCCACGCTGGGCTGGAGCCTCCAACAGGAAACGCAAACTCTCTTCCTGGGAACAGAGAAGCCAAAGGGAGGCCTCCGAGACAGAGAACGCCTTAGGGAAACAAGAGTGAGGCGTTTCTCAGGCTGGGCTCGCCCCAGCGCCTCCTGGGCCGCGGCCCCCCAGGGCTCAGCAGCTCGGCCCCCCGAGGGAAGACGCGCTGCAGGCCGACCCCGCTCACCTCCACCAGCTGGCAGCTCCCGGGGACAAAGTGGATGGTCAGCTCCTTCTCCCGCCCCACCATCCCCGCAGCCTTGGCGGCGCTGCCTGCCTCCAACCTGAGCCCGAGCCCTGATTTCGGACCGCAGCCACCAGCGTCAGGAACGCGTCCCCCTAGATTTAGGTTTAGGCTCAGGCCCAGCCCCTTGGCGAAGTCTCTTACAGCGTCCGCCGCCACAAACACCCACGCCGATTGGCCACACCTCCCTCCGGTAGGAATCGCTGATTGGTCAGCTTCCTCTGTAGTCAAAAGTGCTTATTGGCTATGGTCACACTCTCTCCCTGAGTCTCTTAAAGGGATAAACGTGTGTTATAGGGCCAAGTTCTAAACAAGTCTCTAGACTTGTTACAGGAACTAGATGAGAATTTATCTAAGTTTGCAAACGATTAGGGACAATAACATCTAGGAGGTTCTGGCCTGTATTACCCCCCCCCCAGGAGGATAGAGACTTAGCATTACAATCAGAGAAAAGTGACATAAGCATTCAGAAAACCTCAGAATCTGCACTGCCACTTCTTAGCTATGATATTGGACACATCACTTGGAACCGAGGTCAGAGATTTAGAGCTGGGAGACATTGGAGGCCACTTAATGCAACCGCCTCATTTTACAAATGAGGAGACTCAGACTGAGAAGTTGTGTGACTTAGCTGAAGTCACATGAACACATGGCAATGAAATTCAAAATCAGGTCCTATGACTCCAAGCACTCTTAACACTATATCAAGAAAGAAAACTCAGACATTCTATTTTCTAAAGTCTTTTCTAGCTCTAAATGCTTTATCTGTAACTTCTTAACTCACACTATCAGGATCCTTTAGCACACAGAGATAGGGTCACTGCCCCTTTTCTGCACCTAGTAAACACTGCTTCCAAACAACCCTCAAATAACTAGGTCTTTATTCTCTCAAATCAAGCCAGGGAGTGACTTTGTTTACTGTCTTGCCATCTATATTAAGTCAGTCCTGCAAATCTTAGATTCCAGGTAGGTGGTAGTCCCTTCCACAGCTATCTCTATCACTGCTGGACAAGGGTCATTGTGTACTCCCTGTGAAAGGGAGAATGCATCATAGGCTGGACTTGTCAGACCCCATCCTAGCCATGTAACAGCGTCTAATGTTCTTCCAGGTACAGTAGATAACATTACCTTAACAGCAGGGGGAAACCATGTTCTTGAGAACAGTAAAAAACTGAAGAGAAAAAAAAAAGACTGGTTTCCTAGTCATTTGCCGTCATATAAATCAACTCAAGGGGCGGTTAGGTGGCACAGTGGGTAGATCGCTGGCCCTGGAGTCAGAAAGACCTGAGTTTGGATCCGGCCTCAGACACTTAACACACAAACAAAAAAACCTAGCCGTGTGACCTTGGGCAAGTTACTTAACCCCAATTGCCCTCCAAAAAAATTAATGCTTTTAAAAGACACTTTTTTTCTGAGTCCAGATACTTTTCCATTCTTCCCCAATCCTCAAAAATGACATAAATCCCTTGTTTAATACTGACAAGAGTCTGGAATGGAAGACCAACCAAAACAATTGTAGATCTGGTGTAAATCTGAGAGTGTTGATGTTTCAGATCACACTAAGTGCCCTTAAATCACACACACAATCTACAGGTAATAAATTAGTCAGGAAAAAAAAAAAACCTGAATACTATTCTTAAGTGGCTTTGTTTAAAGTTAAAATAGCCAGCACTTAAAATGTTCTCCCTCACCACTTCATCCCAGATTACTTAGGGATTTCATCTATGGTCTCCTGTTCCTATTTTTCTTTGTTTTGCTATAAGAGGCGCTAGGGCGAGCCAAGGCTAGGAAACGCCTCATTCTTGTTTCCCCTGAGGCATTTTTAGTCTCAGAGACCTCCCTTTTGCTTTTCTGTTCCTAGGAAGAGAGTTTGTGTTTCCTGTGGGAGGCTCCAGCCCTGCCTCAGCTGTGATTTTACTTCCTTTCCCTTTTCTGATTTTCCTAGAACTTTGTGATCTGTGCCAACAACTCAAGGGGCAGGGCTTGTCAAGCCTGGTTCTTTCTGATTACGGATCTTAAGTCCTCTGGACCAGAGGGAGGTGGGTGTAGTCTCCCACAGCACATAGCAGATCTGCTTATCAGCTTGTGGTGGTTAAAGACCTCCATTTCTGGGTTTGGGGCTCAGGGGAGCTGGGGGGAAGAATCCTACCATGGCAATAGAAACTCACCTGACTTATATTTGAGCATTAACATTTGGCTACCTGACACAAGCGCTTGGCTTTTATTCCTAAGCTATTCTGAGTAGAACACACAGCTGAGTTTATAAATTAAAATTAAGTAGGGTGGGGCATACTCACATTATTGACAAAATCTCTACATATAGCAAAACAAAGAAGGGGCCCATAGATGAAATCCCTAAGTGATCTGGGACAAGATGGTGAAAGAGAATATTTTAAGTGCTAGCAAATGAAAATCTTACTACATTTGGCACTGAGTGCATGTCAGCTCCTTAAACTTCATTTTAACTGAATGCTGTCATCCTCTGAATCAAAGCCTTCCCTCCACCCGTTTTCAATGCTGAACAAACTTTCACGTCTAACTTTATAGGCTTGTTACATACTAGTTCTATTTTTCTCATTGAGATTCAGTTTTTAAAGCAATAACATCTCGAATTCCAAAACTAAAGCGTTTTAATTCTTGAATGTCCAACCCTTACCTGTTCCATTTCCACCAGCATTTCAGGCATGATTCTTATTTCAGGAAATAGATTTAGAGATTGTCCTAACCCCCCAGGCAAAGTCCAGGACTAGCCGGTTCTTTGTCTACTTCAGCCAGGAAACAACACATGCACTGGAAGAGGGAAGCTTTTTCACTTGACCTTTTTTCAATTAGCATTTTGATTCCAGTCTCTAGGTCACGTGCTGTTTTCCACATTCTAGTAAGCTGGCTGCTGATTCCTTCTGGTAGCCCTGAAAATGCCCAATGAGAAGTTACAGGCTTAATTTCGACTTAAATCAAAGTGCAACTGCAGAGCCATATGTCTAAGTGATTTAGGGTAAAAGCTTCCTAGTAACCAATAGCAATTGTTCTTTTGTTAAGAAATACCAAGTAGGTAGTTAGGGAACAGCCAACCATGCAATTGATTAGCCTCCTTAATTTTGGTCTAGAGGGTAATTGGAGCAATGGGTGAAAGTTGCAAAGTGGCAAATTTTGTTATTTTATAAGGAAAAGTTTCTAAAAATGTAAACTATCCCAAAGTAGAATGAACTGGCTAAGGAGGCAGTGAATGCCCAACCTCCTCACCTCCCACCTGGGGCCTTCAGACAAAAACTGTAACACTTTTCAGGCATGTTGTAGAGGAAATTCATGTTTCTAGTTTGGCTCTGAAGTCCTAACTCAGACTATTTGAATCTATTCATTCTCCATCACTGGCAAGGGTACAGTGAAATAGAACTGTTATTGCTGGCATTTCCTGACCTCTTGAGTATCTGAGAAAACAAAAGTTGTTTTTAAGTCTGGGTAAGCATTGTTCTAAACTTGAATTTTACTAATGAGTACAAGACACACACGCACATATATACATACATATACACAAATATCTCTCCTCTTTACTGTTACTCATTAGTACAAATTCATATATACACACATACACATATCCTTACAAAATGCCCAGTTTTGTTGTGTATGTATTCTGAGAAGGGACTGATTAGCTTTACCAGACTGCCAAAAGGGTCTGAAGCACAAAAAAAGCATAAAGGACCCTGGGTCTAAGTTTTAGAGCTATCATTCTAACCAATACCCTGGAATGTTTATTTCTATAAATGTTAAGATATAGTGAAGGGATACTACTTCTTTCACAAAAAGGATCATTTAATTCCAAGATTTTAAGAAATCACATCCTAACACTACATTAGATGTAGATTCTATTCCATTTCATTCTATGACCAGGGCAAAGCCACCTGCCCTGTGTATCTCCCTTATAACACAACTGTCTCTTAAATACTATTACACATCCCAGTTTTTCAGAAATACTTCTACATGTTTAGAAAGCTGCTACTCCTGTTCAGTTGCTTTTTCTGAACTATCTAGAAATGACAATATTGACTTAACAACAAAACACAAGACCCATCAACCCCAGAGAAATGAATGAGAGAAGGCTGGATTGCACTTGGAAAATTCACAGCATTTTATATGACTTTAAGCATCTCCCGGAAACAAAAACCCATTGTTCTGTTTTGTTTCCTTTTAAACACCAATGGTCTTCTGATGATGCTATATGACAATGAATCTTGGATTAACCATATATAAGGGTTATAAGATTTAAAGATCTTCCATGACCCATTGGACTTGCTGATGTAGCAGAAAGGGGTGGGGCAAGAGGAAGTGGAAGCCAAGCTAGAGTTCCTGTGGTGACTGGCAGTGGCAGCAGCAGCAGAATGGAAATTTATGTTGTTGCCATCTTTCTAAGATTGTATAGTGTAAGATATTCCCAGCCCCTAGGCCCTTCGATAGGCTTAAGTGCACTGGAGCCTGTGCTGGGAGGCTTGTTTTTCAGGAAAGCCCACACCTGGATACTTTGTGATTGGGCAGTGTGGGTCAAGAGGATTGTGACATTTTCTGAACCTGGAGAAGGCTATATAAATCCTGATGTGAGGCTTTGTTTTGGGGCTCACTTTGAGAAGTGTTATGTGATTTGACCAGATGAAACTGGATAGCCATTGAGAACCCCCCAGCTTTGAAAACCCAGGTGTTGATGCTTCCCTCTCTGGTAAATGTAATTTGGTATGGATGTAATGGTTGGACAGTTTGGAAGCCTGTCTACTTGATCTGTTTCTCTGTCTTGTAACTCCTGTCTGTATACTCTGAAGTTCGGGGTGCTGACCTTTTTCCCTTGAACTAGGTAAACGATATAAGTTTGATTGATTAAAGTAAGCTTCAGATGAGATGCTTTCCATTAGAAAAGCAGATCCAAGAACCTGTGTTGGCAGCCACCCTGGGGATGTTGGGGTGCTTGCTGCTATACCATAATGCTATGGAATCAAAAGTGTAGGTCTCTCAAATGATTGGAGTCAATTGCAGCACATTATAAATAATTCCATGCATGAAGTAACATAAAATATATCAGATATATAGTCAGAAAAGGCAATGAGCTGCTCACATAATAAGAAAAAAATATTTTAAAAAAGCTAGGATGCTGCATTGACACCAATATACAATTACAAGAAAGTCCTCAGGGAATTGGCTTGGGCCCCCATGAAGAAATGACAGAAGGGCATGGTCAAAAGTTGTGCAAGATGAGAAGGCACAGATGGATTGTGATGGGCACCTCCAGAGGGGGAGCCACATCAGTGGGATAACATATATAGCAATGTAGCTCTTCTGTCTTAGGCCACTTCTACACTGGTAAAGTTCCAATGCAGTAACTAAATTCGTTCTGAAGTAACAGCTTTAAAAGAAATTTAATTAAGAAAAAAATCTCCAGTGAGACCATCACAAGATGAACTAGTGGCAGAAATCTTGTTCCAAGTATGCTTTCTGGAGACAAAGACCATCAAGTTCAATAGTTCACATTTACCTAGTAAGTATTGACTTACCATTTTCACCATCCTGGGAGGCAATGCAAATATCATCTCTAGTTTACAGATTGGAAAACAGGCAGAGAGGCATAATGGTAATGTGATTTTGAATTTGAAGATACCTTTGTGTTGGCAAAAGTAGCAGGTACTTAGCACTTAGTAACTGATCAAGACTCCTGTCTCCTGTTACTGATGTAACAGGAAGGGGTTGGCTGAAAGAAGTAGGTAATACTGTGTATATAAGAAAAGCCCTAGAGAGGCACAGTCAGAATTTCCTTGACACTGAGATCTGGTGGCAGACCAGCTATGGAAGAATGGAGAACTGATTCCTGAAAACTTGTGGTGATGGAGCTTCTTCTGAACAGGAGCCCAGACCCAGGAGGCCAGGAGCCAGGAGCCAGGAGCCAGGAGCCAGGAGCCTGGAATCTGGAATCTGGAGCCAAGAGCCCCGGAGCCTAGGTGACTGAAGTATGACTTGGATGCTGAGACTTTGTTTGCAGCTTGGTTGAGCCTAGAATTCCCTGGAGTGGAAATGGTGAGAGATCTGACATGGACCAGACCCTGTGAACTTCAGGGTAGAGCAGGACCTGCCCAGAGAGCTGGTCAAGGAACTGGGAGCTATCTGCCATTGAACCCAGTTGACAGTCTGGGGAATCCAGGTAGAATCTGGGACCATGGATGGGGATCTGGGGAATCTGAGAACAGGCCCCAAGTCAAAATTTACTAGTGACCTAAGGGGTGGAGAGGTTTGTGTATGATACTTAAGTAAGACTTTGCTGAATAAGTGACTGATTATACTTTGAGATATTGTTACTAATAAAAGACTGATTGAGTTAAGACTTTGACCATGTACTTTGAAACTACTGATAAGTGACTGATTGAGTTAACTTGAGAGTGACTATTTTACTTTGAGACTATGTTGTGAATATTATATTGTGACTATTTTATTGATTGTTACTGATAAGTGATTGAGTTAACAGTTGCCCCATGAGTGGAAGACTTGGACTATTGTACTTTGAGATTATATTGTGATTTTCTGTGATAAGTTGTAATATTGTGAATGCTGTACCTTGATTTCCTGTGGATGTTTTGCTTTGATTTGTTATGGATTAAATAGAGTAATCACTATACTGAGTAATCAGAACCTTAAAAGCTGTTCACAGTAGTATTTTTCTGGAAAGGTTCTATGCATGGCATTACAAGAGGTTAAGTGAATTATATATACAGGGTCACACATCTCAGTGTCAGAATCAAATTTGAACATGTTTCCTTTACACTGATCTTTCTACTATGCCAGGCTGAAATTCATTGGATATATCTTTACTCCTAGTTTAGGAAAAAATGGTAAAGGAATATTGAGGATGACATGTCATATTTCTTGATAGAATGAAAATGTTCTTTAAGAGTAAGTGCTCATAAATTAATAAAAAGAAACAAAAAGAATAAGTGCTCATCAATACAAATATATTCAATAAAAAAGGATTCTCTGATTTTTTTTAATACTCTAAATTCCCCAATATCCAAAAAAAGGTATTTTTATTTGCAAACTATTTCCCAATTAACTGTAGGTTGACTTCATATTTGTGAAGAGCTTTGAATGTCAAATAGTTATACTAACATTTTTCTCATGAGCCTACCACTATACTTAAGATGGTTTTTACTTGTTTTTAAATCAAAATGTCAAACATTCATGACAAGCTTTGCCACATTTCCCCCAAATTGTTTTTTTGCTTTTTGGAGGGCAATTGGGGTTAAGTAACTTGCCCAAGGTCACAAGGCTAGGTTTTTTTTTTGTTTGTGTGTGTTAAGTGTCCGAGGCCAGATCCGAACTGACTCCAGGGCTGACGCTCTACTCACTGCGCCACCTAGCTACCCCTCCCCAAAATTTTTAATCCCAAGAAATATTTACCTGCTCTTAATTCAGAAAGAATTAGTTGCAATTTAAATGATATTTAAGTCACCTACCCACACAGTATCAACTCAAAATATAAAGTATCACAGTCTCAAAATTGAGGATGGCAAGAAAATTAAAAGGGGGGAAAAGTCATAGAATCCTTGTGAATTTTGATTTTATCCATAAATCTAAGTTAAATACATCCAGGGACACCCATGAATAGGTATTATATAGTGGCAATTTTGCATAGTAGAGAAACACAAGACATACAAAAGAGACGAATTTTATTAATCATATTTGTTATTCCTCCTTTTCCAATGACTTTCATAAAAAAGATTTATCTGACAGAAGTTTAGATTAAAATGAACAAGGAGGGAAAAGGAAAACAAAGTTATTGCATAAAAAACATTAATTTTGAATCCATTAGTTGTAGTCATTAACATTCTGTAACAATCCAATTAAATGGTCTGATTTGTATGACATTTTCCATGACATTTGTTATACAGATGTATATAAAGTTATATATATATATATATTTAAAAGTACTCCAAGTGCCATCCTTCCTAAGGGAAATATAAATGAATTGATATTTCTTACTGGAAAAAAATATACATACACACACCTTATACATATCAAAATAAATAAAGGCTTCTTCCCTTCCTGCTATGCCCCACCTCCCAATTAGAGTCCTAGAATATAAAGTTTATCCTTCTATTTCTTTTAGAATCTGAGTTAACATTCATATGTAGAATCCCTAGTGAAAAATGTATCTTTATTTGAGGTTTCAAATACTTATTGGAGACCCAAGGCACTTCTGGCACTGGTTAAACAATCAAAGCAGAACTCCCTAGGAAAAGATATGTATATATTAAATGACTAACACACAGAATATCTAAGCAGTTTTAATTGCTTCTCACCTTCTTTGGCTTTCAAGCTTGAAACTAGCCCTAGAAATTTCTTTAATTCTAACTTTATAGAAAGGGTCAAAATGGCCCTAAAGCCACTGGAATAATAGATAAAACTGCCCACATTTTGTTAGCCAATCTTGAGGAAATGAGGAAGCAAATCAATCCTCTGTACTCATGCTCCTGAATTACTTCACCCAAAGATCCCAAAGCATAGATCTGGAAGATAAAAGCAAATACTTTGCTCCCAGTCAATTCTGAATGACCTTCCCCCTACTTTCCACTTTCCCCCCAAGGAGAAAGCATCTTTAACAAACATCAGAGATGTGACTTTCCCAGACAAAAGGGAAAACTGTAGCACTTTATATGAGAACTGCCATGCCATCATTCCAATTTGAACACAGAATTGGAATGACCATAGTATCCACCACCAGTTTTAAATAGCTGGAAAGAATATCCTTTAATAAGTCACTTTTGGATGGGCAAATCTTTTAAATAGACTTTCTCCTTCATTCTCCTCTTTGGAATGGATATTAGATTATCAAATAATTACTCATTTGGAGATGCATTTGCTGCAAATGTAGGAATCAAAAAGTGTAGCAGGCAAAAATGACTAAGTCTCCTTATTTTAAAATTCCTCAAAGTCATATAGAGCCTTCATTCAAAATGCTGCAATGAGTAGCAATTCAATCTAAATGTAATCACACAAGATAATAAGTTGAGCATATAAGTTTTTCCTCTTTTTTTTCTTTTTGGCTGCTAACAAAAGTGCAATAACAATGCAGCAGATTTTGCTAGGAGAATACATAATACCAATAATTTTTTTAAAGGAAGACTAATCTGATGGAAGTATACAGAAAAAATCAAAAGAAGAAAAAGAGAAATGAAGCATGGAAATCAGCTATATAGGCTACTATTCTACAGTATTGATAGTATGAATGGAAAGGGAAATGGAAAGGTTTAAGAAAACTAAAATGGGACTTTATCTCTGGATATGAGGAGTCAAGGTTGATGGAACACTATACACTTTTCATACAGCTAAAGACAGATGAATTATTAAATTGCTAGCATTATTAAAATCTCAGAAATTTGAGTGTTCCAAAAACCAATAAATTATAAATAGTCCTTAAAGGTTATCTGTGATGTCTTCTCTCATGATTCTAGAAATTTCATAGGATCTCAGTAGCATTTTCTGTTACCTAAAAGAATCATTAGTAAATATATTAGCATACAAAAAGTATGGGTTTTTACTATAACTACTATAAGTTGTTTGTCAGTCTTTATAACTAATTAACAAAGTATATTATTCCTAGGGCTTGCTAGAATTCTATTTTCTAAATCAATAAATCTGTAAAGCATTCTCAATATAATGCAATGTGTTTCCTAAAGAATACTTTCACTGATAAGTATACCAAAAAAATGTAGATTTACAATACTGAAAAACCTTACCTTTACTTAGAACAAAAAGGAACTTTTTGAATCTTTCTCCATAGATAGGAAATGTGGCAACATAAGGAAGTGACCCTCCTGCCCTGCCTCCCTTACCTTTGCCTCCCTGTTTTAAGTTTTAGCTTACAAAATAATATTTGTACAATACTTTATAGAGAAGTCATTGTTCTCGTCTAAGAAACAATCACTAGTCATTCTTTTCCAAAACAATTCTATTCCAAAACAATGCTCTGCACTAAATTCTTTTCCCCCTTCACCAAAGACCTAACATTTGAAGAAAATAAGTAGAAGTTCATAGAATAATTCTGTCTCTGACAACCAAATTAGAGAGATGGCCAGACAAAGGCAAAGAGACTTTTAATCCACTTGGGAGCAGTTCCTTCTTTCCCAAAGCCCAATTGAGAAATGATCAAATTAAGTCTTTGACTACTTCATTTAATAAAAATTTCAACTTCTCCTTCGATGAAGTGGAGAGAATCCTTGGATGTACCAATTGAAGAAGGATTAAAAAGATTTTAGGACAATGATTCTGTAGGGTGCAAGGACACTTGTTACTATTATATTATATATTATATATATAATATATATACATATATATTATATATTACATATATAAGGATACTTGTTACTAAAGTTACTATTGTTCTGAGACTGTTAACTAAACTCTGAACCCATTCTTAATCTTGAATGTGGCATTTCATTTATTGTTTGAGAATATCATAAATGATAACTCTCCAAAAGTTTATGTTAGAGAGTCTTTCAAAGGTAAGGGTAAGTTCTGCCCATTTTGGGACCTTCTTCTCTAAACAGCAATAGTGAGAATGATTTAATTAATAAAATTCTTCCTGGCAGGCTTATGCCCTCAACAAAGAGCATCCTTTTTATTTAGGAGGCACTACTTCTGATTTAAGTCAAGCAAAACTGATCTTTTCTTACCTTCTTTCAAAGGCACTTTGGGAGTAAAGTTTTCTTTACTCTCATGCTGAAAAGCTTTAGAAGGATCAAACCGCCTGAAACCTTTTGCTTCATTCAACTGTTCTTGAAGCCTGTTCCCAGCTTGTTTTTCCTTTGCCAGCTGAGAACGGAGTTTAGAAACCTCCTAAGAAAGGAAATGTAAATAAATAAATGTAAATAAATTTATTTTGCAATAGAAATGTGCTATAAATGTTACTTGCCAATAACATACAAAGTTTCCAAAGCATATGTTCTTAACCTGAGACAGAAAGATTCCAAGGCATCTGTGAACTTGGACAGGGAAAAAATTACCTTTTTATTTTCAACAAAATAAATTTTAATGAAAATACAGATTTTCACTCTAGCTGAAATTAACATTCCTTTCTTTAATTATTTAAAAACATCCTGAGAAGGGGTCTAAAAGTTTCACTATACTGCCAAAGGATTCCATAATATATACAAAAAAGTTAAGAACCCCAGTTCTAAAGGATGCATTAAAAACATCTCAAATTATTATTGTATTAAAAATATTTAAGACTGACAATAAATTATGAACTACTTTGGGACTGTTGTTGTTTTTTTGTTTTTTTTTGCATAGCTGTAACTAAATCGAGACAGATGATTTTCAAGATGGTCACTTAAAAATTTGGAGTCAGAGGACCTGGGTTTTAGCCTTGGCTCTGCTGACTTAGTAGTAAGACCATGAGCAAATCATTTACCCTCACTTTAGTTTCCTCAACTATAAAATGAAAAGGAGAAGGGGTGTGGGCAAGATGATCTCCAAGGCCCCTTGCAAGTCTAAATCCTATGATCCTAAATGGAGCCAATCTCAGAACAGAAATATTTTCCTTACTCTACTTACCAGTTATCAAATAATTCGCATTAAAGCCTTTCATACGCAAATAGAAATATTTATGATATTTTACCTAGTGTTCCCTCATATAGTTAAAGTTCTTCTATCCTAAAAATATTATGGTGACTTGAAACACTGAACATTTCAGGATATGATCCCTTCATTTGTTTATTTTGCTAATAAAAACAGTTAAAAAGTAAACTGAAGGGGCGGCTAGGTGGCACAGTGAGTAGTGCGCCAGCCCTGGAGTCAGAAAGACCTGAGTTTGGATCCTGCCTCAGACACTTAACACACACAAACAAAAACCTAGCCGTGTGACCTTAAGCAAGTTACTTAACCCCAATTGCCCACCAAAAAACAAACAAACAAACAAAAAAGTAAACTGAAATCCAAGTCATGCGAAGAGAACTTCCTCACTGTGTTCTCACTGAGGTCAGGTCAAAGACCTGGTTGGATAAACTATGTCCCAGGGTACTAAAAAACTCTGCTGGTATGACAGCTATACCACTCCTGGTGATTTCTGAGGATTAAGATGAGAGAATGGAAATGGAAAACTATCCCTACTTATAAAATGGAGAAAGCAGATACTTCTATCTATATGGTGGCAAGTTTGAATTCAATTGCTGGTTAAATACCAAAAGAGATTATTTAAAATTACTGAGTAATTAGAAGGAGGTGATCACTAACAGTCATTTGGACTAACCTCATTTCCTTTTTGGACATAATGGCCACCATGGGAAAACTATGAACACACACACACACACACACACACACACACACTTACTTCATAAAATTCAGAGCTGGAAAGGTCCTTAATGATACAACTCAATTCCTTCATTTTAATGATGAGGGAATCATTTTAATGATTCTAAGGGTTTCGTGACTTAATAGTAGATAGACAGGTAAAAATTATCAAAGCTGGGATTTAAACACAGGTGTTTCAACTCTATGTCCAGCATTCTTTCTACTACATCAAATTACCTCTCTTTCAAGTACGGATACTAAATACCTTTCTGAAATCCAGTGTCTCACAATGTCCTTGTGAACAAACTGGAAAGATATAGGCTGAATGATAATACATTTAGGAAGGTATAACACTGTCTGACTGGATGGATCTATCTATTAATAGTTAGATATGAATCTGAAATAAAATGCTACATGAACCCTATTCTGTTCAAAATTTTTGACAGTGACTTGGATAAAAGCATGGATAGTATTCTTATCAAATCTGAAAATAACAGAACACTATAAGAGGGATAGCTAATAAACTAGATGACAGAATTGGAATATAAAAAGGTTAATAGGCAGGAATTATAAGTTGAAGCCAACAAGATGAAAGGTCATAGAAACAGATGTAAAATTTCTGCATTTGAGCTTAAAGAAAAACCTGCACAAGTAAAGGTTGCAGTGTAATATCAAGAAATAAGTCTCCATGAAAACGACTTATCGATTCTGATGGACATGATATTCAATATATCAGTAGCTTGATGATGACAAACTTACAAATATAATAAAATCTTGGGCTGAATTAATGGAACCAATGTCTGATGTGAAGGAGACTATATTTTTTCTATACTGTGATCTGGTCAGACAGGCTATACTTGGAGTACTTTTTTCCAGTTTGGGATGCCATATTTTAGAAAGGACAGTGAGAAGCTAGAGTGTAGTAAGAAAAAGGCAACCAAGATGCGGAAGAAAAAGGAAACCATGCTAAAAAAAAAGTTCATGGAATGAACTAGGGATATTTAACCTAGAGAAGAAAAAAATCTGAAAGATGTGAGGGATAGAGGTAATAGAAGGGGAACAATAGCAACCTTCAAATATTTAAAGAATTATTACGGGCAAGAAATATTAGAAGTGGGAGGGAGGGAGAGAAAATTTGAAACTCAAGGAATTGTGGAATTGAATCTTATAAACTAAAGTAAACAAACAAATTAATAAAGCCCCCCCAAAAATATTATTAGTTATTTGTTTAGATCCAGAGAACAAATTAAAAAGCAATGAGTGAGTTACTTTGAAGCAAACTTCCTAACGGGAACTGTCAAAAAATGGAATGATCTGCAGAGGTATTTACATATTAGCTGCATGACCATGACAGAATAATGTGAGGTGAGGTGAGGATTTATGACAAAAGTAAGGGACATGGCTTATGAAGTTACTTCCAATTCTAAGATTCTATGATTCCACTAAAATTTTTGTAATTCTGTTTTCAAAAATTGGGGAATGAATTTGTTAGTACAACTATGTGGGAGAGTCTTGTTAATCTTGTGAATGAAAAGAATGAAAGGTTAAAGTTACAAACCAATTTGAGCTGGTTATTTTCTTCCTTTAGTTTCATGACATGTTTAATTTTTTGCTTTTGATTCTGATGCCCCAATAACTTAGCATATGATTCACTTAGTTTATTGAGTTCTTCTTGTGTTGTACCACATTCAGTCAATAAGACTCTCTTTTCTGTTTCAAATGCATCCAATTGTTCCTAAAAAAGTATTTATAGAGGAAAATATTAAAAGTCAGAATTTTCAAGTTCACATAAATCAGCTAAACCTTAGAAATTAAATTTTAACATATTATTCTAGCCCTTTTTATATCATAATAATACTAAAAATATAAGCATACAGTTATTGAATTCTTATATGTTAAAATTTCTCTATCCTCAGGCTAAAACAAATACCTTTAAGTGACAAATAGAAACTAAACCAAATTTTTTTTTATAAGCAATTGGGGTTAAGTAACTTGCTCAAGGTTATACGGCTAGTCATGATTTATGTGTGGGTGCTCATTTTCTGAGGCCGGTTTCAATCTCGGGTCATCCCAACTCCGAGGCCGGTGCTCTTACTCACTGCGCCACCTAGCCGCCCCTAAACCAATTTTTTTAAAGAAAAAATTAATAAGGCTATTTAAAAGATTTAAGTATGTATCACATACACTTCTTTTAATAAGAAGTGACCCTACAGAATAGTCTATAGAGAATACACAATAGACAATACACTTCTTTTAATAAGAAGTGACACTAGAGAATAGTCATTATATTATGACAGAGCTCAGGTCATAGCTGTAAGTAACTGGCATTAAACATTTCTAAGGCAATAAAAAGTGAATCTTTAAATTTATAATGAACAAACCTGAAAAGGCTTTGTTTTGTTATAAAGTTCTTCATAAAGGAGACGCCAATTTTTCACTTCTTGCGTTAATTCCATATTCTTTTCTACAGTTTTGCTAAATGAGAGGAAAAAAGACTAAATTACAATAAGTACCATAGTTCTAATTTGAAAAATTGAAGTGTTGTAAGATATTACCTTGTTTTTTCCATTTCAAGTTGTTTTTTAAAGTCTTCACTTTGTTGCTTGAGTTTGTTCTGTAAATCAGATATCTCTTCTAGAAAAGAGGCTGTTGTTTCTTTTACTTCTTCTTCTTTAAGTGCCAATTTACTCTGCATGTCTAGAAGCATCCTTAGATTTGAGGCAGACATAAAATCAAGTAAATATTCTAGTCCTTCAGTGAAACTGAAAGTCAAACATCCATGATTTTAACTTTCCTCTTAATTACTATAAACATTGAATGTTAAAATTCATAAAAGCAAAATAAAATCTTATAAACCTACCAAATAGCATTGCAGCAATTCACTGCCTAAATGGATTTAACTCCAACTAAATCTTTCCTAATGCCTCTCTTGTGGAAAGAGAAAAACATGGATTCTACTATTCTAGTAGAGTTCTGGGTTCATCATGCAAATTACTGAATCATCTAACAAGACATGAAGGAGTTACAATCCAAATAGGTAAAGGAAGTACACTGATGATATTATAGCTGCCTTAACATACTAATGAAATGTAATAGGGCTTACATAAGTATGGTATTTAGCATTTCCTCCCTATGGTAATTAAGTGTGTAGATGGCCCTACCTTTCATATTCTTCATCTTTTTTATTTTTAGCATGCTGAACCTCCAACATTTGCTGCTGAACAAGATCAATGGTTTTTTCTGCCTCAGAAGCCTTTTTCTGTAGTGATGAATTCTCATACCTAAGATCAGCCATTTCTTCAGTCACTGATCCTTTATGGCTTTACCCCCAAAAGAAAAAAAAAATCAAGATAATCCTTTTAACCATTGTACAATGACAAGCTATTATCTTTCCAAATTGCAGAGTTCAAAACCTATTAATGCACATAGGATGGAGAAGGAGAAGGGGTGTAATACAGTTGTACACTGAGACAATGAAAAATTCAAATATCCTAAAGATAGTAGTAGTTGGGATATCATTCCTCCAGTGTTCATCTTTTACCACTATGTTTCCAGTGTAGGCTTTAAACAAGGTGTATCAAAATTTGAGGAACCAGGTGGTGGACAAGATACCTTTCAAATTCAGCAATGACTTCTTTAAGACTTTGCAATGTATCATTGTACTTTTTCTGCCACTGCAGAGAGGCCTGATTGTGTGCTTCATTGCTTTTCTCAATTTCATCCTGTTTCCTTGGAGGAGTGGAGAAAAAAAATAAAAATTATGTTTGTTTTTTTGCCAAAGAGATTCTCAAGAACAATCACTAGGGCTAAATTTTGCAGGAGACTAAGAGTGACAAAAAAGAAACACTTGACTTAAAAATATTTCACTGAAAAAGTTTCTCTGAAACTATTACTAGGTTATTTGATGTCATTATAACAGTAACTTTTCCTAGGGATTGGTGTTACTCAAGGACTTGAGAAAAAAAGATAACTATAAAACAAAGAATGAAAGAGAAAACTTTAAAAATTTGCCTTTTGAGAAAAGGTTTCACATGCTTCTTAAAATACTAAGAATCAACAATATCAAAAAAAGAAAAGTTTTTAGGTTTGAAAATATACTTGCTATTGGGCGGTTAGGTGGCCTAGTGAAGAGAGCACCGGCCCTGGAGTCAGGAAGACCTGAGTTTAAATTCAGCCTCAGACACTCAACACAAAAAAGCTAGCTGTGTGACCTTGGGCAAGTCACTTAAGCCCAACTGCCCTCCAAAAAGCAAAAAAAAAAAAAAAAAAAGAAAATACATTTGCTATTTAGTCAAAAATCATTTGTGAAACTAGGCAGAGCTAAAATAAAATTACAGTAGAAGAAAGTGCAATTACAAAATGTGTTTGAAAAATGTAAGAAAACAAAGACATTTAACACCAGAATTGAGAACCTATCAAGTGATCCTACCATCAATTTGATACTTTTAGAACTAAAAGGGACCTTAGAAATCATTTAGTCGAAGTCTCTCATTTTACAAAAGAAAAAACTTCAGGGCAGTTAGATCAAATGATTTGAGATGCAGTAGAGATAGGACTAAAGTCCAGGTATTCCAAGTCCTAGGCCTATGTTTTTTCTATACAAATTATTCAAGAAATCAAATAACCTCAGAAATTGTCTCTTTCTCAAGAAAATCACAGTTAAAATTTGTAAAGCAAAATAGCAAAACATAGACTTAATATTTTTTTTTAATTTTTAATTTTCAACTTTAAAATAAAACTAAAGAGTCTACACACCCTTTAAGCTTTTCTTCTAAGAGTTGTAACTCTCCAGCTCTGGATGTATTCTCTTGCTCCAGCTGCTTCACCAGCCTTTTAGCCTGCTCGTCCTTTTGTTGCAATTTATCTAGTTCACCCAAGGCTTCTTTTAATTCTTCTTGAAAAAGATTTTTCTCCTTAACTAACTCTTCTTGAAACAGACAAAGCTTCTGATTAAGACTAGAAGACAATTCCTATGACCAAACAACATTATCTCAAATTATTCTTACATATTAGTAAACCAAAACTGAAAGATGTACATGGAGGTAGAATCAAGCAATATAAACACTAAGCTTAAGAATTAATGGAGCAATCTTGGAGAACAAGCAAGCACTTACCTGCTCTTGTTGCAGACGTAAATCAGTTTCTGTCTGCCTTTGTTCCAGCTTTTCATTTTCTTGTTTTACTAGAGTTAATCTTTCTTTCAAGCTTAGTATCTCAGCATTGAGATTCTGTTCCCGTTCTTTGTCTTGCCTCACAAGTTCCCCTAAAAAAAGACATTTCTAAAACATTATAACTATATAAAGCATTATATTTGAAGGAACAGTTTCACATTAATAGTCCATTGATCCCTCTTTATTGTTTAAATATATTTATTTTTTAAAAATCCAACTGCTTTAAATACTCTGAATTATCTGACTTGTTTCTACATGAACCACATTATGCATTCATTTAAGTCTTCAGAAATAATTATCATAGTAAATTTTAATGGTTCAAACCAAAAGGGGAAGAAGTTAAAAAGTCTGAATAATTTAATAATTGAAAAGAAATGCAAGTGTAGTACTAATTAGATTGACAAAATGTTCTGAAAAAAATTTCCTAGAAAAAAATTACTTAATATTAAGTAATAATATTGTCATATTATACTTAATATTAAATAATAATTCAGACAATTATATTACACACTGAAATTCTTAACAGGAGGTTTTTTTTTTTAAATCACTTTAAAATACTGAAAGGGGTCCCCCTACAGATGCCAAGAATAAATTACCAAAGTTAGGAAAATTTAAATTCAATTAATGATAGATTACTATATAACAATAATACACTCGCAAAGAAATTTTTGCCTATTTTAACATTTCAGGGCTTGAAAAATGCTGTAATTAATAAATAAAACTAAAAATCTAGTTTTTTACTTATCACCCCACCAGAAAATCAAGATTTATGTTTTTAAGCAGTTTTAATCAATTGCATTCAAGCCATTTATGTCATCACTACCATCAGAGAATTACCATTTTTAGAGGTTTATAGATTTTGAAAAAGAGCCTATCAGATATATTTATTTTACTTCATTAAACATTCAGCTATATGTAGCATTATTTTTTTTCTTTTCTTTCTTTCTGTTTTTTTTTGGGGGGGGATAATTTTAAGTAACATTTCTGTGAATAAGTAATTGTACCTTTTTGCTTTTCAAGAATCTGACATCTAGTGTTCAGGTCTTTAATGTTTTTAGATAAAACATCCACATTTTCATCCAGAGACTGCTTAAGGATCAAAATTTCTTGATTCTTCTGATTCAAAGTCTCTTCCAATTGGACAATATCCAACTTATATTTCTCCACTTGCTCTGATGTATAGCTACAAATTTATAGAAACAAATTTAGAATACAAGTTTAATTAGTTATTATGTTTCATATTTTCCCAAATAAAAAACACTTGAGAAGACATTTATATTACCTGACTTCTGTAATATATTCCAAGAGATTTTCAATTTCTAATTTTTCTTCAATTGTTTCTTTTTCTGCAGTAACACTACAAAAAATGGTGGGACATGTGCTATTTTAATAGTCTGAATAAAAATTATGGCCAGTGTAAAGTTTTGTTTTAAAGATTTTTTAAAATTACATAAATTGTCAGGCTTTAATCTAAGACCAATGAATAATCTTTTGGATCATTTAAAGTAAACACTTTTAGAAGAATTCAGAACCTATGGAGAAAGTTATGCAGAACTGCTATTCATAAGGTCATCAAACATGGCTCACAACAAAATCTAAACCCTCTAGATGAATCTTAACATTAATCAATAGGGCTATAAAAAGTATTCCATGGGCGGCTAGGTGGCGCAGTGAGTAGAGCATCAGCCCTGGAGTCAGAAGGACCTGAGTTCAGATCCAGCCTCAGACACTTAATGCACACACAAACAAAAAAAAAACCTAGCCATGTGACCTTGGGCAAGTTACTTAACCCCAATTGCCCTCCAAAAAGCAAAAAAAATAAAAAATAAAAAGTATTCCAGTGGCAAGTAGGGAGTCTCATAAGTACTGACAACAGTCCCATCAACATGTAGAGAAATAGTGAAAAACAGTCCAATGGAAGCTTTCCTTTAAATTAATTTTTCCCACTGTTAGACAGGCATATTATCCAGCCATAAGAGACAAGGCCTTTAGATTCTATTTTACCAACTTACAGTTTTTCCTCAAGTTGTGCCAAATTTCCTTGAGAATCGTGAAGGTTCTTTTGTGCTGTCTGTAGCTTGATTTCCATCCCTTCTTGTTTATGAACAACATTCTAAACAATAAGGTGACAGTTGGTGATAGGAAAAAAGATTTTATGGTCTTAAGAGGACAAACCTGAAGATAATACTCACCTTCTTTGCTTCAATCTTATTCTTCAGTGTCATTAACTCTAAGCTTAAATGTCTCAATTTCTTCTGGTTACCATCTTCAGAAAACTAAAAATAATTTAAAATTCAGAAGTATTTTAGGTACAAATAATTATTAAATATTACCTGGCAATATCTCGTCCACCTAACTATAGTCAGGGTTGACACTTCTCCAACATACAGTCAGCTGATGTTGCAAATGTCCAAGCAGTTGATAATACTCCATTCCTGGCCATACAGACTGTCTCACCCTTTCTTTACTTGGCACATGCATTACTGGACATCCTGATATGTTGCATAGAGGTTGCTTAGGCAATAGCTAACCCTGTGATATGTACTCTCCCTTTTAAAATTCCAAAGCAGACTTATTTGCCTCCTTAAAACACCATCAATGGAACATCCTGCCTCAGACACTTATTAGGCCAATCACTTAATGTTGATGTGTCTCAGTTTTCTCATCTAGAAAATAAAGATAATAATAGCACTTATCTGACAGAGTTGTTGTGAGGACCAAATGAATTAACATATGGAAAACACTCTGTAAACCTTAAAGTGCTATATAAATTAAAATTATTATTATATAATTTATGCATACTTAAGAAATACATAGCTTTGCCTATTTAAAAAGGAAAAAAAATTAAGCTATAAATTATAATGCTAAAAATTGATCATGAAACTCTAAATTCTTCATGTGTATTATTTTCAAAGCATATTCCCTACCTACCAATGTCTTACACATAGTAGCTGCTCAATAATTATCAGATAAATTATGGTTTGATCCTAAATCCTTCCAGTCTTCATAGTTATCCTTATTTAAGTGGGGGGGGGGGGGTGGCATTTAGAGGAAGAGACAACTGAATAACGGTTGCTATAAGGGGTCTAACAGGTTACCAATACATGTGCCAATGTAACCATAAAAACAAAACAAAACAAAAAAATCAACTTTCTAGCATTTATAAAACCCAAATCTTTCAAGGTACATAAATACATTTTTCATTTGTAAAGCATGAATTTTCCTAAGCTAGTACAAATATCCAATAAAATTATTTAAAATCTACATTAAAAAAATAAAATAATTAAAAATATGACTACTCCTACAGCAGTTTTTAGACTTGAGTAATCTTAGTAACTAAGATTTTGCAACTAACATTGCTAATATAGACAAAAATAATTTGAATTTAAATGTAAAGCATAAATACCTTTATTTTTAGTATCTCATTAGCTCTCGTTAATTCAATAAGCTGCTTTTCCAAAGATGCAATATTTGCTAAGAGAGATGTTTTCTCTCTCACTGCTATGTTTAGCTTTGCTTCCATCTTCTCAAACTCTGCTTCCAAATCTTGAAGATGTTTATCCTGTATTCCACGTTCTTGAACTAGGGCACGTATCTACAATCAAATGGATGAAAAATAAGTTCCATATATGCAAATGTACATAAACTGAATTTCGTATACCAATAAAATCTAAATTCTACCTATTTCAATCAACTAGTACTAACGTCTCACACACATATTCTTTTTAGATATATCTTACCTATTGCAAAGGTATTTTCAGCAATTTGAACAAATCAGAATCAATATTTTTCCCCCAATAGGACTTAACAATTTAAAGCAAACTTATGGGAGAATTTATCAGAATTCAAGATCTCACTTCTGGATGCAATCAAGCAGTTTAAAGACCCACATATTTATGTACATATACTGTTACAACTGGAAGGGAGCTTAAGAGATAATTTTAAGTAAATACTATCAGCACAGAAATAACTTCAAAGTCACACAGCTAGTTAGTAGGTCAAATGAAATTGAAACTGAGGTGTTCCAGTATCTAACTCAGGGTTTTACTTTTTATTATGTGACACTACCTTTTCCAATTTCCTTAAAAATATTCTTACATATAAGATCATACAAAAAGCTCTTGTTCTGCTATGCTACTAATATTATAGTTCAACCATAAGCTTTCAAACACCCAACTGCTCACAAAAATACTTCTGAATCAATACATCTCATGAAAATTATTTTCTTTTCCTTTAACTTTAGGGCTGTCATTGATGTCAACTTCTTAAATGTAAATGCTATTTTATCAGTAGTCACTGAAACAATAACTACATCATAAATATTTACTGAATAGTTATGATGGAAAATATATTGTGTTAATAGTTAGAGATACAAAGAAACAAACAGTCCTTAAAGTCTTATATAATATAGAGACCCTTCACAATTCTAAACCGTGACAAAGCCCTTCTTGTTAAGGCAAAGACTTTTACACGATGCTCCATCCCATATTCTCCAATAGATTGCCCACTCTATCATCTCCACTCTCTCACTAATCTTCAATCTCTCCATCTACTAGTTGCTTCCCTACTACCTATAAACATGCTCATGTCTCCCCCATCCTCAAAAAACCCTCACTTCATCCATTCATCCCCACTATTATTTCATATCTCTCCTCTCTTTTGTGGCTAAATTCCTTGTGAAGGTTGTCTACAATAGGTACCTATACCTCCTTCCCTCTCACTCTCTCCTTAATTATATGTGCAGTTTGGCTTCGCTCTCTCCAAAGTTACCAATGATATCTTAACTGCCAAACTGAATGGTCTTTTCTCAGTCTTCATCCTTCTTGACCTCTCTGCAGGTTTTGACATTGTCAATCACTCTCTTCCTCTTGATATTTTCCTGTAGGTGTTTGTGACACTCTTTCCTCCTACCTATCTGACCACTCCTTCTGTTTCCTTTGTTAGATTTTTATCCAATCCTTTGTTTGGTATTTAAAGCCCTACATAACTTGTTTCTACCCTGTTCTCTCTCCCCCACATCCCACCCCTTTCCAGTCTTCTTCTGGAATGGGAAGGGAAAGAACAAAGGAGGAAATCTAGGCAATATAAAAAGCAAAATATATCAATAAAAATCTATTTTTCAATAAGCTTTGTTTTACATTTAAAGAACTGAAAATATATCTTTATTACCTCTTTCTCCTGCATCTTCAACTTTTTCAGCTCTTTATTATCCCTTTGAGATTCTGTCTATCAAAATATAAAAAGATGCAATAAATAGTAAGCATAATTTATGAAGCTAAAAATCTTTGAGAAATTGACTTTACAGACTTACTTTGTACCTAGAGAACTCATCATGCTCCACCATGGAAGCATAAGCTTTCACATGACTTTGCATAGAATGCCAGTGACAGCATGAGCCTGCATTCTGAGGAGGAGCACAATAGCTCACCACCAGGAGGCTGGCTTGGTAATGAATTCTTTGGTCACCAGGACCCAGAAAATAAAACAACAAAAACGTCAAAATGACCTTTGGTTCTATGCTGCTCCTTCTTGCCAACCCCCTACCCCCCTCCAAAAAAATAAAAACAAAACTTCAAAGTGACCTTTAGTACTGTGTCCCTTCTCATTTCAGCAGACCCAAGGGCAGAATAGAAGAGAATAGACTGAGAAGCTAAGAATTACACTGTTTGGTGACTCTTTATAATATCAGTTTAGTTTTTGGTATTCTAAATGTAAAATCTATGTTCAATAATCAGTGAGTGGATATATTATTGGAGGAATGAAATCCTCTCAATATTGACTTTCTTGCCATAAGTGAAACCAGAAGATAAAATTGCAGGTAAATAGAAGGATGGTCCACAGATTCACCTTGGATTGGCAAGCTGGTAAAGTTGGTTTTATCAAATGTCCAAACAAAATTTCACATGCATTTGGC
Source organism: Gymnobelideus leadbeateri (assembly GCA_011680675.1). Classification (NCBI taxonomy): domain Eukaryota; kingdom Metazoa; phylum Chordata; class Mammalia; order Diprotodontia; family Petauridae; genus Gymnobelideus; species Gymnobelideus leadbeateri. Next base: position 653,661 of record WOXC01005090.1, read on the forward strand.
TATCTTGCATTTAAGTGCTATGATAAAATATTTACAAAAAGACTACTAAGAAAACACATGCAGTTTATGTTGCTACATGTTTTACAAAAACAAATGAAAACTGAGACCATTTGGAATTAATAAGGCCATTTTAACAAGATAAATTTAACTTTAGCTAGAATAGAACTTAAACTGATGGTCTTAAATAGAAAATCATTTTATGAACTTAAAAAGGGTTTACTACAAAAAAAGAGATACTGGAATAAATTTCTTACTGCTTTCCTAATTTTAATTATGTATTCACAGGCTATTTCAGTCAGTGAATGATATCTTTCATTATTTATTTAGTTTATATCTATCATATAAAGCTTCTTACCTTTAATCTCAAAGGTTTCAGATTTTTCGCAGTTGTAGATATAGGTCTATCTTTGTCATTATTAAGATCTTGTTGATTTTCCACAGCAGCTGCCATCAAAATTTAAGTTTAAATATAAACAGAGGTAATATAGATTTTGCAACAGTGGGGAATTCTAAATATAAGGTATTTATGCTATATTTAAAATATAAATACAAAGTAGCAGCCTAATTTAATCTTTTTGTTCCAGAATAAAAATTCAAAAGCATTAGTCAAAATTTTATTTTTTCTTCTTATTTGCAGTTCCTAATTGTATCCTGACTAAACCTTTTAGGAATGAAAGAGTTATAGAAAAGAGTGACTATGAGAAGATCAAATTATTTCATCTGTATTCATATGCTTTAATTTTGCTGGTTAGACTACATGCTAGTTTTAGTATTTAATTACATTCATAAAATGTTAAGTACAGAGCAATCTGAGCCTTCATAATTCACTCAATTTTGTACATAAGAATTGCCTGCAGCTTCAATGTCTAGCTCTCAGAAAACCCAGTCACCTATCTAAAATAGAAATAGTTTCCAAATTTTAAAACTTAAGGTTATTATTCAATTAGTCAAACATTTATTAAGTGGCTCCACTATGTGCAAGTCACTATCCCAGGTACTGCGGATGCAAAAGCAAAAAAGGAAACATCCTTTGTTCTCAGAGTTTAAATACCACTGAAAGAAAAACAACTAGTACACAAATAAGCAAATACAAAGTAACTTTAGAAGGAAAAAAAAATTAACTGAGAAAGATGGGAAGATATGAGAAAAATGCATGAAAAATATGTAACTTGTCCCTTTCATTTTGAAAGGTATTATTACCCTGATGCCCTCTGAATCGTTGTGATTTTTCAAATGATACAGGTCCTTTTGACATTTCTGAAGTTTTGACATCATAAGCTCCGGGAGATGGTGCACAGCCTAGAAACAACAAAATCAAACATCCATGTTTGATTTATTTGTCATATTTATATGATAAGATACAGGAAATAAATAGATTAATAGTAGCAAAAATGGCATTTATAAAATGAAGCTACTTACTTGTTTCTCTTCATGTGAAAAAAAAAATACCAGCTGTTTGTTGGTACTGAGAAACATAGAGAACTATTTTATTCAAGATTGAGTCCTCTTTGAAATAGAAATTTCTTTATGGAATATAAGGACATTAGAGAATACTTACTGTGGAACTTCAGATTACTAAAATCTTCTTGTTGCAAAAGACCTATAACTGTCTATTTTAGTTTGTAGTAAATATGCTTACAAGTGAGGGAGCTGGTAGATGAAAACTTAAACCAAAAGAAATGTGACACCAGCAAAGTCCTCTGGGGGCCAAGCACCTCTGACATAAGTACAACTATAAGAAAAATAACACTTCCTTAGACAGATATATATTAAGGAAAATTCTTAAATATAAACAAACTAAATAAAACATGAATTTTACATTGTAATTTTTTTCAAACACAGAGGTGATCTTCATTTATTAAGGTGACTAGCAAAGGAAATGCTCTCCAAGAGTGAAAAAAGGCGGGTTTTGAGAACATCAGAGAGAATCCTAAGATCTCAGAGCTGGAAGGAACTTCAAAGGTCATCCACTATACTCTAAACCTGAGAAGGAATCATATTTATAATACCAATGACAAATGGTCTTCCAGTCTTTACTTAAAGACCTTCAGTGAAAGAGTACCCATTTATAATAATTGTGCCTGAATTCACATAGCAGTTTAGGGTTTGCAATACTCTTTACATTATCTAATTTTATCTTTACAACAACCCTCTGAGGTTGGTTATTCCCACTTTACAGATGAAGAAACTGAGGCAGAGAAAGGTTAAGTGATTTGTCTAGATTCATAGCTAGTAAGTGGCTGGGTAATCATTTGAAGGACTTCCTGACTCCAAGCTAAATACCAACTCTAAACACTTTGCCAACTATTTTTTCAAGGCCTACTTCTTGAAACATTCCAATATGGGCCAGCTCTGCCTTTTTTTTCCTCTTTCCTTACAACTGAAATTTACATCTCAAAATTCCAGACTTGTAAACATAAGAATAAATCAAATCCATCTCTAGAGTAACCTTTCAGATTCCTATAGATACAGCAATCACACAAATCACTAGATTTACAAGATCAAAATGATCTTTAAAGAGAGACTAGCCCTATTCTTAACCAGAGATCCAGTGTTTAAAAAAATTTTTTATAAAAGTGTGCATACCCTTTAAACCAGCAATCCCACTACTATTTCTATATTCCAAAAACATAAAAAAAGTGAAAAGGACTTATTTGTACAAAAATATTTATAGCAGCTTTTTTTGTGGTGGCTAAGAATTGAAAATCAAAGACATTCCCCATCAATCAGGGAATGGCTAAACAAACTGTGGTATATTATTGCAATGTAATATGATTATGCTATAAGAAATGACAAGCAGGATGATTTCAGAAAAACCTGGACTTACATGAACTGATGCATAGTGAACAGAACTTGTACACAGTAACAGCAATATTGTTCGATGAAGAATTGTGAATGAATTAACTATTCTCAGCAATAAAATGATCCAAGACAACACCAAAGGACTAATGATGAAGCATACCATTCACCTCCAGAGAAAAAACTGATATTGACTGAATATAGACTGAAGCCTGCCAATTTTCACTTTCTTTCATTTTCTTCTTTTATTGGAGTCTTCTTGTACAAAATAACGAATATGGAAATGCTTTAACACAACTGCACACGTGAAACCTATATCTGAATGCTCACCATCTCAGTGAGGAGGGAGGAAGGAAGGGAGAGAGAGAGGCATAGAATCTGGAACTCAAAAAAATCGGGAGGAAAACTGATATTTGTATTTCAATGTTTCCCTTCTAATACTACATATCTTAATTTGTGTATTTAAAAACATTATTCAGGGAAGGGGTTTCATCAGACTGCCAAAGGATGCATATACATACACACACACACACAGAGCACACTGCGTTAAGAATAGCTGGCTACACATGAATAAGCTGAAACTGAGAGGTGGAAAATGACTTTGAGAGACCCAAGAAGAAAGGTAGAGTCAACTTTAAAACCCAATCCTCACAACCTAACCTACAGTTCATTGACAGCTAAGAATAAATCTCTACTTGTTCTCTCTTAATAAACTCCTACCAAGTAGTATAAATCTAGAACTAAGTCAGGGCCTCAGGGTCCCATTTTTACCACCCACTTCCCTGCTCTCCCTCCACAGGCTTAGATTCTGATAAAGGAAGGCATCTGATCTGGGTCTTGAGGAAAGGGGAAACACCCCTGGCCTCTGACTCCAAATAAGTCACCAGAAGCTTCACCACTAGAAGACTTCTCAGGCTCTCCTCCATACGCACCCGAAGGGTCATTGAAGCGCTTAAGCGGGGCCTTAGGGAAGGACATGTCAACGACCAGATGTGGCCTGCAGGCACATCAGAGATCTCAACTACCGCAACCCTCTCACTCGAATTCGAAAAGCCCAGCATGGTCTCCACCCTTCTCAAGAGGAGCCAATTAGAACATCGCTCCTTCTACTGCACCAATCCTCGAAGGAAGCACTTCAGAGCATGCGCAAATACCTCTTCGGCCAACCAATTAAGTGGGCAAGGACGCAAGTTTCGATGTCTGAGGAACTCAGCCAATAGGAGGCCTTGGTAATCGCCATTTCCGGAATGGATTCCGGCGCTAAATGCGCGGATGGAGTGTGCGCAAGCGCATTTCAATCAACGATTTTAATCCTTGTAAATTTCAACTTAACATCTGAAAACATAATTTCGCCTGACTTTCCCATCTCTCAGCCTTCCCCTTTTTTTCCCCCTATTTGTTCCTTTTATGCAAATTTTTCTCCTAGATCTTTTCAGAATATTAGCTCTTTCAGTTCTGCCAGTTACCAAGATGGTCACGGTGGAAAAAAAAAAAAAACAACTCGGGTTTCCGCCTTAACTTCACCGAGGTGTGCGCGTGCGCCATGACCTATGGGCAGGGTGGGCAGAGACCCTTTTGCGCCTGCGCCCAGGAGCCTAGGTTGGTAGTAAGGGAGGGAAAGAAGCATGTCTGCCCCGTTTGAAGAGCGAAGTGGGGTGGTTCCTTGTGGGACGCCCTGGGGCCAGTGGTACCAGACCCTAGAGGAAGTGTTTATTGAGGTCCAGGTGCCACCCGGCACTCGTGCTCAAGAGATCCAGTGCGGCCTGCAGACTCGGCATGTGGAGCTAGCTGTGCGGGGCCAGGAGATCCTTAAGGTAGGGGCGGCCCTTCATCCAAATCGTGGGTCCCCACCTCAAGGGACCGACCCCTGGTGTCGGAGCTGAACCACATCTTGTGGTCCCCTTTCCTTTTCCCGGGACCACGAGTAAGACTTCATTCCCTTTGTCTTACAGGCTTAAGGGCAGAGATTTCTTAATTGTTTCCAAAAGAAACTTTCCCGGAGCCCTTTTATTATTATTACTCCGCCTGCTAAAGGGTGACTTAACTTGTCAGAGAAGGGGTTTAGGCCTAGGAAAGAGAATGCCCTTTTTCCGGTAGACCTCTTTCGTACTCCCTGAAACAAAGCTGTGAGATACCCAGAGTTACCATGGGAACGTTTAGATGACTTGGAGAAATCTCCTGCATTCCCCATGTCTTTGTTCTCGAAAACTTCGAAGTTTTTGCTATAGATTGCAGTCATTGCTATAGACTTAGGTCAGATATGGAGGGAACTTCACCGAAATCTAATCCAACCCTCCTGCTTTTTACAGACGAGAAAGCTGAGGCCAAGAAAGTCAGTCCCCTTCTTTGCCCCAAGTCATACAGGTATTATAATAGGATCATAGATTTAGAGCTGGAAGGGGCTTTAGAAGTCATTTAATCTACTTCTCTTATTTTACAGATAAGGAAACTAAGGTCAGGTGACTTGCCCAAAGTAACATAGGTGATAAATGGGAAAACCAGGATACAAACCTAGGTCCTCAGACACCAAATCCAATGCTCTTTTCTGCTGTACTGTGCTAAGTCCTTTAAATAATAAACTGTAGTAAACTCAAAATACTCAATTTTCAAAACTATTTCTTCCCACCTTTTCAGAAATACTTACATATGTATGTAATACTCATGTACTATTTATTGAATACTCAGTGGCAGTTAATTATTTGCCTCCCTTCCAATAACTAAGGATGTCTTCCTGGGTCCTTCAGACAAAAAAATGCAGGAATTCAGAAATTCATGTGACTTACTTCCAGGATCCAGATTACAATGTAATTGGGAAATATCTGACAAAATAAACAAAAATTCAGTAAAATATAAATAATGTGTGTATGTGGTTTTCTTAATATGTAGCCAGAAGGGCTCCTTATTTAGTGAGCTGAAATTTCTGTTTGAGTTTAATGCTATTTCATTGATCTTAATCAACTCTCTAGGATTCAACTCTCATCCAGATACAAATGACTCAAATCTTTGGGCTGTGCTGTCTGGTTATGCCTCTAACATAATCTAATCTTCCCTCCCACCACCTCCTTTTTCTGTGAAGGGTACCATCTGAACTTGATTTAGGATCCAACATCTATACATTATATTTCTGTACCTGTTCTTTTATTAATGAGAAAGGCATTTCATGGGACACAAAACAAAGGACTTTTTTCCCCTGAAAAATAGTACTTTAATTCAATCCATATGATAAAGTTAAATTTCTTCCTGTTCCTGGATGTACAACACATATTAATGATTATATCTTATCAGATTTTATTCTTTCATTCAGCACCTTGATCCAGGTTTTGTACATACTGGGTATTTGATGTTTATAGAATTGAATTTCCCAAGGTGTCCTTTTTTTTTAAATGCAAAAGGACCTCGATCACTGCAAAGTAAAGGGGAATTTATACAAATAACACTGAATTATAACAATTATATGGCAATTTCTGCACTTCATGGATTCACATGTCTTCGAGAAAAGTTTCCTTATTTTAAAAACAGAATATTTTGGCTTCTTCATAAATGTCTTGTCAGATAAGAAGGCCCTTTCTTACTTTACATTTCTTAAAAAGTTATGTTTTTTGATTTAGCAAGTTAAAAAAGGGGGGTTGGTTGCTGTTCTTTTATAAATATTTTTAATTTTATATAACAAAACTTACAAATCTCATAACTAGACATATCACTTTAATACCATTCTAATTATAGCTTTCCCAACAGACAGCTGTTTATTAGCAAAGTTATTTTAGGAAAGGGAAAAGGGAAGCTTGGAGCATCTATTCACTAGTGTCTCAATGAGAGAGGTTCTCTGGATTAAGTTTTAAGTTCCCATATTCGTCTCTTGAGGAATATTGAGACACTCGTTTTATAAATTTTAAGATAATAATCTCTTTATAAAGAGTCTTTATAAATTCTATAAAGTTTTATAAGGTTATCTCTCCTTACTAGTTTTATGGCTTTACTCAAGATGTGACCTGAAGTGTCTACCCATCTACTGAAAAACAGAATGCTCTAGTTTTATAATTAGGAAGGCGCTTTATTGGTACAGTTTTTCTTGGTTCCAGCTACCTTATGTTAAGAATGGTTTTAAAAAACAGAGTTCAGTCCCTCTGTACCAAGAGTTTAAATTTCTTATAGCCTTGTCCCATGTATAGGAATTAAGTAAGCCTCTTTAAAAAAAAAAAAAACACTTATGCTCTAATTGATCTGTGGATATTTTCTTCAGAAAAATCATGATGTATATATTAAATCATGAAAAATTTTTTTAATTGATTTTATATATTTGGTGAATTGCAACATTTTAGGGCAATCTTGCAAATTTCTCTTTTCAGGGCAAACTGTTTGATTCTACAATAGCTGATGAGGGAACGTGGACATTAGGTAAGGATATTTGCTACATTTGAAAATTCCATTTGTCATACTTTCGGCATATATTATTTCTGGATCAGAAGCCTCTCCTTTGCCCCCTCTAAACCATACTATTTTGTCTTGCATCTTTAAAAACATAGCAACTGAGGTTTGTTGGAAAAAATTTCCATGAGAACCTGATTTTGAAAACCAAATCCAATGATAAATTATAATTTCATAATTTGTAATTTTTCTTGTAGAAGACAGAAAAATGGTCCGCATAGTTCTTACCAAGACAAAGAGAGATGCAGCAAATTGTTGGACCTCTCTCTTAGAAACTGAATATGCAGCTGATCCTTGGGTACAGGACCAAATGCAAAGGAAACTTACCCTGGAGAGATTCCAAAAAGAAGTAAGTCACATGAATTTCTGAATTCCTGTATTCAGCATGTGTTAAATCCACATAACAGCTATTACTGTACACACTGTCTTTATAGAAAGTCTATGTTTTTGTTTTATTCAGTTTAAAAGTGTTCATTCATATACCACATTACTCAGTAACTTCTCTTATGAAGTTCATTTGGTCTAGATATGTCACTCAACCAGAGTTTGGTAGCAGTTACTAACCTCAGATCATTCTCTTTCTCCCAGAATATTATTCCAAGTTATCCTCGTTTTGGTCTTTCTTCCCTCCCATCAAAATCTTTTAACTTTACATTATCCTCAAACCTTGAGTCCCCTGTTCTGTTGTCTTGTCAATGCTCCTTCCTTTCCATAGTCCAGTCTTGGATTATTCTCATCTTCTGCTTCTGCTTGCCTGGTTGCTGAACTCTCCTACAGAAAGCCTTAAAACTGGGCCAGCTGGGTCCACTGCAGATTTGTTGTCTACAAATCCTTTTTCTTCTCTGATCAGATTCTCTTGCATTGCTCACATCAGCAGTTCTAAATCTCTTTTCTTTCAAAGCCATCTACATCATCATTATCTTTCCCACTCTTGTCAATAAGAGGACTTTGACTCATTTTGTGGAAAAAGTTTAGAACATTCTTATCAAATATATTCTCATCTCCAATTACAAATCTCATATAATCTCAGCATCATCCTCCATCCTTGCAATTGCTGTAGCCTCAGAGAATGAGGTGGTCCTTCTCCTTTCCAGTATAAACACGTACTTCATTTCTTCCAGTGTCTTCTGGTACTTTGTCCCTTTTTTGCCCTATTCTATTCCTTAATTTTCAACTTCTCATTCTCGGCTGTCCTACCCCCCTAAGGCTTGGTACTAGACCCTTTTCTCTTTATGATGTCTCTTGATGATTTCATTAGTTCTCATAGATTCAAATATCATTTCTAGCCAGGTTACTCCCAAATCTACATATCCAGCCTGCTACACTAGCTGTTTGGTAGACTTCTGCACTTCCTTGTCCTATAGGCAAATCAAATTCAGCATTTCCCAACCAAATTAATTTCTTTTCCCTTTAAACTAATACCTTACAACCTCCCTGTCTTTGTCTGAGGTACCTTTATCATCCTGTAGGCCATGCAGCTAACCCTCAGTTATCTTACACTTTTTTACTTTCACTCATCCCTTCCTGTCTATGCTGTCAGTTACCAAGTCTTGTCAAGCCAGCTCCCCATTTTCCACATGTCCCCTTTATTCTATTCTAAACCATAGCCACACTTTCACATCCTTATTGCAAAGACTTCCTAATTGGTCTTTCATCCTCTAGTCTGATATTCCTTCTCAGATATTCCATATAGCTGACTGAAAGAACATTTCTGATCATGTCATTCCCCTGCTCAAGAAGCTCCAGTAGCTCCCTATTCTCTCTGGGATCAAATGCACTCCATAGATGCATACCATCTAATTCCAGATTTACTACACAGTACTCCTGTTCACAAACTCTGTGGTCTTGCCAAATTGGTCTGTGTGCTTTGTTGTATGCAGTATTCCATTTCTGTTCCCCTCACCCCTCATGCTTCTCCTTTTCTTGAAATTCAGTCTTCTCCCTTTTAGAAATCCTTCCCTTCTTTCAAAGTACTGTTCAAGTCCTCCCTCCTACATGGTGACTCTCATTATCACCTCCACCTTATGTCCCTTCTCCCAATTTTTTGTTTTGTATATATTGTATCTATTCCTTTTTTTTTTTTTTTTTTTGCTTTTTGGAGGGCAATTGGGGTTAAGTAACTTGCCGAAGGTCACAGGGCTAGGTTTTTTTGTTTGTGTAAGTGTCTGAGGCCGGATCCAAACTCAGGTCCTTCTGACTCCAGGGCCAGCGCTCTAGCCACTGCCACCTCGCCGCCCCTTGTATCTATTCTTTATGTATATAAGTGTCTGAAGTGCATAATAAATGCTTGTTGATCACTTTTATACACAACCAGATCCTTCCCTGTCCTTTAAAAACCTTCGGTGGATATTACCATCCTTTAAGGCTGACCTTTATCACAAATTCTCAGAAATATCTACACCTTTTCCAGAACTGGTCAACATGGCTTCCATTTCTGTATTCCCAAATCCAAAAGTCTTTTAAGGTCATCAGCGAGCCCTTTATTACTAAATCCAGTGACTTTTTCTCAGTCTACCTTGTGGAGATTCTCTTTCTGGGTGTTCTTGATGTTACTTCTTGATTGTATCAGACTTGTTACTTAAATCTCCTTTCCAGAACCATCATCCTTGGCCCTAAGCCCTATGCATGAACTATAGGGATCTGCCCTAAGGCTTTTCTCTCCCCGTTTTCTTGGTAATCTACTTAAGTTCCCATGGGTTCAACTGTCATCTCTACCTAACTCAAAAATACTTCAATGGCTTCCCATTCCCTCTGATAAAATAAAAAGTATTGTATTTGGCATTTAAAGTTCTTCATGTTTTTGCTTCAACCAATCTTTTCAAGTTTAATTACATGTTACTTTTACCTGCTGTTATTTGTCTGCATCACTCCTTGCTTCTATGCCATTTCCCCATGCTTGAAAGTCTCCCTTTACTTCCTCCTTAGAATCTCTAAGGGTCACCTTCAAATTTCAGATAAAAGTACTACACCTCTTCTAAGATCCTTTTCTACTGCCACCAACAAAGGCACACTTTATGTGCATTTTGTATTTAATATGAACATATTATATCCAGGTAGTAAAATGTGCCTTGAGAGGAAGGCTCACTTTTGCCTAGCAGTTTCTGGCTCATTCTTCTCTTAGATGTTGTGCATATTGTTGTACACAAAGATGTAAATTGAGATTTTAGTAATCTCTTCCCTTCTTTCAGAACCCTGGTTTTGACTTCAGTGGAGCAGAAATTTCAGGAAACTACAGTAAAGGTGGACCAGATTTTTCTAGTCTTGAAAAATAAAAACTGCCATTTTTTAACTATGTTCCATGGACGCTAGAAGATGTTGCCAATGTAAAAGGATTGGATTACGTGATTGAAGAAAATTTCATTTGCCTACATAACTGAATGAGAATTGTAAAAAACAAAAAATTTAAACATGACTTAAAACATTCAAAATGTAGTTTACATAGAAAACATTCTGAATTTCAGTGGAAACTTTTCTGGAGAAATGGTATTTTTTTGGACTTAACTTTGCTCAGCAGGACATTTTAAACAGGTCTTGAACTCTTACTAATTTGTCAAGCAGTGGGCCATAATCATGCAAAGCTCAAGTGTGCCTTCGGGGGAAATTAAGTTTTTCTTTGGAAAACTATAATCAGAATAACTTTCAAAGTTTTCTAATTCCAAAAATGGGATAGATGTTACCCACCAATTTTAGAGTACCAAAGGGAAACGGTTCACCTTGGTGAAAGTCCAACAATGATGGAAAAATAAAAGTCTGATTCTTAAACTGCTATAATATTCCTATGAAACAGTTCTGTTTCAGATAAGTTAAATGCCGTTTTTTTTCTGGGCATGAGGGAGGGGGGGGTGAAATTAGCAAAAATGTAGCTTAAAAATATAATGTAAACAAAGAATCTTTCTCATGAACCTAAATGTAACCCAATAAACAAATTATAGCTATCAGCTCCCCCATATAGTTATAGTAGTCTACGAAGAGGATCATTAGGGGTAAAAGTTAACCCTGTGTAAGTCAAGAACTGCAATTTTTTGTTTCTACCAATACTCACTTATGAAAATCAGATTGCTAATATTTCTTCCTATAGTTTTGTATAAAACCGTAGTACCAAGTATTTGTATGTAACTGATTTGGGAAAGTTAAAAGATCAATGGAAGCCAAGGACAATTTCTAGTCCTTCAAGCCTCCAATCTCTATAGATTGCTAGGCATGTAGGAATGAAGCCTAATATTTTTTTTTACCCACTATAGATTATTAGTCTACAAAGGAAGTAGACATTTTTTCTTGGCAGTGAATACATTAAAGGTGGCCAGTATGGAAAGCCAAATTCCAGGCTCTCTAGGTCTCTTGTTTACTCAAAGCAGGTTCTTAACCTGGGGTTATTTTAAAATTATATATATATATATATATATATATATATATATATGTTGATAACTTTTAATGTGTTGATTTCCTCTGTAGTCTTAAAGATTTTATGCATTTGAAAATTTTCTTTTCCAAAAGTTCATAGGCTTCATTGAGTTGCTAAAGCATTCATGACACAAGAAAGGTCAAGAACCCCTGACTTCCATTGTGGAGTTAGGTTACATGATTTTAAATGAACTCATTTAAATAAATGAATTCAACTACACTTTGTTGTCTACCAGTATCTGAAGGGTTGTCACAGACTTTTACTTCTTTAGAAATCAGAAGTAGAAACACTAAAGTGGAAATTGCAGAAAGGTAGAGTTTATCTTGTAAAAAAAAAAAAAAACTTCATACCAGAGCTGTCCAAAAGTAAAATGGGCTACTTCATTTTGGGTCACCTTGTTTGGAGGTTTTTGGGGTTTTTTTTTTTTTTTGGAGGGCAATTGGGGTTAAGTAACTTGCCCAAGGCTACACGGCTAGGTTTTTTATTTGTGTGTGTGTTAAGTGTCTGAGGCCGGATCTGAATTCAGGACCTTCTGACTCCAGGGCCAACACTCTACTCACTGCGCCACCTAGCCGCACCTGGAGGTCTTTTTAAGCAGGACACAAAAGAGATTCTTCAAATCCCAATTGGACTCTTGAGGTCCTTTCTATTCTAAAATTCAGTGTTACCTGTAGTCACAGAGCTTGAAGTAGCAGTCAAGCCTCCCAGGTCAATGTTCTTTCGTCTATGCCAGGTACAAGAATTTGGTACAAATTATTTGCTTTATTTTGTTCTTGTTAGGATATACCCAACTGGCAGTATAGAGGTAATTTTAACTATGTACAAAACATTCCAGACAATGCATTTCAATAGTTTTATTGAAAGGTCACTTTCTTAGTACCAGAACATAATGGTACTTTGTTAGGTTACTTCAGCCAACTTAAGTTTGCATTGATGAATTAGAAAGGAAATTCTTCAATGAATCAGGTATTTAGGAATAACTGGAGTGCGTCTGCAAAACGCTTTACAAAATGAAGCATAAGACATGAGACATACTGTGGTTCTTTGGTTTATCTTTAAAGGGAAGTTTTTTTTCCCCCCACAACATGATGTCAAAGGGAAATTATACTTACAGCTATTGTGGAAATTAAACTATGTATTGCACTGATTAACTATATGCTTTCTCTACCTTCTATGTCAATTTAGATTCATTAACCTACAACTAGCCCTAAGTGTTCCACCTGCCACATAATTAGTCAACTAAATTGGTGCTTACTTGAATCTGGATAGACAACTCACTTTAGTCTAAGTTGAACTGTTACAGGAGCATTGTGACAACAGCATTCCCCATATGTACTGCTTTTAAATACAAAGTTCTGTACTAATGGTCCAACCATAATCCATATTTAAAAGCTTTAGCGTGTTAGCATTAGCTTATATTGCTTTAGAAGGGCACAGCTGAGGTTTCAGATTGACAGACTCTAAGAGTTGCTTGTATAAGAAAATTTTTTTCTAAGGGGCTAGATACTGACATAAAAATCATTCTGTATAAAACTGTACTGTATCAATTGTTCCCTACAATAATGTTAAAGATCACTTAAATTTAACATCTGTCTACAACTTTAATAGAATTTTATAATCAAATTTAAATGAAAAATATGCCAAACAAAAATAAATCTTTAGAATTATTGGATTATCTAGTTGTATAAGGCTTTAACGAAGTTGTTTATACTGCCTCAAAGACTAGTAACCCTGACTATACTAAAGTGCATCATACCATTTTTCTGAAGTTGATCTGTTTTGATAATGAACTTGCATCACAATTCAGATTATATCAATTAAAGTCAATCACACTTTGCCATCAATACTACCTATAATCAGTATACTGATCCAGATACTACTAGATTGGATCAATATTAACTCGATTCACAGTATAGTCTCCCATCCTTATTCTACATTAGGGTTTCACATTTGAGTTTTAGTTTTTATAAACATGCTTCAAAGATCATAATTTAGTCCTGAACACATTTCCAACTGCAGCACACATAATCAATTTCCAACTATAGCCTGTTTTCCCCTCAAGTCTGAAAACATCAATGCTAACCTAGTTGCTATGTTTCAGGCTTCACAGCTTAAATCCATTCTAATATTGGAGAGTCCACGGTTCTGATGTGAAATAAACCTTCAAAATAGTTGAATTTCTTCACCATAAGAATCCTATTGAGACAAAGAAGCTATTAGACACCTGCAAAAGTACATGCATATAATTTTTAAATGACTTGTTCATATCAAAATATTTAGAATCACAAACCATTTCAAGAATTTTAATAATTTTTATTGAAAAAAATCATTTTTCTATTTCTAATCATCATAAATATAAAATTTAAGGGTGTCAGAAAAAAAAGATGCCTTTTTATTTTAAAAAAATGTTAAAAATTTTAGGAATAGGTAGTATATGGGCAGTCTGTATTCTGTGCATATAGCATATTATTTGGCAATCTGGATTATATATTAAGGGTTTTTTTTTTGTGATACCTCCCAATTATCTATAACAATATGATGAGTTTAATGAAACTCACAAAGCACAAAAATGAATTCATTTTTTTTTAAAGACAGGTTAAAAAGAATCTTTGATGGGGGAGTGAAAGGGGAAATGGTATTGCAGGAAATAAAATCCAAAAACCTCCTAATAATGGATCTTTTTTCTCCCACTAAGTACCAAATTAAGATTAGTATAAAGCAAAGAATATCTAGACAACTATATTTACAGATGCATTTGCCTTAAGTTTATGGCCTTCCCCCCCGCCCCTCAAAAGGAGCTTCCATGGTTCTAAGCTGGTTCAGAAAGTAGGACACAGGACTATCTGAAAAGCTTTCTGAGGGAAGGGCCTTCAATCCAGAGCTTTAAATTACATTGCATGTATAGAGACAGAAACAATTAAAAATATGCTGCTCAGGCATGTTTCACAAGTGAACATTTAAAGTAATTTCCATTTTAAAATGAATAAACTATTTTGATGGAACTTTTAATTCACTGTGGTTTTGTTTATGCTTAGGATTCAAGATTTTTTAAAGAACTGTTTTCTAATATTTGTCATTTGCCTAAAATGATCAGGAAGGCTGTAGAAAAACAATACTACCACCATAAAATTACTTATCCCACTGATCCTGTATTTAAATGCAAAGCCTTAGGTACATCAATAATACAGAAAAAAAAACCCAAAAAACAAAAAATCTCCTGTATAATAGTGTCTTGCACATAGTATACACTCAAATCACCAATATCTTTAAAGGAAAGTCAATGCCCCCTAGCTTTCTCAATCTAATCAAATTTATAAGGTTTCTCAAATGATATATGAACAGTTAATACAATGAAAATTAGCATTTAATACCTAAGTGTAAGTTATGGCACTAACAGATTATTTCAAAAATAATTTAGAAGCGATTACCTATTAAGACCCAGTTTCAGGGATTGTTGGAAGATGAGCAATTTTGTAATAACTATGCTTTAACTGACGTGCAGTACGTCCAGACACAATCCACTTCAACTTCTGAACGTTTGGTTTAGAACACTTGTTTGATGAGTATTCAGTTAGGCACTTTGCTACAAGTTCCTGCCAGAAAGTCAGATCTCTGCAATTTATCTGCACAAAAACATTTTAAATTATTGCTGGAATTATCATCATGTATTTTTCCTATCTGAAAAAAGATCTATTTAAATGTCTATTAAATATAAAACATTCCTTTTGCTTTAGGAGATTTTTTAACAAATGGTCAGCTGTTATATGGATTTAAGCAAATGATAAATACATACCTTGGAATGTTTCTGAAGACATTCTACTCCTTCTGTCAATTCTATAAATTTCTGTGCTTGAATCTCCAGTGCAATTATAGACAATGCCAATACAGAAGGCTAAAGAAGATAAAATTTGTTATAAATGCTACCTGTACAAGTAGGTTTGTATCAGTAGATTTAGTCTTAAAATATTTACCTTTGCTTTAGAAAACATAATCCTACAGTGGCATGCCTTAAGCTGAGCTTCCAGTCTTTCAAAACTCAGGTTCTTTCTCCTTTGAAAAAAGAAAAATTTACAATTATCTGTACAAAATAAACTGTCAGGTCAAAAGACAAAAGCTTCATAAAATTATCATAAACTTTTAATCATAGCAAGAAAATGAACTTTAACAAATTTAACTTGCTTCCTTTAAAAATTCTATTTAATCAAAGTTATCTATAGCCATATGAAAAAATACTCTTATTAATAGAGAAATGCAAATTAAACCAATTCTGCAGAACCTCATACCTATTAGATTAGCTAATAGGACAGAAATGGTAAATGACAAATGCTGAAGATGTGGGAAGAATGAGACATTAATGCACTGTTGGTGGAATTGTGAACTGACTCAACCATTCTATAGAGCAATTTGGAACTATGCCCAAAGGGCTATAAAACCACCTGTACCCTTTGACCTAGCAATACCACTACTAGCTCTATGTATCCCCAAAGAGATGTAAAAAAAATAAGGAAAAGGACCTATATGTACAAAAATATTCATAGTAGCTCTTTTTTGGGGGCAAAGAATTAGAAACTGAGAGGATGCCTATCCATTGGGGAAATGGCTGAACAAGTTGTGGTATGTGATTATGATGGAACATTGTACTTTGAGAATGACGAGTACAATTCTCTCAGAAAAACCTGGGAAGACTTGCATGGGCAGATGCATAGTTAAATGTACTGTGTACAAAGTAACAGCAATATTGTAAGATGACCATCAGTAAATGATTTAGCTATTCTCAGCAATACAATGATCCAAGACAACTCTCAAGAACTTATGATGAAAAATGCTGTCCATTCCCAGAGAAAGAACTGATGGTGTCTGAATATAAATTGAAGCATACTTTTTTTTACTTTCTTTCTTGAGGCTTTATTTTTTTGTCTGTTTTCTTTTACATGACTATTATGGATAAAAAAAAAATAATGCTATTCAGTTCTACGGACATTTCTGAATGTGTCCAAAAACAAAATGTAGAAAATTACTAATACCTAACATTAGTCAAATGAAGCATTTTCATCTTCATGCCACAGAAACCAAAATTAACTTTTTAACTCTAAAAATGCTGTGGAGTTTAGGTGTCCACTGCAGTTCTTTTTCTCTGATTTGTGAAAGATTCTAAGCTGGTAGTTTAGTCTGGAACTGTAAAATCTGATGAAGCATAAGCTCTTCTGTGAGAGGGCTCAAAGATTATCCACCAATGACTTACAGGGAGATATTAACAACTATGTATCTTCACTTCTGATTTTTTTTAACAGATGCCTAAGTTACTCAGTGTTATGGGGATGGGAATTTAACATCTTCCCTGCCCCTAGGCCCTTTGATAGTCTTAGGTGACTCTGACAACCTTCCTTGATTTGAAAAATATACTCTGCCCCCAATAGGCTAAATGTGGTCACCTGGAGCCTGTGGCAGGAGGCTTGCTTTTCAGCAACACCCACAACTAGTATGTGATTTGACCAGATGAAATTCTGGGCAGCTGTTGAGTCTCCTGGCTTTGAAAACCCAGATGTTGATGCTTCCCTTTCTGTTAACTAAGTATGGATGTACCAGTCAGGCAGCTGGAAGCCTTGTCTGCTGATGTTTCTCTGTATTTGTTGTCTGCTTGTAACCTCTGTATTTTCTGAAGTTTGGGGTGCTGACCTTTTCCCCCTGAACTAGGTAAATGACTTATGTTTGATTGAAGCAAGATTGTTAACCCACTTTGAGTTGCTTTCCTTTAGAAAAGCAGATATAAGAACCTGTGTTGGCAGCCACTCTGGGTATGTTAGGGTGCTTGCTGCTACACTGCGGCAGAAGGCTAAAACAGCATTTCATTAGTTGTCTTTTTAGTATTAAAATTTCTAAATGATTAAAGTTGTTTCATAGTATTAAGGACCAGTATGTGGAAACTGTACCACTATACTTTATAAAGCTCTACTTTAAAATATATAGATTACATACCTTTCAAATGGCAAGTTTTCATAAATGAGTGAATAATAAAGCTGTAGAAACTGAAAGGCAGTAGTCGCTTTGACTTTCCAACACACCTTCTCTAACACTATCTTTTCCATTCTCATCAGGTCAGAAACTGTGAATTTGTATTGGCTTATTCGTATCAAATCAGTGGCTAATGGGACATTTCTCTCTTCCTCTGTCGATTTCACAGCCAGATAGAAGCAACTTAATCCCACACATCCAAGATGTTTGGGCTGTACCTACAAAACAACCAACCAAAGATACTAAAAATCCTTATTTAAATCAAGAATCAACCCAAAATGTTGAGCCTCCATCATTTTTAAATCGAACACATCAACATTTCTAAGCAACTTTCTTCATTTTTATTATCATCCTTTTTATAGAGAAGACAAACTGGATTCAGCCTCCACATGGCAAACACTTTAAGCTATTTTTATAATTATAAGTGATAAATGTAAACAGTTCCATTCATACACATCTACCACCTGGATTTTTAAATTGATTTGTCTAGAAGAAAGGGTATAATCTGTGACTGTGAAACACAACAGCCTACTAAGGACTATATAATCTATATGACCTTGGCATCATTGGCACTGATAAACAAAATTAACAAGTGAAGGAAGCATTCTACACACAGTAAGCTTCTAGTCGGAGAAATCTGTTTTCTTATATAAAGCATTTTAATGAAAATATATTTTCTGGTTAACCTAGAAACAATAACTTAGTATTATAATAACATTAATAAGAAATAACAGCTGGACCACAATTTCCAAGTTTTGTCTTTCCTAAAGTACATTATTTTTACACCTGGAAAAAAGGTGCTATTCCCCCATTCTAACTACTTGAGATTCTCAAATCAATCCAGCTAGGTTTTAATTTTCTAGAAAATATTTTTTAGTAATTTAGATTATGAAGTATATTCTTCAATTTACACAACTATGAAGTTTGTAATACCACAAATACAATATAGTAATACTTATGAACAAGCAGTCACACATGCCATTCCCAGTCTCAGGTGAAAATCCCACTTATCTTTTTTTTTTTTTTTTTTTGCTTTTTGGAGGGCAATTGGGGTTAAGTAACTTGCCCAAGGTCACATGGCTAGGGTTTTGTTTTGTGTGTGTGTGTGTGTGTGTGTGTGTGTGTGTGCTGTTAAGCATCTGAGGGCGGATCTGAACTCATATCCTTCTGACTCCAGGGCGGGTGCTCTACTCACTGCACCACCTAGCAGCCCCCCACTTATCTTTTCAAAGCTTAAGTGATCCCCCAGACCAGATTTCAGGGCTCCCTCTACTGAATCCTGGTATCAATTATTTAATACCTCTTATGGTACTTTACCCCCAGCTTTATTATTTGTGAGGCTCACTCTTAGTCATTTCTGTATCTTTTGTAATTTATAGCAATTTGTTGAATAATTTGTTGAGTAATATGCCAATCTTTAAAAAATACATTCTGAGCTATGTACTGAAAGTTAGCATATTAGTTATTTTCATTTTCTGGGGTAGACAGAAATTTCACAAATGGGGACTCTAACAAGTATCTTCACTTAATTGCCTACAAATGGAAGGAGGCAACATGGTACACTAAAGAATCTAGAGGCAAAGGACCTGGGTTCAAATCCTATCTCTGATTCTATTTGTGTGACATCGATTTTTACATCTGTAACATAAGAGGATTTAACTAGATGGTTTTTGAGGCCTTTTCTAGAACTATGATCCTATGAATCTGCCGTCATCAAATGTATGCCCACCATCCCTCATGACTAAAATGGTTCATAGAGACAGAAAATCTTTAAGGATGCTGAAGTGGAACCACTGAATACTCATTTGAAGGAATGCTCACCCCATAATTCTTACTTTCAATCTTGTAATCTGTGCCCCAAAATATTTCTATTTTAACAATAACATAAAATAAAAAGTCAAATACTCAGTAATCCTAACTAATCCAAGAGCAATTCTGTTAAAATGCAGAAATGTGCTGTACATAAAATTCTAAAATTAATATTAAAATTCTAAGTTATTGTCCAAATTAATACTATTAATTATGGGTCACCTCTATTTTTTGGAAATATTAGTGAACAGTATAATAATGTTTTAACAGAATGATGAAAGAAAAAGATCAAGTTTATAAGGTTTACTTTATATATATTTTATATCATCACATATGTATACATAAATATAAGAGACTAACATGTCCATTCTCCCAATGAAATGTAAACTACTTAAATGCAGGGGCTGTTTTGTCTCTGTATCCTCAAATTGGCTAAGCACCTAACAGATGCTTAAAAAATGCAACTCCAAGTGAACAATTTCATCTCAGATACCCCAAATCAAGTAGCATGCAGTGTGAGATACTTTAAAACATACCTTCATTTTGGATAGAAATCTGTCCAGTAAATTCACTGCTAGAGAAAAAGTCTCTGTGTCAAAACCAAAGAACTGAGTTAGGCTAAGAAGATCTTTCACTTCAAAGTCCCTCAGTCTTGCCGTCATCCGAAGGCCATTATCATGAGCAGATTCAATTAGTCTCAAGCCACAGACCTTTGGCTGACATCTGGACTCCTGTTCCAACAGAACATTCAGCTGGTGCAGCAGTTTCTGAGCTTCAGTTGTTACCAGTGCCTCTATCATCTATATATAGTGCAAGACCGAGAAAGAAGCAGTAAGACAAGAGGCCAGAAAAGGGGAGTGGGGGCAGGGTAGCTCTTTCCTTGGTACTGCTATAGATCTGGACTTCTCCCTCGAGACGTTTACTTGGGATGAGGAAGGTTGACGTTCAAGAGGGGACAACTGAGAAACCTTCAAAGCCTTTCAAATCAACTTTCTTTCATTCCCACCCCCCATTACATTACAGCCCTTGGGGGCGGAGCGAGACACGTGTGCTGGGATGGGAACCGCCTCCACTTCCACCTGGCACTGACAAGTCTGGGCTAGTGCTCCCCCAAATGCTTACCTGGGGAGGAGGGACAGGGGGCCTGAGAGGGGGCCAGAAAGGGTCGGGGGACTAAGAGGAAGAACTAGAGGAGTGGGACTGGAATTGGGGATAGAGAAACTGGGGGAGAGTGGAAGTGGAAGTGAGGCACAGAGAAGGAGGACGGGGGTCTGCGGAGACACAGGGCTGGGGGAGATGGCGGCGAACTTCAGAGAGAGACACGGCAGAGGGGAGGCATAGGAGTGCGGGGAAGAGAAGATGTAGGCAGAAGCGAAGGCCTGGGGGCCGGGAGGGGAAGGAGAAACTGACAAGACTTGCAGGTGCTGAAGGGAACTGAGGGTGACGAGACCAGAGATTCGGGGAGAGGGAGAACTGGAACTGGGGTGTCGGGGAGGAGGCGGTGGGCGGCGCTCCATCTGCTGAACCTCCCAAATCTAGAGCCTCCCCACTCCCCGTCCCAGGGTGCAAAGCCCACCAGGCGTCCCCAGACCCATCCCACTCCGCCCCACCGATTCCTAAAATCTTCCAATGACTCCACCGCCCGCTGCCAAAGACCAGGGCCGCCCCGACCCCTTCTCACCTTGAGCTCCTCGCGGCG
The DNA here is from genome assembly GCA_011680675.1 of Gymnobelideus leadbeateri. Classification (NCBI taxonomy): domain Eukaryota; kingdom Metazoa; phylum Chordata; class Mammalia; order Diprotodontia; family Petauridae; genus Gymnobelideus; species Gymnobelideus leadbeateri. The sequence continues at coordinate 674,807 of WOXC01005090.1, forward strand.
GCTCTTCCTCAGTAGCAAGCCTCCCCCCCGGGGCCTGTCCTCTCCTCACCCTGAAAAATTAGTCCAAACGTCCCGGACGACGCGGGAACTATAAGAGGGAGAGGAGAGGGGCCCGGGGGGGAGATAATGGAGGGGATATATGGGGTAGCAGCTCCAGCGAGCTGAGAACGATACCAGTCCCAGGCCGCGGAGCGCTAAGGCAGCTGCTCGGCGTTGGCCCAGCTATATATAGGAAGGCGGGGCTTTCCTGGGGGACGGGGAGGGGGTGGGGGGCGGTCCTCTCAATCTCAGCGCTGATTGGAGCTCCTCGCCCGGATGTACGGTAAAGGTTGGGTCTCAACTGGCCTAGGGTGGCAGCTAGGCGGGGGGGGGGGGCGAGAAAAGGAAAAACCAACCAATCACAGCGCAAATTACTACCTCTTTAGTTCAAGTTTCCTATTCGCTGAAAATTGAGCCCCTTCCCACCGAAAGCCACACATCCCTAGGGACTAAATATGGAGAGGGGTGGAGCTAAGAGCCTCACCCAACAGCCCCTCTCCTAGATGTGGTCCCTGTATTCTGTCCTGATTGGTTGAATCTAGTTTCAGAATTTACTGGAAGTTTCCTTTTAGGGAAACACTTTAGCCCTGAGCTATTCTAATTCATTAGTTCTATAGTTGATGATAGTAGTGGTTGTTTTGGGTTTTTATTTTTCCCCAGAATGCAATAACTTAACCTTTGATTTCAATATTATAGTAAAAGAATGTAATGAAAGTCTGTAATGAATGAATGGGACAGCCAGGTGCCATAGTAGATAGAGTGCCAGGCTTGGAAACAGGAAGACTCATTTTCTTGAGATCAAATCTGACTTCAGATACTTACTAGCTATATGACCCTGGGTAAGTAACGTAACCATTTTTGCTTCAAATGAGCTGGAGAAAAAAAAAGAAATCTTTGCCAGGAAAACCCCAAAAGGAGTCATTAGGAGTGTACAAGACTGAACTGAATGAATGGAAGAATGAACGCATGATTAAAGTATTAAGTCCTTAGTATGTAGGCTAAGGCCTGGGGATATAAATAGAAAAACTAAACAGCCTCTGCTCCCAATATAATTCAGATGGGGAAACACTATACATGTAGAAGGAGTCAATTGTGGGGAGGATAGAAAGCCCTAGTGGTCTTTAGCATACATCATCACCTTGGCAGATGATGTGGTCCACGAATTCTTAAGGTTCAACTGCAGGTAAGATGGTAATGCCTGGAGTTTGGATCTTTCAGCACCAGGGCTTCCGGTAAGCCCAGTGGTCTGCCTTCTTACTCAAAGTAGTATAGCTGATGACTTTCTGCTCGTCAAAGCAGTATGAGTAATGTACAGTCCTGAAATAAACCAACACTATGAGCTGAGGAATAAAGTATCTTTAATTGAGATAACAGGATAGCAAACCCAACCAAAGAGACCCATGATAAATTTGTATAGTATTAGAGAGAGGGAGGAAATAGATGAGGTAATAAAGCCTAGTCAGGAAACCATAGAGGCTCTTGGCAGTTTGGGCAAGGAAAGCCACTTCATTCTGGCTGTTTTGCCTTTCATGCCATGAATCCCAATGGAAGGGAGCAAGGATACTAGAATCTGAGATCTAACTTGAGCTGGGTTCCCCACTAGGCAACATCTCTAGGTGGGGGGGATCTAGGGTATGATTCAGTTCAACCCAATCAAGAATAAGTATCTTAAGACTAGGAATGTAAGGATATTACTGAAATTCTGATGTTACAAGGATCATTTAATAAAGGAGTGGCAGTTCATATTACATTTGATATGAACAATTTCTGTCATATTAACAATAATATTAACAATTTTGTTAGCAGCCATATTTGTCCCAGAAATGAGGAAACTGTAGTGGCCTCAGCCCATTACCACTAGAAAGAAGAAAGTGAGTATGAAGTGGAGCATGTGTTCTGGGCTCCCTACTGTGAGAATGGAACTAACTATAATGACAATGATAGCATTTATATAGTGTGTTAAAGTTTGCAAATCACTTTAAAATATCTCATTTTTTCCTCACAACTCCTCCATGCAGGATCAGCTTGTGTAATTTTTATCTATATCCTCTTGAAAGTTTACCCCAGGGGGTCCACCCAATGTTATGGGGGCTATCCTCTCTTTCTCCCCACTTTGGAAAGTATCAGTGAAGCATTCTGGCCATCCTCTTGTCCTCCCTCATTCTTACTATATTTTTACTACATGACTAGGATTTCATATAATTTTTGGTGACATCCTTTGTCTTTGAACTTCCTCATGGATTATATGTTGCAGCCTGTTCATGTACAAGATGAACCTTTCAGTTTCCCTCAGATGCTCATATTTAGTTTTTAGGCAGTGGCGTTCTGGGTATCACTGACATACAGTAAGACTGGTAAAAGGTTATACAGAAAAGGTGAGCCTTTACTGTCATGGGAAGCTTAGGTTAATTGAAAGTAGTTTTCAATTACCCAAATGCAATCCAGACCACTTTCCTCTTCCTTTTCAACTCTGGGCCAGGTACATTCTCCGTCATCTTGTCTGTCCCCTATATACATACTATTGTACAAGCTCAATTCCAGTGGACAAGTGTCTATATAGGTGAAATCTGGGCAATAGACAGTCTTCATCCCTTTGGAGTTTCTTTTAATAAATAAACAGGCCAATCTACACTGTCATCACAGATCTCTTCTGGGCAGCTCTTCTGTGTTTTAGGGTTTAATGTAATTCATACACTATCCTTCATAGCATCTGTTAGTCCTCACCACCAATTCTGTCTGTGTTTCCTTCCACAACTTTTACTTGTATTCTAACGTCTGGTCCTGGGGGATGCAAATGATGCTTTCAGTTCTTGAAGTAACACTGTGGGTAACTATTATTCTTCCCCTCTTCCCCTTCTAACTTCCCTATCACTGTCAAGGGCAATACTAACCTCCCAATCCCTTGGGCTCACCACCTAGGTGTAATCTTTGACTCCTCCCTATCACTCATGTCCCATGTTCAGTCCATTACAGGACCTGTCAGTTTTTACCTTTGCAACATGCCCCCTTCTTTCCTCTGACATTGTTACTTTGCTGGCAAAGGCCTTCATTACTTTGTATTTACACTGTTGCAATATACTCTGCCTGCCTTGAGTCTCTTCCCACTCCAATTTATTCTCCATCCAGTCACCAGAATGATTTTCCTAAAACTCAGGTCTGACTATATCATCCATTCACTCAAGAAATTACAGTGCTTCCCTGTTTGCCTCCAGCAAATACAAAATCTCTGTTTGGTGTTCAAAAGCTTTCATACCCTAGCCCCTTCTACCTTTTCTTTCTTTTTCTTCCTTACTCCCTGTCATGTACCCTTCAGTCCACTGACACTAGCCTCCTTGCTATTCCAAGAACAAGATACTCAGGTGAACAAGACTTTCTATCTCATTTCTGGGCATTTTTTTTCCAGCTGTCCCCCATGCCTGGAATGTTCTTTCTCCTCATCTATGCTTTCTGGCTTCCCTCTTCCCTGGCTTCCTTTAAGTCACAACTAAAATCTCAATTTCTTCTAGAAGTCTTTCCCAACCTTTCTTAATTCTAGTGGTTTCCCTCTCTAAATGATTAAATACTACTACTACTATTACTACTACTACTACTACTACTACTACTACTATTTTGTTGTTCAGTCTAGTTGGATATGAGTTGTGACCCCATTTAGGCTTTTCTTGGCAAAGATACTGGAGTAGTTTGCCATTTCCTTCTCCAGCTCATTTTACAGATGAGGAAACTGAGGCAAACAGGGTTAAAGGACTTGCTCAGGGTCAAATAACCAGTGTGTGAGGTCAGATTTGAAGTCAGGAAGATGAAGTTTCCTCACTAACCACTGTGCCATCTAGCTACCCCAAATTACTAAATATTACTACTAATAATAATAACCAACATATAATTCTAGGTACTATGCTAAGCACTGTATAATTATTATCTCATTCGATCCTCAAAACAACCTTGGGAGGTAGGTTGTTATTATTATTTCCATTTTATAGATGAGGAAACTGAGGCAAATAGAAGTTAAGTGACTTGTCCAGGGTCTCACAGGTAGGAAGTATCTGAGACTGGATTTGAATTAAGATCTTTCCAATTCCAGGCACAGTGCTCTATCTACTGTGCCACTAATCTGCCAAAATTTCCTACTTATCCTATATATAGATTATTTGTACATATTTGCTTCCTTCTTGTCTCTCTCATTAGATTGTGAGCTCCTTGAGGACAGGGACTGATTTTTGTTTCCTTTTTTAAACCCAGCACTTGTATATTACATGTGCCTGGCACATATAGGTGCTTAATAAATGTTTGCTGACTGATTGATGATTAGGTAGGAGAGTGACATGGTTGGGCTATATTTTAATAAAATGACAGGTATGAGAGGAAATCATGTAAAGTAAATCCAAATAGTTTATAATCCAATCATGAAGGACTTTAAATGCCAAAGTGAGGAGTTTGTATTTTATCCTAAAGTCAACATGGAAACTACTTAAACATTTTACCCCCAGTGGAGTGACTTGGTCAACCTATACTTTAGTAATATCAATTTGACAGATGACTGGAAGATAGCATGGAGGGGGGAGAGACAAAGCAGTGAGTGTTGTACCCAGAAAACACGAGCAAGACCCGAGTAACAATTTAGAATCGGACTCTTTATTTTATGCCACGTTGGCTGATCAGGCCACATGGCAGGCTGATAAGGTACTGTCCCACCATCCCACTGTCCCAGATTGTACAGCTGAGATCTCAGATAAAGCCTCAGCTTTTAAAGGGAGTCAAATGAGGTCAGACTCCAGTAATGAGAGATTAAAAGTGGAAAGTAGCTGGAAGCTACCTGAAGATGACAGACAATGGAGGACTAGGCTAGTTTAAGGGTGTATAGATATTTTGGGAGGATCAAGGGTGGGGGCTAGCTGGACAGTGGAGGGTTAGGCTAGTAATAGAGATTTGGGCCAAGCTGTAATGAAAGGCTTATGGCCTCAGGCAAATGCCTCAAGTGGGAAGATTCAAGGAGAACTCAAGGGGGTTCCCAGAGCCTGTACCTCATCAACATGATCTATTCTCATGCACTTCCAAGTTCTAGCTATACTGGTCCTCTAAGATAGTCCATATCTTACCTCTGTGATTTTTTATGTGCTGTTTCCAGTATAGAATGTACTCCATTCTCACCTCCACCCTTTTTAAATCCCTAGATCCTTTCAAGGCTTAGTTTAATAGCCAAAGAACAAGAAGACTTTTCCAACTTTCCACTATCGATACTCACTGACTCATCCAGAATTAATGTTGTATTTACTCATCTATGTACATTTTATTTTAGTAGACTATAAACTCCCTGAGGGCAAGATTTGTTGGGTTTTTTGTTTTTGTTTTTTATCTTTGTATCCTAGTACCTGGCACCTGCCTTATGTGGATTTAAAATGTTTGTTGAGGAGAACAGAATTAAATAAAATAGAACATAAAATGTTTTGAAATAAGAAATCAGGAGGATTAGGACTTGAACTGGGTTCTTACATACCAGTAAGATCATTTATTTCTATATTTTAATTATACTTGATTCTTACATATCTAGCATCGAAGTTTTACTACTGGACCTACAGGGCTTGGAGTACTGTGTCACTCCCTATTCTATATCCACTGAAGCATGTAGTTTAGACCTGGTTCAGGCTTGGATTAGTCAGCCTCTTATTAGGAAAGATTAGGCTCTGTTTTCTCATGTTGTTTAGCCCTTAAAATTCCCCACCCTGGTATCCCAGAAAATTTAGTAAATTTGATTATGACTTACAAGTCAAGGGGGTTCTCACAAAGGGAAGAAGTAAAATAAGTATTCATTGTACAATATAAATCAGGTATGGGGCAAGTAATTTATTCACACATACAAGAAAAGGCTAAACATAAAGAACTTATAAGTATACATGAACAGACTCAGTAAATTAATGGAATTCAACAACTATAACAAGATATGAAAATATTATCATAATGTTCAGAGAAACTAATATTTAAACTTCATCAGAACACTTCCTGATTCGGCCTTTTATATTTTAATTCTGTACTGTCTAAATACTCCATTGGTGACATAGCCAGCCTTGAGCCAACCCTCTTGTCTGTGGTCATCTTTGATGCAAAAATATCCCCTGCTGTTAGTCATCTCCTTTGGCTAAGCAACTAGTTGCTTTTCTCACTAGTCCCAAGATTTTCCTTTTTCTTTTCTTTTTTTTTGGGGGGGGGGTTTGTGCGGGGCAGTCATATTAAACTTGTAGTTTTATTCAGGTTTGATTTTTAACAAATGTGTCAGGGAGAAACCCGCAAGGAGGGATAGGGCCCATGGGTGCTAGAGGCCCTCCTGGATGCCTGAGGAGGGGAATAGAGCCCCTTCCCACTCCTGTCTCTTCTCTCTCTAAAGAGATTTGGGGAAAGACACAGGCAGATGGGGTGGTGATGGGGTCTGGTCCCCTGTTGGAGGAGGAAGTGGTGCTAGGTGAGGTGTAGGGAACCAGGGGGCCAGACAGGATAGGTAGGGAGGGGGCAGAGGATTTTTGCCAGAATCCAGAATCCACAGCTTTCTGCTTCCAGATTGAATAATAAAAAAGAAAAAAACTAAATCTTAAGGAGCCCCCATCCCCTCTCCCCCACCAGGGCTGTAGTGGGAGGTGGGGGAGAGAAGGGGGCAGTTTTACCAAGGCCCTGCCCCCATCTTGTCCAAGGGGTTGGGGGGAGTTAGGGCTGGACTAAAAGGATGGGGTCGGGGGAGCTCCCTGGATTGAGAGAAAAACAACAACAACAAAATAAAACATCAAAGAAATAAGAGTAAGCATCCAGCCAGGGTGGGGCCAAAGCCTAACCAGGCTGGAGAGGAGAGGGAAGGCCTCTTCAGATTACTGTTGCTGCAGCAGCCACCACCACCCGGAGGGCCAGTTACTTTGCCATGGCCTTGATTGCAACAGCTGCTTCCTCTGTCATGGCTGACAGCACTGTTATCAGGATCTCTTCTCCACAATCATACTTCTGCTCAATCTCCTTGCCAAGGTCCTCCCTTACCTCCCCACTGTCCTGGAGCAGTGACAGGTAGCCATCCTGAATCCCAATCAGGTGGAAATCATTTCTCTTGATATTGGGCACATCCATGTTGTGGGCTGAAGATCAGATATCTTCATATTTCTTCCCATTAAAGATATCAATATCAATCAGATGAACCTTGGCATGGCCATGCTTTCCAGTCTTGGAGGTGGATATCTCAACTATCTTACAGGGCTGGCCTTTGAGCACCATAAAGCCATTCTTGAGCAAGGCAGAGCACTGCATGGGAAAGGTAGCTGATCCCCCTGTATCCCCTGTCTTGAAGTCCAGGTCATCTGCCATTTTGAGAGACTTCCATTCCAATGACTGGACCCCTGTCCACCCTCTACAAGCTCAACCACTACTGTCAAGTCTACTGCTGTCACCACCACCACTACAGCTGCCACCCCAAGATTTTCTTACCCTCTGAACTCACAAGGTTACCCCTGGACATATCTGTCTCAGAGTTTGTTAGTCATCTACTCAAGAAAGGAAACACAAAAGAAGCAACCCAAAACTAGGATTAAGGTCTAGGTGAAGAGGTTACCCATAAAGAGGGTTAGGGTTGCTCTGGAGTCCCCAAAATACCAACATGCTGGGTCCTGCCAAATGAATCCGACTGAAGTCTTCTCTCAGCCAAAGAAAAGTAAAATTTATTAAAAGTTTGCTTGTATTGTACATAGAGTAAGTCTGTGCTAGGTCATTCTATAGCGCTCTCACATACATGAAGACAAGATGGGGTCTTACATATAGAAGGTTGTGGGAGGAATCTAGGGGTTGTCTAGAGGAGGAGTTTGGGGAGGGTCTTCAGGAGGAGTTGATGAGGTCAAGGGTGAGAAGTTGCTGGAGGTTACCTGGAGACTACAGACCATGGTGGGCTAGGCCAGTTCAAGGATAGATTGATATTTTGATAGGCTCAAGGGTGGGAAGTCTAGTAACAGAGGTTTGGGCCCAGCCACAATGTAAGGCTTATAGCCTCATGCAAATACCTTATCAAATGAGAAAATTTAATCAGAGTTCAAGGCGGGTTCCCAGAGCCTATACTTCAAGGACTCAAGGAAAGCTCTAAGGGACTCTCAGAGCCTATACCTCATCATAGGCAGGGTATGTCCTAAGGGTCTGGCTTGCTGGTGGAACCAGGAATGGCTATAGAGTATGTTTCATATAAGGGAAAGGCCCCACTATATAGTTCTTGAATAAGATCTGCATCTGAATAGATGCATTAAGTACCTTATAACTGTAATAGCGACCTCTTCTTACACAGTAAGATAAAATGTGGATTTTTCATTTAAAAGTAGAAAGACCTCCTTAGGAAAAACAACAACATTATTTCACACTTAGAAACATGTAAACATAAATTAAGTCAACTGCAATTCTTCCCTTCCCCCTCCTCTCCCTACATCATTTGAATACTTGAGAAGAATTGTATGGGCTAATTAGTACATTTGCAAATATAGCAAAATCTCAGTTAAGAGGAATGGGGCCTGAAAAAGAATTTTGCCTTGGATGAGAAAGAACCACATAAAAGCAAGGATATTTCAAACGATCAGCTTCTGTGGTATACCCCAAAGTCAGTATGGAATCAGCCAATTTCTTTAAAAATACTTTCTATGCCTCCACCTAGATTTCTATACAAAGAACATCATGTCCAAAATCATGCCCCAAAGCTCTGCGGTCAGAGCCTCCTTCTACAAAGAAACGTTTAATCATCTTTATTACATATGACTGATGTGACATTTTAGAAAAGTTTTCTGCTAGAGTTGAGAACAAAAAAGGCTTTCTGGTGATCCTTCTATTATCTACAAAATTAAATTATACATTCCCTGGGCCTGACAGTTAATTGAGAACTAAGTGTTTTGCTTTGAAAAGAGGTAAACTGTGTAGCATGAAATCCTGGATAAGATGGAATCCTTTAAGACTATAAATTTTATGTGAGAGATTTAAGTTTCATGGATAGATAGACATAGACAGACAGATTGACAGAAACAGAGAGAGGGAGAGAGAGAAACAGACATAGAGACAGAGATAGAAACACATAAAGAAAGAGAAACAGAGAGACTCCGAGAGAAACAGAAAGGGAGGGAGGAAGAAGGAGAGAGAGGAAAAGAGAAAGTAGGTGAGAGGGAGAGACGGAGAGAGGGAGAAAAAGTGAGGGAGAATGGGGAGAGAGAAGGTAGATTTAGAGCTAGAGGAGACCACAGAGATCATATGGCATTAACCCCCTCAAACTACAGATGAAGAAACTAAAATCTAGATAGAAAATATTTTGCTTAAGGTTACCATCCTCCCTCTCCTCCCACTTTGCCCCCACTCCCAAATTTTCAGCTCTCTTTTTTAGTCTTTTTCCCCTAGTAGATTATAAACTCCTTGAGGGACTTTTCTTTTTTGGTATCTATATCCTAGGTGTTTAGCACTTTCTGAGCTGGGCACATTCTAGGTGCTTAATAAATGTTTATTGACTATGACTATGATTATAAATATGATTAAGTGGAAGAAATGAGATATGAATCCAGATGCCAAATAAATAAATGAATAAAACATTTATTGGGCACTTACTATGTGCAAAGCACTGTGCTGAGGGCTGGGGATAGGATTAAAAAAGCAAGACTGTCTCTGCTCTCAAGAAACTCACATTCTAATAGGGGAGACAACCTGAGAGGCTTCAGTTGCAAGTCAGATGGTCCCTTGGTACAGTAAACAATCAGAAGTTAATTCCTCTTCTTTTATGTCATTTCCACTTTAAAAATCCTATTTGTGTCTGATATTGAAGCAGTGTCAAGGACTTTGGTGCTTGGGGAGTGAAAACTTGAAAACTTCTCAGAATGTGTCTTAAAAATTGGTGTCAGTTTTGACTGTCCCTTCACCCTTCCCCTCCCTTCCCTTCTGCTGTCAATCAGCAGCAAGCCCTTTTAGGAGTCTTCCCTCCCCCCCCCCCAGTCCTTTGTCTGCTTTCCCACCTCTGTGAGCCCCTCTTCCCAGCCAGTGGGAGTCAGGGACAGCCTGAGCTCACCACCCCCCCCAACCAATGGGAGTTAGGGACAATGGGGGGAATATGAACCTGCTGTATTAGGGTTCAAAAACTCTGTTTGCCACACATTGCATACCTCCTCTCCTTGATCAGTTATGGGGAGGACCACCCTCTTCTCATGGGGGAAGAGAATAAAATTTCCTGTTTTTCTCCTGAGAAATCTCCATGTTTTTTATTACATTTTAAGTGGGTTTTTCATCCCACACACTGGGTCTTCAGTAGCTATGGCTGTAGAACCTGTAGTGGTAGTTGAGCTGTTCCTTTTTCTTTTTTTAAATATATTTTTCATTTATTTTGTAAAATTACAAACATCAACTTGTTAATTTTTTTATTTTTTCGTACTTTATTTTCCTCCAATTACATGTAAAAGTAATTTTTAACATTCATTACTTATTTTTTTTTTAGTTTTGTGTTCCAAATTCTATCCCTCCCTCCCTGAGATGATAAGCCTTCTGATACTAATTACACATGAGCAATTTCCCATAGTAATCATTTTGTGGAAGAAAACCAATGAAGGAAAGAAGGAAGAGAGAGGGAAAGGGAGAGGAAGACAGGGGGAGAGAGAGAGAGAGAGAGAGAGAGAGAGAGAGAGAGAGAGAGAGAGAAGTAATATACTTTAATCTGTATTCATTGGTCATCATTTCTTTCTCTGGAGGTGGATAGTATTCTTCTTCCTAATTCCTTTGGGATTATCTTGGATCATCGTATGGCTGAGAATAATTAAGTAATTCACAACTTTCCATCATACAATATTGTTATTACTATGTACAATCTACTGTTGGTTCTACTCACTTTACTCTGTATTTCATGTAAATCTTTCTAGGGTTTTCTAAAATCATCCTGCTCACCCTTTCTTTTTTCTTTCTTGCTTTTTGGAGGGCAACTGGGGTTAAGTAACTTGCCCAAGGTCACACGGCTAGGTTTTTGTTTGTATGTGCATTAAGTGTCTGAGGCCGGATCCAGACTCAGGTCCTTCTGACTACAGGGCCGATGCTCTACTCATTGTGCCACCTAGCCACCTGCTCACCCTTTCTTATAGCACAATAATATTCCATTATAATAATATGCTACAGCTTGTTCAGCCATTCCCCATTTGATGGGCATCCCTTCAATTTCCAGTTCTTATTGTTAGTTTTTTTTAAGAAAATAGAAAACAAAACAAAACAAAACACATTCATTTAAGGGTGGCCAGGTGGCACAGCGAATAGAGCACTGGCCCTGGAGTCAGGAGGAGTTCAAATCTGGCATCAGACACTTAACATACACACAAACACACACACACACACACACACAACCAACCATGTGACCTTGGGCAAATCACTTAACCCCCATTGTCCTACCTTCCCCTCTCCAAAAACAAAGCAAATTAAAAAAAAAACCCATTCATTTTTAAAAATTTTGAATTCCAAACTCTCTCTCTCCCCCCAACCCCTTGAGAATGAAACCTATTATACATGTGAAGCCATATAAGACATATTTTCGTAGTAGCCATGTTGTAAACACACACCCACACCCACACACACACACACCATATAGATACAAATGAAAAAAATAAAGAAAGTTTTAAGGAAGTATGCTTCAATCTGCACTTAACATTTATCAGTTCTCTCTCTCTGAAGGTGGATAGCATTTTCCATCACAAGTCCTTTGGAATTGCCTTGGATCACTGTCTTGATTGAAGTACCTAAATCTTACAATTCATCATCCTTGCAATGTTGCTCTTAGTTGTGCAGTGTACTCCTGGTTCTTCTAAATTCACTGTGCATCAGTTCATACAAAGTTTCCCAAGTTTTTCTGAGACCACGCTGCAGTTGAACTGTTTCCAGGTCATATCTCTACAGAGAATGTTTCGTAGGATGATGATGGCTGAGGACACTGGGCTGAAAGCAATATTACTCTTGGTTTCAGGGCTCTGAGCATTCTCCTTCAGATTCTTAATGAAGAGGGTGGTCAAGGTGACTGTGGTTTGACTTGCTTGGCACATTCTGTCTCCTGTCTCTTTAGCAGCATGATTTATTCAGTTCAGTTGCCTGAACTGTATATGGCAATTGATTAAGAATTGGTGAGTATGGCTGGTCCTTTTTCCAAAAGTTGTTTTCCTTGATAATGGTTATGAGGGCTCTCGAAGCAGGCCTGAGTGGGAAGGGGGAAGGGGGAGAGAAGGTGTTACTACTCCAAGAGCTCCTGAGCCTCTCTACCTATTGGTGGCAGTTGGTCAGAAGTTATGGATGGTGATAATAACAAAAATGGACCCCCTCTCTATAATAAGTTCTCCTCTCATTGAAGAGACTGAGCTGGTGATTTGGGGGTCTATTCTCAAGGCTTTTGGGCTCAGGATCCTGGGCTGTCTTCCTTAGGGTCTAAGGAGAGATGATGAGTAAGGTGATTGTGGTGGTTTGACTTACCTGGCACTTGCTGCTTCCTGTCTCTTTTTCATGGTGCCTTACTACTTCAGATTCAGGATTCATTCCACTATGCCATATTGCCTCTCCCATAGTATGGAGTTAGGAATTAGAAAGATGAGGTAAGACTGGGAATAAAGGATGGGAGATATACAGATAACAAGCCAGAGTTAGAGAAACTTAGTTGAGTTACATACATCTGGAGACCTAGAATCAATGGCTATCCAGAACATGGATAAGCATCAAAGGTCAGAGCAGGATAATGGTTCAAAATCAGGGAGGCAAACCAAAGTTAGAACCCACATAAATCATTGATCAGGGCAAATATTAAAAAACAGGAGCCAAATAGAAACAAAATAGGCAAACAAAAATGATGAATGTTGGTTAAAATTTCGGGTAGATAGTTGGAAATGAGAGATCCATAAGAACAAAAACATAATGGAGGGGTTATCTTTATGTATTCTACATGCAATGGACTGGCCTATAAAGACACAGTCCTTAGAGCATTCACAAGATGCTGTACCTGGAAAAAAATGTTGTTCCTGGCATTAACTCATGTGAAAGACTGGGGACTGTGATTCCAGAAATGCATGATATGTTGTGAGGGAGGGACCAACCAATTCAGAGTATGTAAAGATACTCTTTTGATGATTTCTTGTCTGCTTTCTGCATGGTAATAGAAAGCCTTTAAATTGACTGTTGAACTTGTTCTGTGTGTGAATACAAACGTCAAGAATAGATGAATATTTTTCCTTGGCACCTTTTGAGAAAGGAGAAAGAAATTTTATAACTTTAGATGAGGAAAGAGAGAGCAAGCAGTGTTTCTGGCTACCTTATCTCCCTATTCAGGAGGCCATGTAACCGCAAACCTCTAGCCCCTCCATTTCTTCTGTGCTATTGTATTCATCATTTCCTGATTTCAGGTGAATAAGTGCAGGGGGCTGCTCAGTGTCCAGCACTTAACAAGATCCAGAGACATGAATAAGAAATGACCAGGCCATGTGGGTAGTTCGAGGAAGAACAATGAACTTCATTTATTGATTCTTAGGACAAGGTTTTTATAGAGCAATGAGACAAAGGAAGGGATGGAAGGGATCTCAAGTATTCATATCATTATCTTAGTCTTTTATATCCTGGAAGTAGCATGGCAGTAAGGCCTTTTGTTCTCTAGGTGCCAGAAAGTCTTAGGAAAAGTCAGAAAAGTCCTTTCATATGCAGTCACATCACAAAAGATGCTCTTGAGAGCTGGCTTCAAGGCCTGAAGCCAAAGCCGAATCATCAAGTACATCTGCATAGGAACTGACTGCCTAAGAATTCAAATATTTAGGTTTTGAACAACTAAAGTTTTGGGGCAGAGCCTGTTGGCTTCCGAACTCAAAGCCATATCAAAAGAACTCCAGAGGTGACTTAGTGAAAGAGGTCTTTGACATTCAGGTCCACTGATATCAGGGTAATTATCAGAGTCCTGGGACAAGCCTTCTCGGCTCCGCAAATAAGCTTCAGAAAGTGAATGAATTATGATACCATGAGCTTTGAAAGGTTGGAAGAGTCACTAGAAATCCACCTTCTGGAGTCTATAGTATAAGTGTTATAGCTAAAGCAGCTGAGCCTGGTGGGGCATCAGAACTGAGAAGAGACCCATCTATCTACTTGATCTGGCCCAGCAATGAATTGAACTTGCAATTAAGGCACTGTGTCTTGGAAGCAAGAAAACTTCTCCATAGACTACACCACAACCAGAAGTGAATTTGGGGGGGTCAGGGGGAGTAGCTTTTAGCAACTTTTATCCTGCTTTCCTAGGGAACCAATGGGTTTTTAGAGGAAGTGAGTATTGGGGGGTATTTTTGTACTTCTGATCTTGCTATATCTTTTCAATAAATAACTCATTTCTGAAAGCTAATTAAGTCTGAATGACTAACTGATTTCAACTGATAATCAATGTGAGAAGCAGTCTTGCTCTGAAGATTTAAATGCTAATCTAAGTATAGATGGAGAAAGTGACCCTGTGTGCAACACATATACCACATTTTTTTTAGCACCAAAAACAATTTAATTATACAAAAAAAGTGTAAAAGAGTATAGTGTAGATGGTTATTGAGTCAGAGGAGAAATGGTGTATATGTCTATGTTTGTATGTATAAGCAAGCATATGTGTTTTCAGGAGCTGGAGGGGAGGAGGAGTGACACATTTCAAGTCTGGGTAATAGATAATAGACAAAGTGGGTCTGTTTATTGGAAGCTGTGCCACCTGGAAGCAGTAGAATCACATATCCCAGACTTTGCATGAATATTCAAATAGCATCTCCTCAATCATTGCTAGCTGGTAGAGCTTGGTAGAGAATAATCAAAACCACATTGAGACTCCCAACTTTGCCCCAGAAGGGCAGTGAGTCATTTTACAGACTGATAGCAAGTCATGTTTCAGGCAAACTAAAACCGGTTAGGAGTGTCATCTTCAAATATGAAGGAATATGAATGTGTGTATGCTGTGTTCATCATTATTTATTTAAAAAAATACTTCAGTAGTATCTTTTATCCTGCTTTTAAGGCAGCAAGTTCTGGCACCTGTAGGTGCCACCCTGTAGGGAACCCCAAGCCTTCCAGTTACTAAAGCAGTTGTACATTCCAAGTGAATGTACAGTCATGTTAACATTAACTATGCCAACCATGTTGTTATGGAAACTACAAGTTAATAACTCACAGATTAAAATGAATACTTAATTTGGGCTGGGGTGGGGAGAAAAGGGAGACATTTTTGTAGTTAAAATGTGCAGACTTGAGGTTGATCTTTAAGAACATTACTAAATATTTTTAAAATGTCAATGTTTCATGTCATTATTTTCTGCCTATGACTTATGCAATCTTTGTGCCAGAAGCTCATTATGTGAATTACACTGAAGGGATTTTTCATTTCTTTGGGTCATAGCTCTCACTTAGAAAATTGGAGAAAATTAGTAAATGCCTCTACTCAGTTTTCTGACTCTATAGATTCCTTGTTATATACTTCATGCTCATATGTGATGACTGCAACCCTTGAAAGTCTTTTTTCCCCTCTGACACCTGAGATGGGTGTTCCCCTGTATGAGCAATACTCCCAACTTGTTTAGTACCCAATAAAGACCCCTGATTTATTCAAATTGACCTATAGAACAAGGAAACTGTTTATCCTACCCCCTTTCCTTCCTGGGTACATACTATTCTTTCTTAGAATGTGTGGATTGGCAGAGATGAGGGTAGGAAGAAAAGTTCCAGCAGCTGGTACACTTTATTTCTAAGATTGTTTTGAAAATCTTTTCCCTGAGTCAAAACTCTTTGACTTGTCAAATTTTGTGGCTTTGAATCAGTGTTGAGAAAAAAAAAAGCAATGAATGTATTTATCATGTCCATATCTAATTCAGAAAAGGTAGAGCAAGGCATGAATTTTTTTTTGCTTTTTTTTTTTGGAGGGCAATTGGGGTTAAGTAACTTGCCCAAGGTCACACGGCTAGGTTTTGTTTGTGTGTGCATTAAGTGTCTGAGACCGGATCCGAACTCAGGTCTTTCTGACTCCAGGGCCGCCTCTCTACTCACTGAGCCACCTAGCCACCCCTGGCATGAGTTTTTTTAAACTTTCCTAAAATACCTAGCCTTTTTTGGTAAGCCATCCATGAGGAAATTTAGTTCAAAATTGTTGAGCACAACTCCACCCTCCTCTTCCCCTAACCAATCTGTAAGCAGACAACTCCACCCTTCCCTCCCACAACTGATCAGTGAGCAGGAATTTCAGGCTAGGGTAAATTCTCCATCATCCCTAGTCCCCTGCCCCCTTCCTAATCACATGATCCCGATGTCTCCTCCCCTCACCTGATGTCTCTATCCCTCGTCCCCTGGCCCCTCCTAATCACTCCATCCTAGGTTTACTGTCCCTCAGCCTAGGGTGACTTCATGATGGCAGGAAATTCAAATGTACACTGACCAGTCACTGATTGTAGTTTCAGCTTACATAACCTGGCTATTGAATCTCTTTAAATACTGGTGCTCTGTCCATGCCAGTACTGTCTAATTTGGGCATGTTACCCCAACAGTCCCACGGTAATAAAATCCACTTCGAAATTTTAATCTCAGGATCTTCTGTCTCACTCCTTTAAGCTCAACAAAATAATAATGTTTTAGGAACATGATGTTTCTATATATTGTGAATGGAAATAGATATCTTTATGTATATTATATGACTCCAAATAAAATGTATATCAACAGTAAAAATCCTTAGCAACAGCAAAAAGGTGAAGAAACATTTGATTCCTAAGAAACTTCATTAAAAAAAACATACTGAGGCATTACAGGAAAAAACAAAACAAGACAACCTTCAATAACCCAATAATTTGGACATTGTTTCTGCCTAGGGAGATTTTCTGGTTTCTTAAAGGCTTTCCTCCAATAAGTGGTCTCTCATGAATATGAGTTTTTTTAATAAGTCCAATCACAGAGCTATCTCTATAGACTTTATGATTATGAATATAAAATAAAGCATAAAACAGGGAGATACAGATTTATTGGCTAAAGGTTTTGCTCCCACTGTAAGACACTTTAAAATTTCAATGCTTCATCTCACTGATTTGGGCAAATCTTTCCAAAGGAGCAGATCCCATCTAAACTTTCTCATCCTTTGTGACTCTTACCCACGTCTACCTATAAATCTTTCACAGGGTTCAACTCAACATTATAGTGGAACTTCTTCCAGGTTTCTCTCCAGCACCTAGCAAGGTGCCTGGCCCATAGTAGGCTCTTAATAAATGCCTATTGACTGATGGATAGATATTATATGGATACCAGTGGGGCACATCTTTCATTGTTCTGTTTATTACTTTCTTTCACTTTATGCCCAGCACATGTATCTTCTTAATTCTTGAAACTTATTCACATCTGCCATATTCTTTTCTGTTCCTATCAGATTGACTGGAAGCTTTAATTCTTTGGAGATTGGCATTTCATGACTTTCATCACCAACCAATATCACCAGAATACAGTTGTTTAAAAAAACAAAAAAAGTGGTCCTGAGGATTTCTGAAGAGATGTCTGAGAGTTCATTTAAACATAGCCCCAATCTTCATCCATCTCAAAAGAACAACCAATAATGTGAATAAAAGAATAAAACAATAGCAGAAATAATGAAAGGGGATGTTTCAAAGAGAAAAACAACAACAAAAGACTGATTATCAGTCAATGCTTCTAGGTATATCCAAAGCTCACTGTTTCTGGCTTGCAGCAGTGGGTATGTAGTCTGAATTCTGGTGGTTGTAGTAGCACCTATTGTTTTCCATAATGTTTTCCCTTAGGCAGTGACCCAGTTGGATAACCGCACCCCTTTTTAGAGCAATAGTGTTTGAATCCCACTAATCCCAGTTATATAGTTGTGAATGTAACAAGTTCCTATTCTCCTGCCCCCTACCTTTTCTGTTTTGGGGGAAGAGGGGTGCAGGGGTGGAGGGTTGGGGGATGAGGAACTTGACCTAATAGGAATTTGAGGCTGCTTCTAGCTATGTGTGAATGATAGCTTCATTTAGCACCCCCCACCCCCAAGTTGATTGCTGAACCAGAAAAGCTGATGATGCAGAGTGCCATGCCTGGTAAAAGGAGTGGCTTCTGGCTGGTGAGTCTCTTGGGAAAGGTTTTTGAGAAGATAAAATGTGACTCCAGTTGGGGTGGGAGTGGGGGGCGGGAAGGGCTGGGATGTGAAGGAAAGGTCCTTTTCTACTTTAGCAAAATAGAAGGTGAATTCAATAGTAAGGTTGGTACAAGAGGCCCTGGCTGCCTTCCCTTTCTTTTTATGTTTAGTTTCCTCTAGCATCAACTTTGTGAATACAGGTTCTGGGAGGCCCTGAAAGGCTGGCGAAAAGGGCAGTGGTTTTGGAGTGGCTTTAGATGCAGCAACAGTAATAGGGATAGAGCTTCCAAGAAGGAAGAAATTGGCATAGGAGAAGGATGCCTCTGGAAGGGAGATCCCTCTAGTTGTCTGACCATACCATGCTTAGTGGAGACAAAATGCTATCTGATTGACAGGGTTCAGGAAGTCCAGGAATCTCAATAACCAGAGTCCCTCAAAAGCAATTTGGAATGAATTTGTGGACTCAAGCATTCTTTAAATCAAGGTGGCAAAGATTTATTGTTTCTCTATACAGCGGGTAAGAGTTTTTAGGGAACCTGCAACCTTAGAGGAGTACAGTTAAAGTTTATATAGGATAAACTGTTGGGGCCCTTTAAGACTCTACCCGAACTCTGAGAACCCACAGAAAACTCAGGCAAAGGACAGAGCAACTCAAGCAGGGTTGGAGGCACCTGAACGTGTATTCTGCCCATGATTTTGGGGTATTAAGTATGTGCTGCTAACAGGGGAGCACTCCCCTGCCATGAGAAGCTTGTTACTGCTGAGGCACATGGGGGAACAGAGTTGGGGGAGGGGAAAGAAGATAAAAAGAGGGAGGCAAGGTGAAAGCGGATGGAAAGGAGAGAAGTGGGGATTGTGAATGAGAAAGAGATTAAAAGGCAAGATACTTCACATCTTGATGTCAGGACTCATTTGTCTGTTCTCAGAGGAGCAGGCTCCCCCGAGGGGTTCGTGGGGGCGACCAGAGTGACTAGAGCTGTGGTGGCAGCTGGAGAGAGGGTTGTAGAGGCAGCCCGGGTCATAGGGGCGACCAGAGTGACCAGACTGTAGGGGCAGCTGGAGAGGGGTTTGTGGAGGCAAGCCATGTCATAGGTGTGACAGGAATTGTGGAAGGCAATTGGAGTGCCGTAGAGGTGGCTGGAGAGGTGAGTTTGACGTCAGCCCTGTAAGGTGGGCCCTAACAATAAACTATAGTAAAACCTGTGCCAAATATGCTGCACAGGTGTATTGCCCAGAATTCACAAGGAAATAGCCTGAGGGGGTGCCAGACGGAGGTGTGGTTTTAGGCTTGAAATGTCATTAAGTCAGCTAGTTGTCAGGGCTGACCAAGAAATACCCAGTCTGCCACCCATCAATGAGGTGTTTGACAAGATGGATGTTGGGAGTTTATGTATATCCAAGCCAAAGGCATACATAACAGGATTTAGGATGTATATAATGAGCTAGGGAGTTACTCCAGTATTCAAGATGTATGTAATGAGTTAGGGAGTTACTTATAGTTAATCTAGTGAAGGATTCATAGGTGCATCTTGTTATTGTACCAAGGGGAGATAAGCATTTGGCTGGGGCCTAGACATAAATGATTCCTAGGCATAGTGCACGGGGCTGGGAGAAATGGGCAGAGATAATTCTCTGACACCAGGGAGATTTGAGGCTAGGGAGAAATATGATTTTGGAATTGGATGTGATTTTTGGAACTGAAGTTTGAACTGCTTCAGCACAGGCACCCAAACACCCCATCATGATCAGCAGTTTTCCAAATACTGTTTTTGCCCTGATCAAACCTCTCAGCTGATTGTATGAGAAGCAATGAATCACTGGATTCTTTTCTAATCATTCTATGATTTTTTATTTCTTGTGAGGCAAATAAACTCCCTGTTCTATACCTAAATCATGTTACTACAGTGATTACTTTTTTTTTCTTCCCCTCTTGTTGGGGATAACTTTTCAGACTTTAAGCCTAGAATTAATTCTATTATTTACAGCTTCATATGTAGGAACTTTCTCCAGAATCTCTGGAGTGGGAGTCAAGAGTCAATGGATGGGAGAATTGGAGGGGGACCTATTTCACCTGTTGAGCAATCTGACAATAACTTCAATGCAATAAACCCAGGGCAAATTATCACATCAGGTAAAGGACAGAGGTGGTTATAGATCCCCAGCTCTTGTGGCATCAGCTGAACAGTGCTTAGCTAGGCACTGTGTTAGAGAAGAAGTATAGAGGTTGTAAAGGTATATGTAGACAAGGTTGCAGGGTAGAGGTGGGGTGAGGGAAGAATGTTGTAAAGCCAAGCACAAGCAGCTTTCCAGAGGACTGCTGCTGTGAACATCTTCAAGGTTCTGATTACATAGTATAGTGAACTCTCTATTTATTCAGCAGTAAATTAAAGCAAAGCATTCATAGAAATCAAAGTACAGCATTCACAATGTTATAGCATAACAAGTTATCACTAAAGTGGCCACATAGTTTTCACCAAAGTGGTCACATAGTTTTAAGCAAAAGATATCATTCTTACTGAATGATATCTTAAATCAATCATCCTTAAGGAGGCAAGCCTCCTTAATGGACACAAAGTACAAAGGTCAAAGTTCTCCACCCCTAGGTCACATTGTCTTAATCTCTTAGTCAAAAAGTCTTCTTTCTTCTTAATTGGAATTTAGTTTCCAATCATCCTTAGTTCTATAATCCTGAAGAGGTACAGGATATAGAGTACAAAGTCTTCCCACCCCTAGAAATCATGATCTTCTCAGTTTGCCTTAAATATCCAAGGAGAGGTCTTTTCATCTTGACTCGAGGCTGGCTCATGGCTTCCATGTTCCTCTTCCATGGGTCCAGATCCTATCTGAATAGATAGAACCTGTTACCTGGGTTCAAAGGCAGGCAGCTCCCAACTCCTTGTCCAGATCCTCGTCCAGCTCCTTGTCCAGTTCCTGTTCATATTGAAGGTCACAGTGTCTAGTCCACCTCAAGTCCTTCCCAGTTTCTGTTCCTGTGAAGGCAAAGCTTAACAGAGCCACAACAATATTTATACCCATTGCTGGCACCATCATCAATTCACTATCTGCCTGTGAAATCAACACAGACCCACCAACAAGGTCTGAGAAATCAACACAAATCATCAGTTTAGTCCCAGGACCTCTGAAAACATCAGTAAGACACTCCTCCATCACTTCTATAAACATACAACAAGAAAATCATCTTTCACAGCTTCTGAACCAGCAGTGAGGTCCCAGGCCTTCTCTAACAACAAAATTTTCCCTAACAGCAGACAAATCTGACAAAGTTACAACAAAACAGATAGACAAAGAACCGGTACCACAGCCATGCTTCCTCCCACTTCTTCTTTCTCTCAGTCTAAGTTTCTTTTTATATATGGTCACTAAGCTCTTCCCTGTTCTGCCCCTTCCTACTGTATCAGCAACAGAGGTTCACAAGTTCTGTTTCTTAACAAAAGACTTGATATAATCATGGGAAAGAAACTTGAACTGAAACAAGGTGCTAAATAATTAAATAGCTGAAACAAGGTGTTAACTGCTTCTTTGCTTGCCATTGCAAATGCTTAAATTTTAGGGCCTTATCTAGAGGTCTCAAGAACCAAAAGGAAGGGACTTCTGGAAAGAAAACTTCCTATGAGGTCAAAGCACAAGTCTATCTGTGATAGTATTGATGTTATCTCTTAGTCCCTTTTCCCATCTCCCACTGAATCAGACTGATATTCCCACTCTTTAATTGTGGAAGGTCATTGATCATGAAGATAGACTGCCCAGAGGAAATCCAAGAATCATAAGTCTTCTGCTCCTATTTCTTCTTCTATTTTATTAACTCTTATTGAGTTAACAGAGTTCACTTGTCTTTTTTTTTTTTAAGAAATTTCAGCTGTATAGTTAACAAATTTAACTATAACTTGAAATGTTCTATTTACCATTCATGATTTGATAAATCCCAACCTAATATTACCTCTTCACCATTTTCTGTCTCTACTCATACACACTTTCTGGGAAACACTGTTGGAGGGTCATAAAAGGATGTCAACTAGGAACATGATTGATTCATGTTATCTTAATTAGATCATCACAGTTGCTGGACAATTCTTTTATTTTTCCTTAATTAGATCTTTATTGTAGTATAATACCTATATTGTTTATTCCAGACTATATCTCCTCAACTGAACTTCCCCATATGTCCCAAAGTTCCTCTCTGTCTCTGTCTCTCGACCTTGACTCATATTTTTGTTCTTTTTCACAGTCAAACACCTAGAAAAAGCTATCTATACTTATCACCTCCCACTCAACATTATTTCTGTTGCTTTAGCCAATAGTTATTGGGGGGTTTTCCTCTTAGTCCTCATCCTTCTTGACTTCTTTGCAGTAGTTGACACAGCTGATCAGCTTCATCTGGATACTTTTTCACTCCTGGGTTTTTGTGACTCTTCTTTGTCATGGTTATTTTTCTACTTGTCTGACATAATCCTTCTTATTCTCCTTTTCATACATCCATTCTCCTTATTATACAAATCTTGTCCACTATGTGTGGGTGTGCCCCATCTCCTTCAAGAGACTTTTCTTGATTTGTTCTGTTCTTACTGTCCTTTGAAATCTTTGTATTTATTTGTATATACCATGTACTCCTCTGTAAAACTTTGTATCCACACAGTAAATTGTTACCTCCTTGGGAATAGTGATTGTGCCTTACTCTTGTAACTTCAGGGGCTAGCAGAGAACAAAAAAATAGTACATACTTAATAAATTCTGGTTCATTAATTGATTGGTTTACTGAGGAAATAGAAATTATCTTTTATAAACTTTCTATTCCTCCCCCATTCTGTGCCTGAACACTCCTCAATATAATCCTTTATATTCTTTCCTATTTTTCTTCAGCCTTGACAAAGAAGTGGCAACTCCTCTGTTTGTGCTTTTAATCCTGTCTAGCCCTTTGCTCATTTTTACTCTTCCTTTTAAAATCTTCAGTCTATCTATACTTATCTCCTAGATTTTAACCTGTCACTCTTTTGGTCTGAGTAACATTTATTTACGATATCCTCTTCTAAGCACTGTAGTTGCTATTGTTGTTTGCTTTATTCCCTTGCTTAACTGTCCCCCTCTTCCTCCAGGCTATTCGGGTCCTCTCCCATTCATGTGCTTTGTACCATAAATGTCAAACAAAGCAAACACTATTTAGAAAACCAAAGTAGAAGGTAAGAAAAGATTAACTAAGAAATCAATGCTTTCATTATAGGACTAGATAAGATTACTGCATAAAAACCAAACTAAACAAAACCAAACGAAACCAAACCTGATATTACTGGGCCAAGAAATCAAAGGGGTAAAAGAACTAAGGAAGTTAAAATTAAATGTAAACGTTAAAAGATTTAGGAGAATGGAAAGAGGAAAAATTGAATTACCCATTTCTTTAATTTAAGCCTATGTTCTATTCTTAGAGAAACACTATTTTTAGTTGTTTTCTTATATATTTTTAAAAAATTATTTCTTTTTAGTTCTCAACATTCATTTCCAGAAGATTTTGAGTTACAATTTTTTTCTCCCTGTCTTTCCCCTATCCCCACCCCAAAATAGCAAGCCTACTGTATACCCCTTCCCCCAATCTGTTCTCTTTTATATCCTCCCCCATCAAGTCCCTAACTTTCTAGTAGGCCCAGATGGGTTTCTGTACCCCAGTACCTGTTGCTGTAAATAACAAATTTTTAAACATTTGTTTTTAAAACTTTCCCTTCTTTAATCCTCACCCACTCCCACTGGGAAGATAAGCAATTCAATATAGTTGTACATGTGTAGTTACCCAAATCATTTCCATAGTAGTTATATTGTGAAAGGCTAATTATATTTCCCTCCATCCTATCCTGTCCCCCACTTATTCTGTTTTCTCCTTTGAGCCTATCCCTTTTCAAAAATGTTTGCTGCTAACTACCCTCTCCCCCAATCTGCCCTCCCTTCTATCATCTCCCCTCTTATACCCTACCACTCAATTTTCCTGTAGGCCAATATACTCTATTGAGTGTGTATGTTATTCCCTTATTAAGTCAAATTTAATGAGAATCAGGTTGTCCCATTCCTTTTCACCTTTCTGCTCTTCCCTTCTATTGTAACAGTTTCCTCTTGCCTCTTTTATATGAGATAATTTACCCTAATCTATCTCTCCCTTTCTCCTTCTCCCAATAAATTCCTCTCTCACCTCTTCAATTTATTTTTTAGATATCATCCCTTCCTAGTCACCTGATCCTGTGCCCTCTGTCTATGTATACATGAACATACAGATGCCCACACTCACATATATATTTACATACACGTATACACTCCTATATACAGATATATGTATGTATACATACATGTATGTATACATGTATATATACATATATGTATACATGTGTATATATGTATACATACATACATATATACACACACACACATACACATATATATTCCCTTCAACTATCCTCATGCTGAGAAAAGTCTTATGAGTTACAATTATCATTATTCCATGTAGGAATATAAATAGTTCAACTTTAATAAGTTCCTTATGATTTCTTTTTTCCTATTCTCATGCTTCTCATGCTTCTCTTGCTTCTTGGATTTGAAAGTCAAATTTTCTGTTTGGCTCTGGTTTTTTCATCAAGAATGCTTGAAAATCCTCTATTTCATTGAATGACCATATTTTTCCCTGTAGCATTATACTCAGTTTTGCTGGGTAGGTGATTCTTGGTTTTAGTCCTAACTCCTTTGACTGCTGGAACATCATATTCCAAGTCCTTTGATCCCTTAATGCAGAAGTTGCTAGATCTTGTGTTATCCTGATTGTGTTTCCACGGTAGTCAAATTGTTTCTTCCTGACTGCTTGCAGTATTTTCTCCTTGACCTGGGAACTCTGGAATTTGGCTTTAATATTCCTAGGAGTTTTCTTTTTGGGATCCTTTTCAAGAGTCATTTGGTGAATTCCTTCAATTTCTATTTTGCCCTCTGATTCTAGAATATCAGGGCAATTTTGCTTGATAATTTCTTGAAATGTGGTATTTAGGCTCTTTTTTTGGTCATGGCTTTCAGGTAGCCCAATAATTTTTATATGATCTCTCCTGGATCTCTTTTTCAGGTCAGTGGTTTTTCCAATGAGATACTTCACTTTGCCTTCTATTTTTTTCATTTGTTTAGATCTGTTTTATAGTATCTTGTTTTCTCATGAAGTCATTAGCTTCCAGTTGCTTCAATCTAATTTTGAAGGAGTTATTCTCTTCACTGATTTTTTTTTGACATTCCTTTTCCATCTGGCAAATGCTTTTTAAGGTATTCTTCTCTTCATTGGCTTTTTGGGCCTCTTTTGCCATTTGAGTTAGTCTATTTTTTTTTTTTTTTGCTTTTTGGAGGGCAGTTGGGTTTAAGTGACTTGTCAAAGGTCACATGGCTAAGTTTTTATTTTGTGTGTGGGTGTGTGTGAAATGTCTGAGGCCGGATCAGAACTCAGGTCCTCCTGACTCCATGGCTGGTGCTCTATTCACTGTGGCACCTAGCCACCCTGAGTTAGTCTATTTTTAAGGTATTATTTTCTTCAGTGTATTTTTGTGTCTCCATTAGTAGGTTGTTAACTCTCTTTTCATGATTTTCTTGCATCTTTCTCATTTCTTTTCCTAATTTTTCCTCAACTTCTCTTACTTGATTTTCAAAATTCTTCTTGAGCTCCTCCATGGCCTGTAACCAATTCATATTTTTCTTGGAGGCTTTTGATGCAGGAGTTCTGACTTTGATGTCTCACTCCCATTCCATGTTGTGATCCTTTTTGTCTCCCAAAAAGGATTCTATGGTCTGTTTGTGCTTCCATTGCTTGCTCATATTGCCAGCCAATTACTTGACTTTTGAGCTCTTTGCCATGGTAGAACTTTGCTTCCAGAATGGAGAGAGCTATGACCCAAATTGCTGGGGTTTTCGCAGCTGCCAGAGCTATTGGTTGTGCACCCTCTCTACACCCCCCACAAGCTCTGGCTCACTGGTCACATACCCCAGGACCACCACCCAAGACTTCAATCCAGATCCAAGCAGGTTAAAGCAATGGTTGCTTGGCCCCCCTATCATATGCAGGCCAGTAGCTCCTGAGGCAGCTAGGCTGTGGCTGCAGGAGCCGCCAGGCCTCTGCTGCTTCTTGCCCCCGGGGGCAGAGTACAGACATGTGCTCTTCAGGCCCCCTCCTGTTCTAACAGAGTTCTGCACTCACCTTTTATTTTGTCTTTTGTGTTTATGGGTTGAGAAGTCTGGAAACCGTTACAGCTACTGAAGATTCACTCTCCTGATGTTTGCTCTGGTGCCACTATTTGGGTCACCCTGGGGCTGGAACCCCATGGTTTGTACTGCATTGTGCTCAGCTCCCAGCTTGCTGCCATAGATGCCTCCTCTCTGCCTGCCAGGTTTCCTTCAGTGGGAGATTTGTTTTTCTCTGTCACTTTGTGGATTCTGTAGCTCTAAAATTTGTTTAGAGTAAATTTTTACATGCATTGGAAGTGATTGGAATGGGAGCCCATGCCAAGTTTATGCTTCTACTCTGCCATCTTGGCTTCACCCCCCAAGAAACAACATTTTTGGTTGTAGGAAAGTATAGAGCAAAATAAGTTGGGATGGCAAAGGGAAAGGAGAGATGTGGAAATCATGTGTGACTAGAAGTTTCTAGAGATGATATCTTATTCTTTTTAATTTTTTACTCTACCTAGAGAGCTTTAGGAGGGGAGGAAAAGAAAGGTCACTGTTGGTGTGGAACTTAGATGGGAATGGGAATTGAATACCCATGAAGCAGTAATGTTCTGTGACAAGTAATGTTCTGTGACCACTATGACACATTTCCCTAGTCAAGAAGGAAATGTGAGAGACAGCAAAGGGCTAAGTTTCCACAGGCCCTGGAATGAGGTGATGAAACTTAAAGGAAACAACACTAGCCTTTTTCTCATTGGTTACTCCCAAATCTGGTGTGTACATATGCATAAGTAAGGCATTGAAGGATATTTCCTTCTGATTTGGTAGGAGGGTCAAATGAATAATGATGATAATAAAGGATTGTCTACTGTAACTCTCCTTGGCTGTCTACAAATTTGTTGCATAATGAGGGAATGGAAAACACTGTCATCTGATAGGATACTAATTCATGAATAATGAAGGATTTTTTTTTTTAAGCAGTTGGGGTCATTATTTATGTGTGGGTGCTCATTTTCTGAGGCCGGATTCAATCCCGGGTCGTCCCAACTCAGAGGCCAGCGCTCTTACTCACTGTGACACCTAGCCGCCCCAATAATGAAGGATTGACATTGCTTTGTGGTGATTAGCTAGTTACTTGAGAAGACATTGTGAGCACTCCTTACTGACTAATGATGAGATTGGACAAGGAGTGGACCAGGTTTGGATTAGGCTAACAGAAGCTTGAGAGCTTCCATAATTTGTGTTCTATGGCTGACTCCACTTGAGCAACAAGGGCTATGCCCTTACTCATGATAAAGAATAAAGGACTCTTTCTGCTTTCCAACTCAGACTCTAAGTTAAAAAATCTGGTAGTGGTGTCTATCTCACAAAGAAAGAAGGGAAGAAGTCCAGAAAAATGGAAAAAGAGGGAAAAGTTATGGGAGGGGTAGGAAACGAATTCTTCCCTAATTGGAACTTTATTGTACTATAATTCCCATATTGTCTATTCCAAACTATCTCTCCTCAATTGAACATACTAACATACCCTAGGGCAACTAGGTGGTGAAGTGGATAAAGGAACTGATTTGGAGACAGGAAAACTCATCTTCTTGAGTTCAAATCTGATCTCAGACACAAATAGTTGTACCCTTAATACCTTTTGCCTCAGTTCTTCTGTAAAATGAGGTGGAGAGAGAAATGGCAAACAACTCTAAGAAAACCCCAAATGGGGTCATAAAAGAGCTGGGCACAACTGAAAAATGACTAAACTGAAATATATCCCAATCTTTATCTCTCAGTGGAAGAGAGAGTAAGGGAAAGAAATATGGAGCAGAGGGAAAGAAGGGAAGAAATAAAAGAAAATTCAGGAATTTGGACTAGGAAAGAGTAATGTAAGGGGTAGAGACTGCAGGACAACAAATACTGACTAAATCAGTATTTGGAAAGCAAAAGATGACTCAAATGAAACTGTGATCTCAAAGACATGGTTACTCTCTCCAATGATGCAAATCACAACTCAACCTGTGTGATTCTTGTTCATGGCCTCTCACAAATTTGCCACATGGTATCTGGCATGATATGGGCCATCTTTGATTACTTTTGATATCATGAGGATGCCGATGTAAAGACATTCCCTCTTCCCCCCCCCCCATGCCTTTTTTTTATTTAGTTACCTTGAAAATTCATCTTTTACTACCTTCCAACATTGCTTCCAACATGAATTTGCTGTAGATTCCAACATGGATTTCTTAAAATATAGCTTCTTTTCTTATGATTAGAAATTTCTGCATTATTTCCAGTTCTTCATTCAACAACTGTGATGTAATGTTAGAGTATAAATATGGCAACAGTACTGCCCTTGAAAGTGAAAAGTATTTGTTAAAATATTTATAGGCCTTTTATGTTTTTCAACTGTTGTTGTCTTCTTTCTACTCTCATCATTAAATGTCATTAGGATTACTTTATTTAATTGGGTTTCTTGCCAAGTTTTATTAAGTGATTTTTTGCTCAACTGCTTCTTGCTTTACTATAAGGATTTACTCTTTACTATAATTTTCCACTATTCATTTCTATAACAGTAAGAATTTATTTTTTTTATTTTGAATTTAACAAACATCAAAAAATCATAACTCTATATGCAAAGTAACATAGAAAAAATTATATGTGAAAACATGAATATTTGTTACCGATAGCTTGCTTTTTAAAAGTATGTAATAAATTCAACATGTAACTTTCAAAACTATCCTACTTCTCTATTTTTCCTTCTGAACTTCATTTAGCTCTACTATGATTAGCAGCACTATTTTTCTCCCTATATTAAACCCCCTGCCCCAAAAGAACCAAAATAATGTAAAAAGTATAAAAATAAGATTTATATATTATAAATTATAATTAATATATATCATATTTTGTTGAATTATAAATATTCATATAAGAAACTCTTTTCTCTATTGTTCCTGGAGGCTACTCTATGGCCCCATATCCACTCTGGATCATAATTTGTGAGCCCACACTAAGTTACCTTTAAAAATCAGTTAGTATTGGGGCGTCTAGGTGGCACAGTGGATAGAGCACTGGCCCTGGATTCAGGAGGACCTGAGTTCAAATCTGACCTCAGACACTTACCACTCACTAGCCTTATGACTTTGGGCAAGTCACTTAACCTCAATTGCCCTGCCTTCCCTCCTCCACAAAGCAAATAAATAAATAAATCAGGATACAGTTACTTAAAAGTGAGAAAGACTATTCAGGGAGCAAAAATCTGTCATAATAAATGGCTTTATGACTATATGGGTGCCTGTGAAGGGGAAGGTCTACAGGAAGGTCTGTGGAGCCTTTTTGAGAGGATGTGGACAAGAAGCATTCTAGATAAAAAGGTGTATATGCCTTGTGATCTGCATCAGTGAAGGGAATATCCATTTTGATGAAATCATGAATCCACAGGAGTTTTGAGATACATACATACACACATGTATACATGCTACGTATAGGTATGCTACATATAAATAAATATTTTATATGTAGCAGGGATTGAATGGTCTTATAGGATCCATACCAGGGAATTTGTACCTGAAATTTCTCTTAAAACTACTGGGGACTGAATCCAGGAACATGTTGATTCAATATTTAGACATGTTGTAGATAACAAACTCCCCTGATGTTTCTGGTCATGTAGTAGCTCAGTACTTAAAGGACGAGGACTCTTGGAAATGACAAAGTGATGCCCTAATTGACTGCTGAGCTGCAAAAGTCTATGACCCAATGGACCTCTTAAAAGGAAACAGCTTCTGATTTACCCTCTTGCTTCCAGTCTCTCATGGGGCAAGTAGTGCATTATGTGTCTAGATACTCTATGAACGAGATTGAAGGAAGGATGGGCTGTGATCTTCCTCTCCCTCCAAGTTCATTGTCATTGCAGAATATGGACCCGACTAGGAAAGCCTGTGCCTGGGCCCCTTCTTCCTTTTCCATTTTTTGTATTCTTTTTTGACTGAATGTTAACCTTGAGATAGATATGTCCAGGTTTAGAGGGTTTGAGAAGTTCAGAAGGACCTTATAGAGTCTACTGAGTGGAGCTGGATGATATAAAAAGAAGCTTTTGATCAGAGAAGCAACTACCAGCAAGAAGATTGACCCAGCATGGCCTGACTTACCATAGAGGAATTCTTTGGAAAGTACTGATCTGTGGCAAGATGCTAAATGCCTAATTAGCAATCCCATCAAATTCTTTATCTTCTGATGAAATTTAAGTATCAACTTCATGAGAAATTAAAATAGTAGTTATAATTTAAGTAACTGAATACTATTTTAAGTCATATCAATATTGTGAGAGTTTTTTGTGTTTTATTATTTCTTTTGTGTGTAGGAAATAGACACCCACCGGTACCTGATATAATTTATATATTGAGTACCTTTATATTCCCCTGCTTGGGGAGACTCAGACATGAGTCAAAAGCCACAGTAAGGAGGATCTGTCATCATGCATCCATTGACAATAACTATTGTTGATGAAAAATTGAAATTCACCTATTGACTTTCTCCTACAATGTGTGTATGTAGTTATCTATCTATCCATCCATCTATCTATCTATCTATCTATCTATCTATCTATCTATCTATCTATCTATCTATTTCATTTTAGACTATTTACCCTGATGAAGTAGAGTAATAGTAGTATAGATAATTCCATACTATAGGTAATTAAAAAAACAATCATAGATATGTAATTTAGATGCAATGTTATTTTTGTGATTTTAAAGCAATTGTATGCTTAATTTTGTTTGGTTAAGTCATTAAAAATGTAGTTTGTATTTTTTGATAGCAAAAAAGGAGATGGGGACTTTTTAGTAATAAACTATAATTATAGGATATGAAATGGGAATTAAACATTTGTTGTAGATAATTATGTGCAACTAATAGAAAGTTCCATGTGTTTGTATCAGTGAACATATATAATTTCATGTATAGCAGGTAGGAATATGTATAGATAAATACACTCATCCGCACATATGCACATGCAAATGCCATCCAACAATAAAATGACTTGATTAGTGTTTAACTAGAGTTTCTAGCATATAAGGTGCTACTGGGATACTATTTATTACTAAAATATAGGATAACTTACTGTTAAAAATACTGAAGCCCAATTTCCCAGTCAAATTTACTATATTAAATAAAATATTGCTACAATATCTGGAATTACCTTAATTACTTGAGTTAGTTATACTTTCAGGTCCTAATGTTTATTACACATTTACATTGTATGTAAAATATAATTGTTTACTCATATATAGCATATATCAATTAGTAGTTAGTTAATAAGCATTTTTTAAGTACTTATCATGTCAGGTGCTATGATAAGCACTTGAGGTTAACAGTTTATATATATATATATATATATATACACACATATATTTATACATATCAGTTACTTTAAGGTAAGGAAACTTCCTATATTACATATTTAATAGTATTTACAAATATCAGTTATTGTAAGGAAGTAATGATAATTTATAAACATATATAATATGTTAATATAGCTTATATATAAACTATTAGCAATTGCTTATTATATATTCTATATAAAATAATATATTACATATCAGTTATCATATACTGATATACATATTATATTACATATCAATGAAATATATTATTATTTTGCATATGGCATGCAGGTATATGTGCAGATTCACATATGCCCACCCTCCTCCTTTCCCCAATGATATCCAACAAAAAAAATACAATAGGTCTTCTGAGTCAGTTGACTTAGTGATTAGAAAAAGGTACTGATAAAGGTTGTGTATTTAGTTCCTTCTATATGAACCAGTCAGCTTCCCCTCTCACTGATGTGGATACAAAGGTGCCCTAAGTGTTAATATTAAGGGTTGCTTTCTCAGTACCTTGGGAGCACCTCCTGATCCTTAGAGCATCCTAAAGTAAACTTCCCCCTTATCCTGGACCATTTGGAGTACCATAAAACTTCCCCCTTTTCTGGGACCATAACCATCTTGGGTCATAAAATTTTCCTCATCTCCCTTATCTTGTGTCATCCATCTTCCTCATCTTGTCCCTAAATCTCCAACCCCCATTAGAAACCCTAAAAGTACATCATCATTCTACAGGCTGTGTAGCTTTCTGGCTATATGTCTGGTCCTTTTCCTATATCAATGCCTTTATTTAGTTCCTTGTTGAATCTCAGGCCCGGATGCTTTTGCATTAATAAAGTTCCCTTTGGCTAAAGAGAAGGTCTGATTGAATTCTTTCAAAACATGAACCAGCTCTCCTAACTCTGACCTCAGCATCACCATGACCATAATATCTGACCAAAGGAGTTGTTTTATAGAAGTAGTTTATAAGTAGTTGGTTTTTTTATAGAAACAATACACACATATGTATATACATGTACAAATATATACATGTATACACATAGACATAATATACATAAACAACACACATAGCTACAAAGACACTGACATACACACCTGTATATATACATATATGCACGTACACATATACATACATACACACACACATATATATATTTATAAACATACACACACATACATACACATGCACACACATACTCACACGCTTCAGAGGTTTTTGTGTCTTAAGCCTGGGTTGCCCATAAAATGGCCTGGCAAACAAATCTTCCTACAGTTACATATGACTCAAGGGAGTTCATTTAGAAACCTTCCCTCCCTCTCCCCCGCATTCCCTCCCATACACTCTGCCAGACTCGCACTGCTGTACCACCAACAAGATTTTTAAGAATTACCAACTCTTTTCCCTCCTACTACAACAGAGATGGCCTAATAAGCCTCAACCAGAAATTCTGGCCCTTTTTGATTTTTTGTTTATGACCAACAGATTGCCTAAGAGTAGGAGATGCTGATGGGAGCCTTTGACCTCTGAATGCTACTTGCAGACCCAATGGCTGAGCAGCTGTGGCTTCCTTAGAATGATAACAATGAATGTCTTAGCTGAAAGTGTGAAGCTGCTATTTATCCTCACCTACCTGTATTTGTAGTCTTTAGCTTTGGAGTATGTCAATTTAGATTCTGTCTCTGTATTCTACTAGGAAAACTTCTAACTCAGGTAAAATTAATTAGAAGTGTGTCTTTGGCAATTTCCACTATCCCTTTCCCCACCCAGTCCTATCTGCCCTAAGAAAAGCAACTCTGTCTCTGGACATTTCCATTTCTTCCCCCATATCAAAACTTATTTTTTTCTATTCCTAGTTCCTTTAGGATCTTCTTGGTGATATGGAAAAATGTACAACTAATTCATGCTAATATGTTAGTAGAGACTAATGGATCAATTTGTTTGCCACTCATTTAACTAACATTTGTGAATTTTAACAGGTGCCTTCTTGGACACTGTACATTAATCTAAATGAGTGGCTCATAGCATTTGCTAGGAATTTCAGGCACTGTCAGGGCAGTGGGGGAGATATTCAGTCTGGTTTTTCAGTGCCCTTCAACCATGCCCCTCAGTCGACCATGTACTCCACTTATGCATACGACTGATTTTGTGAAAGTTGGGGAAGA
The DNA here is from genome assembly GCA_011680675.1 of Gymnobelideus leadbeateri. Taxonomy (NCBI): domain Eukaryota; kingdom Metazoa; phylum Chordata; class Mammalia; order Diprotodontia; family Petauridae; genus Gymnobelideus; species Gymnobelideus leadbeateri. The sequence continues at coordinate 708,665 of WOXC01005090.1, forward strand.
AAAATTAACTTTTGTAAAGATCTGGTTAAATTGACTTTTCATAGTCTTCCAAAATCGAAGTGTTTTTGTTTGTTTGGATTTATTTTCGCAGCAATTCTAACTTTAAAATGAGGGGAACTTATGGTGATTATTGATGTTTTATTTTTATCATTCCCACCTTAAAAAAACAAAACCAACTACTTAAGTTTGTACTGGAACACTTTGTATAATCCAAACTTTATGGATATTATCATTGTGAGCTCAATGCAAAGCCTCTAAAACACTTTCTAATTATAAAGTCATTCAGAGTGGACTGTTGGAAAGATTAATGATGAAAGAAGTACCTTATCAAGAAAAGTTAGAAGCAAAAAATAGATTTGAAGGTGACTTAGGATTCCATGGGGGGAAGGGAAAGATTCCATTGAGATTTAATCGACTATGTCTGCAGTGCTAAATTATTGGCCTTCAGGAACCTAAGGTTTGAATGACTATATTTCTGTAGTCACTCCTGATATTTTGTATGGTTAACACATGGCTTTGGAGACATTTCTTCCCAAGTGGGAATAGGAACTACAGCCAAAGTTGTGTTACCTGATACTTTGCCAACCACCAAGCTCTAGAAACTGGCATTTCTAATACAAATGTTTAGTCTCACAACTGACACCAATGTTGCTATTAAGCAGGACAGATTATGTTGTTTATTGTTCCTGTTTGGATCCAGGTTTAGGAATTGGCTATTGTTCTCACCTTTCTGCTTTCCTATATTTCTTGCAAACGTTGCCATTTTATTACCTATGTTTTGATAGGAAGCTCTAGGGCAATACCAATTAACTCACGGTTAATCAGAACATTTGGCAAAGTAGCCCTTACTATTTTCCTGGATGACACAACTTCCATCTAACTGGCAAGTTACATGTGCAATGGGCACTGAGTTCCCTCACATTGGTAACTTAAAAGGGTGTGCAAAAAGTTCCTGTGACATGGAGATTAAACCTATACTTCTCATCTCAGAAGCACCTGGAGAAGGGATAGCAAAGGTTGTGTGGGTTCCCTGGGGTTGATTGAAATTTTCCCATGTGTCCTTTATTCCCAAGGGCACAAGGCTAGAAATTAACTTTCAGGATATTCTAGCACTGGCCATGGGAAGAGGGTACAGACAGAATCATCCTATGGAGCAAACAGAAGCTTGTTTCTAGGGACACAGGAACTGCTGTTAGGGGCATTTGCAGCAAAAACCAAGGTCAGTAGCTGGGTTTGCCCAACATGGAACTGAATTGTCAAAAGACAGTGTGGATAGGGTACCTTTGTGTTGAAGGGGATAGAGCACCAGCCCCAAAGTCAGAAGAACCTGAGATCAAATTCGACTTTAGACACTTTCTGGCTGTGTGACCCTGGACAAGTCACTAAATCCTGACTGCTTAAAAAAAAAAAGGTTGGGGGAGGCAATGTGGATGTCTGAAGATAAATCCAGACCAAAATCAAAAGCACAAACAAGTTCAGGGTAAGAAACAGGTGAGGGTAGATTAGGAATGAAGGTTAGATCTGAGCTGAATAAAATTATGTTGAGCTAGACAAAGAGAATTTCAGCTTTTCTAACCCACTGTATTTTGAGTATATGGAAGGTTTTTTTCCCCCACTTTCTTCCCTTTAAAAAAAAGTATATATATATATATATATATATATATATATGTATATATGCACACACATAAATATATACAGTGCATACATATACACATACACATATACATGTATACACACATACACACATGCATATATGCATATACAATACACACATATATACACATACAACACACATATGTATAGTTTGTTTTGTTTTGTTTTGTTTTTAGCCCTGTCAGGTGAAGTCAGCCATTGATCTCAATTTTCCTTTGAGTTTATCTTCATGCAGAGCACTTCACCTCCTACCACTACTGCCTTCAATAATTTCCAGAGCAGCTGCAGCTTCCAGCAGTAGCTGAACTCTATTTTATCTTATCACTCTTGCCTTCTCCAGTTCAAGACAGGAAAATTTGAGACGTGCCATTTCAAATTGGGAAGAGCAGATTGATTAGAAAACACGCTTTCAGCGGGCAGCTAGGTGGCACAGTGCGTAAAAGTGCTGGCCCCAGGGTTGGGATGACCCAGGATGGGTCCTGGCCTCAGAAAATGAGCACCCACACATAAATAATGACTGGTCGTGTAACCTTGAGCAAGTTACTTAACCCCAATTGCTTTAAAAAACAAAAAAAAGAAAACATGCTTTCAGGTAGGTTAGAGTAAAACTCAAATGTTAAGGCTAAGAGGGGCCTCACAGATAATTTAAATTCTTTAATTTTGCAGAGAAATAAACAGAAACTGAGAAGTTAAATGACTTGTGAAAGTTATATAGCTAATTAGTGACAGAAATGTGAGTGGAAGCAGTAGGGTGCTGGGGCCTGCTCCAGCTGGCTTGCAAGAGACTATTGTTTAATTTCCATTGTGAGCATTTATGATTAGAAATAGGCGAATGCAGCAGCAAGCACCCCGATATCCCCAGGGTGACTGCCAACACAGGTTCTTAGATCTGCTTTTCAAAAGGAAAGCAACTCAAAATGGGTTAACAAGCTCACTTTAATCAAACAAACATATATTACCTAGTTCAGGGGGAAAAAGTCAGCACCCCAAACTTCAGAGTTACAGAACTTACAGATCAAACAGACAGGCTTCCAAACTGTCCAACCATTATATCAATACCAAATCACAGTTACCACAGAGGGAAGCATCAACATCTGGGTTTTCAAAGCCGGGGGGCTCTCAACAACGGCTTCCCAGAGTCTCATCTAGTCAAATCACACAACACTTCTCAAAGTGAGCCCCAAAGCAAAGCCTCTCATAAGAGTTTATATAGCCTTCTCCTGGCTCAGAGATTGTAACAACCTCCTTGACCCACTGCCCAATCACAAAGTATCAAGGTGTGGGCTTTCCTGAAAAACAAGCCTCCCACCATAGGCTCCAGGTGCACTTATGCTAGGGGCAGGGAAGATCTTTAAATTTGCATTTCCATTACAGCGAACTGCTACAAATCAGGGCTTAATTTACTGTTTTGTTGATTGTCTAGACTTAAGAAACTGATAGAGAAAAATGTTAACAATACAGATTAAGTTTAAAAGTGTGTCATGTGAATATCTTTTTAGAGAGCTGGTTATTAAAAATACACCAGCACCACACTGGCTAGAACCCAGCTTTCTTGACATTGAATAAAGTGCTTTGCCCTTGACAACATGCTGTTTTCCTTATTTGGGCTTGAAGATTGAACTTTCAGTATCAATTTCAGTACTGAATTTACTGCATTTTTTTTTTTTTTTGCTTTTTTTGGAGGGGGAGGGCAGGGAAACTGGGGTTAAGTGACTTGCACAAGGTCACACAGCTAGTAAGTGTTAAGTGTCTGAGAGCTGAATTTGAAGTCAGGTCCTCCTGACTCCAGGGCCAGTACTCTATTCACTGCACTACCTAGCCACCCTATTATGCATTATTTAAAGGGGTTAATGAGGTATTCCTTCAAATCATTTACCTCCTATCCTATCTTTAGTCTATCTCCTCATCCTTCTCCTATCACAAGGCAGCATTGTATAGTAGAAAAGAAGATTGGATTTGGAAAGACCTGAGTTCTTGTCCTGAGTCTTTCATTATTAAGCTGAATGATTGTGAACAAATCACTGTACAATGAAGGTGTCTGATTAGGTGACCTCTAAGGTCACTCCCAGTTCTGAAAGTCTATGATCATTGGATCCTGGAGGCCATGCAGTGCAATTCTCTGGATTCTCTCCAAGGAAACGAGGAGTTAAATATTCTTTCTTGTTACATATCCAGATCATGTCACATTTTCTTAGAAAAGCTTGATCAGAGCTAATGTGGAGAAACTGTTTTTTAGTCTGGTTGAACTCCATTGCTTAATCTATAATTGACCTTTCCACTGCTAATATTAGGCAGATTGTTGATTGCTGTAATGATTGAGATAATGTTTCCCCCTTGGCATTTGGATCAGCATGGAGATGTGTACAGAGATGAAATAAAATAAGGGAAATAACCAGGTTTGCTTACCAAAGAATCAAGTGAATAACAGCAACTGTCTGATAAATTTGACTTAGGTAAACAGTAAAATGGGGGATATATCTCCATGCGAGAGCCCAAATTAATAGTAGCTGCTATGTATCCTGGAGAGGACTCCATTTCATATAATTGTTTGTAGAAATGACCAAATTTGGGGCATATCTCCAAGGCGATCTCATGTAAAACAACAGATTTATAGGTAGGAGGGACCTTAGAGGTTATATAGTCTAACCCTCTCACAATGCAGATGAGAAAACTAAGGCCCAGAGAGATTAGATAACTTTAGTAAGGTCTTACAGGAAATAAGTAGTGAAGCTAGAATTTAAACCATATCTTCTGACTTAAAATCTGACACTCTCTCTACTGCCACACTGCTTTTCTAGGTGTGGAACATTACATGGGCATAAATGATAGATAAGTGTGTATTGAGGGGTACTAAAAGGCACCCCTCTGAACACTGCTATCTCCCTTACTGATTATTATAGAATCCCTGCTATATCCACAGTTATGTAGGCATTTAAGGGTCTGTCAAAATGAACTGTGTTCTCTTGGAAAGTGTGGCACTTTATAATTAGCCATTAACACTTTAAGTCAAGTTAGTTTATCAGTCATTTATCTAGCAAGGTCCAAAGGAATGGAAATAGGACAGGAAGTCTTAAGAAGAGATAGAAAAAAGGAAAGATCCAGAGTAGAATGTATCAGGAGCTCAATTTGGGGGCTAGAAATACTAGGGCCTTGGGTATGTGGTGGTGGAGGTGAGAGGAAATAAGGAATGATAGTTATAATAGCTAATATTTGTATAGCAATAACGTTGTGCCAGGCATAGTACTAAGCACTTTGCAATTACATTGTTGAATCTTCACAACAACCCTGGGAGGTAGGTGATATTATTATTTCCATTTTAAAGGATGAAGAAAGGCATGAAAAGAAGTATGAAGCAAACAGAGGTTAAGTGACATCCCCAGGGTCACACAACTAGGACATATCTAAGACCAGATTTGAACTCAGGTCTTCCTGACTCCAGGCCCAGTGCTCTATCTACTGTGCTACCTAAGAGGGGAGGGAAGAAAGAAAGAAAGAAAGAAAGAAAGAAAGAAAGAAAGAAAGAAAGGAAGGAAGGAAGGAAGGAAGGAAGGAAGAAAGAAAGAAAGAAAGAAAGAAAGAAAGAAAGAAAGAAAGAAAGAAAAGAAAAGAAAGGAAGGAAGGAAGGAAGAAAGAAAGGAAGAAAGAAAGGAAGGAAGGAAGGAAGGAAGGAAGGAAGGAAGGAAGGAAGGAAGGAAAGAAGAAAGGAAGGATGAATTAAGGAAGAAAAAAAGGAAGAAACACATAAACATTTATTAGACACCGACCAAATATTAGGCACTACACTAAGCACTTTATAATTATCATCTCATTTGATCTTCACAACAATCCTAGTAGGATAGATGGTAATATTATCTCTACTTTACAGCTGAGGAAATAAAGGCAGACAGTGGTCAAGTGTCTTGCTTAGGTTTACATGACTAGAAAAAGTCAGAGGCTAGAATTGAACTCATGTTTTCCTGATTCAAGATTGGTAGCTATCATTGAAAAGCTGAGAGCATTAAAAGGGGATTGGAAAGTACTAAAAGAATACTAGAGACAAACTTCACCTACTTGGGAGGCAAAAAAAATATAGTAAAAAACATACTGGACCTAGAGTCAGGAGCAACCAGGGTTCTGTATCTAATTTTGTGACCCTGGGCAAGCTCACTTCCTTATTTAAAAAAAATAGGGATATTAATATTTGTGGTACCCAACTTATCGGTTGTGAGGATCAAATGAGACAAAATATGTAAAACCAAGTAATTATTCCATTCTTACCCCTCTCTCCAAGTGAATTTATGATAACATCTACTCTCTATGCATGTGGGTGTTACTCAGGTTCTTCTAAGGAGTCAATAAATAAATGAGTGAAGCATTTCTTAAGCAATTGTTAAGGTTCCATGGATAGAGTACCGGATATGGAGTTACCAGAAAGATCTGAATCCAAATCTGGCCTCAGATACTTACTAGCAGTGTGACCCTAGTCGAATCACTTCATTGACATCTGCCTCAGTTTCCTCATTTGTAAAATGGGAATAATAATAGTATTTTTTCCCAGGGTTGTTGTGAGGATAACATTAAATAATATTTCTAAAAGTGCTTTGAAAGCCTTGAGGCACTATATAACAGCTAGTTTTTTATCATTATCATCATCATCATCATCATCATCATCATCATCATCTAAACGAAATGGTATGTAAATAGAAAAGTGAGTTGCTGCTCTCATGTATTCTAATTCACATGTGCCAAGGCTTGTATACACTCGTATACTTTAGTGGATTTGTGACCTGAGTGCTAGGAATGTTCTTTTCAGTGGTATAGATTGCCAACCATCCATGTCTTTTTATATTGTCCATATCCTCCCTAAATTCTTCACGGGAGATCACTCATTTTGGAGATCTTCTAGGTCTTAGATAGTGTACTAGGTGTAATCCTCAGACTGTCAAGTCAAGAAGCATTTATTAAGTACCTACTACATACCATTAGATAATGAGAGCAGGGACTAGTTTTTTGGAGATTTTTTTTTTTTTGCATTTTTCTGTATCCCTGGGGCTAAGCACAGTGTCTGGCAGGCAGTCAATAAACATTTATTAAGAAACTACTATGTGACATTTACTATACTTAGCCCTGGGGATACAAAGAAAGACAATCTGTTAATATGTGCTTTTGCTCCATGGTTGTTCTACCTCCTTTTCTCATCCTGCCTGTTGTAGATGGTATCATTTAGATTCCTTCTTGCATGTAAGTCATCACTGGTAATATCCTACAATTTATTTATGCCCACCACATATATTGCTTTCTTTTGGTTGCTCAGAGATTATGGTGTTCCATGATTTTTGGTTATACATCATCATGGGAAATATATTATTGTTTAATAAGATTTTAATTTAATAAGATTTTTTATATCTGGGAGGACCTTAAAATTCCATATTACTTCCCAAGTATAATATAACCGAATCCCATCTTTCTATTAAACTTTGGAGTCAGCTTGTTGTCATTGATCCACCTGTATAGTCTAAACAATAGATATTCTCCATTCACTTGTTTTTTTCTTTAAGGATTATCAGGTTAAATTCTTTTGATTATTTGCAGATCTCCTTTAGGAGTCATTGTAGTATTACCTTGAGTCTTGACATGATTAACACAGCGCCATCCACAATCAGGACTTCATATAACTTCTTCAGGTTTCAAAGTGTCTAGGTTATGGAATCACTGTCTATGAAACCTTCATTGCAGGGGATGCTTTTACATTACAGTAAAAGAGACCTTACAGTATGATATCATGGGCCCTGGCAAGGTACCTCTTCTTTAATAACTTCCCTGTGAGTATGATGCCAAAATTGTTGGCTTAAGGGTGTTTTCAGGCTTTACTGGCCTTGACCAGGGACAAAGTGAATGCAGCCACCCACTAATGCAATGATCTGCAACAATACAAGGCCTTTTCCGCCTCCTTTGCTGAGCAGCTGTCCTCTAAGTTACAGGAGTATCTGGCACTCTCTCCAAGGTCAGGCACTCAGTTCAGTATTTTTGAAGTGAGGAGTTGCTGTGGTAATTTTTTGGTTCTAATATTAAAGTTTTTTTGGTGACTTCATAAAATGGGTGATAAAAAGAAACAGAACATCGAATCACAGCATAGAGTGTTAATCCGGAGTGGAGAAATAGATAACTTGTTTACTATTTTAAATAAGAGCCAAAATATTGTCCCTTGTTTGCTGAGAAGTAATAGCTGTTCTGAAGGAATACAAGCTTCATCACTATTTCAAATCAAAACATCCTGACTTAAGCAAATTAGACACCAATAAACAACAAATTAAAACATCCAAATTGTTGAAAAATCTCAGTGTGGAACAATGGTTTTCAAGAAAGTAAACTCAGAAAATGAGGTGGCTACTAAGGTTAGTTTCCAGATTTCTAAAGAAATTGCTGCTGGGAAGTATTTTACTGAAGGTGACTTCATGAAAAAGTGTTTGCTGATTGCAGTTTCTGGAATGTCTTGATAAAAAAAGTGTTTTTGAAAATAAAAGTTTGTCCCATATGACCTTGCAGCAAAGAGTAGCTAAAGATAAACTGATTGCTGACAAGAAGTGTAATACATTCCATTAACTAAATGTAAACAGTAAGAAAACCTGAAAAATATATTAAAAATTGTGCTGCTTAGCAAAGTAATGTTTTAAAATATTAATGTGATTTCACGATAAATAAAAATATTAAATAATAAGCATAATTAATTGATGTTAATTGAAAAGCACAACTAAACTTCTAATTAAAAAAAAAGATCCATCTTGCCTCCATGAAGGTTCTGAGATTCAATTTAGCATAGACTCAGTATCTGTCAGATTGTTCTGATATGCTTATCAATACAAGCATTACAAAAACTTAGACTCCTTAAGAGTCTACACATTAGGGGCAGCTAGGTGGCATAGTGAATAGAGCACCAACCCTGGAGTCAGGAGAACATGAGTTCCAATCTAGTCTCAGACACTTAACACAAAAACTAGCCTTGTGACCTTGGGCAAGTCACTTAACCCCAACTGCCCTACCTTCCCCCATCCAAAAAAAAAAAAAAAAGCAAAAAAAAAAGTCTACCCATTATGACAAATAAACTTTGTTTTACTTTGACTGAAAAAAAAAAGTACTTAGTGCTAAGGGTAAGCTAGATGGCTAAGTAGACAGTGTGTTGGGCCTGGTGTTAGGAAGACCTGAGTTCACAAGTACTAGCTGTATGACCCTATGCAAGTCACTTTAACCTCTGTTTGCCTTAATCAACTGGAGAAGGAAATGGTAAACTACTCTAGTATCTTTGCCAAGATAATCCCATGGACCATAGGGTCCATAGCGTCAAGAAGAATTGGGCATAACTGAACAACACCAACAACTTTAGTACTAATCTGGTCCTTGGATAGCAGAACCCATCTCAAAATCTTTCTCATAGCTTTTGTTTCTCTTTGCATGGTCTTTGAGAACCTCAATAGGGCATCAGAAGACTTTTATTAGTAAGTTAAAAAAAAGTCTCATTGTGTTGTGAGACATGTTACAAGGGGACAGTTAATTAAATGGGGAAATGATTTTAATTATTTTAATTATTTATTACTTTAATAGTTTTATTTTATTATTATATTTATTTATATTTATGGCCATCTTCTCACCTTGCTAATGAACTAGAGCTCAAGCCTTGAGCAACTTAACCTTTTTCAGCTTAGGAATTCTCACCCTGCTGTTCTGTTCAGTGAGTGCCTCATGTAGCCAACAGTATCTAGTCTGGCTCTAGTCATGCCTTACTTTTGTACTAGTCATTTTCTTGCCTGCCAATTTACTATTGTTCATATCCCCTTTCCTGTCCAATATTCCTTTCAGTTCTGAAATCATAATCAAATCAGTGCTGTCATTACTATTGAAAAGGTTGTAAGAGTATGTCAGCCTCTTGACCTCCATCTTCACTAACCAACCATATAATTTGTTAAACCAAATTGTATCTACCTTTTGTGCCATCACTGGCCAATATTTGTTGTCTCTTTGTATTTGAATGTAAACTTGAAAGCAGGGAACATCTTAATTTCTGTATTTTCATCCTCATCACTTAGCACACATATGATTCTTTTTTTTTTTTTTTTGCTTTTTGGAGGGCAATTGGGGATAAGTGACTTGCCCAATGCCACACAGCTAGGTGTGTGTGTGTGTGTGTGTGTGTGTGTGTGTGTGTGTGTTAAGTGTCTGAGGCTGGATTTGGCCTTAGGTCCTCCTGGCTCCAGGGCCAGTGCTCTATTCACTGTGCCACCTAGCTGCCCCTGACACATTGATTCTTGGAACACAGAAAGTACCTAACAAACGCTTTTTCATTCATTCATTCACTCATTCAATTATAAATATGTGAGAAATCAAATAATTTGAAAGCCTGTTTTGTTTATACTGTTTTAATAAAAGTATAGAGAAATTAAATTAATTAGAGAAAGTTATATGGAGTATATCTATAATTGACTCTGAAATTTATGTTCCCCTTGCCCTCCCCGAAATGCCCCCTTGCAATGCCAGGATAGAATTGTCAGCTTAGCTTGGCTTTTGTGATCCTTGGCATTTATCATTTTAACTGTAGATGGCAGCCTTGTGCCACTTTTCTGGTTGTTGATGGTGAAACATTGAATCTAAATATAGAGAACGTTCAGCCTAGCAGTTTAATAAAGTTTACTAGCTTGTTCATGTCTTTTCTATGTATGGATGTGACATCCTTTTTCTTGGACTTCATCCATAAATTATGACTGGAAATTTTTGTGGTTGTAAAAATACTCACTGAGAGGCAGAGCAAAAGTTTTAATTAACCCCCTGGGGCCATTTCACTTTCTGCTGCTGAGAATGGTGAATCCTTGAGGTGCTTCTAATATTACTAATGGATTACTCTAGTCCTCAGTATATTTCATGTAGGTTAAACCCACTTTTTTTTGTTTGGACAGGTCACTAATATTTCTTTTTTTTTGCTTTTTGGAGGTCAATTGGGGTTAAGTGACTTGCCCAAGGTTACACGGCTAGTTTTTGTGTTACGTGTCTGAGGCCAGATTTGAACTCAGGTCCTCTTGACTCCAGGGCCGGTGCTCTATTCACTGTGCCAACTAGCCGCCCCAACTAATATTTCTTACTCTTAGCTGAGGCACACAAGATTTTGGAAATGGTATGGTGTCTGGTTTCTAATATCAACAGAGGCTTCATGGATTTTATTGGCAGGAAATACCCTATATCCATGTTCAATCTTTCCAGCCCTTTACACACACACACACACACACACACACACACACACACACACAAATCTCTCTTACTGCATTAAGGGAAGAACTGATTCAATTAGAACTTTTAAGAAAATTAGTCTGTGTCTACATTCACAAAATGAAATGGAGACAAGTTGATTTTCTGGAGACTGAAGAGAGTTTTTCCAGATGATTCAAGCAAAAAAATTAACTTTTTCCTGAATGGTGCATTGTCTGGATATTGTAAATGAATAATGGTATCCAAGATGACTTTTTTTAGAGGGGAAGAGCAAGGCTTTTGTAGTTGAAGGAGGAACAGAATTATTGAATTTTATGTGGTTGTAAGAAATCTAATGATATATTACAAGAGACACAGTCTCCAGGAATGAGGAGGTGATAGTTCCATTATATTTTACTATATTCAGACAACATCTGGAGTGTTGTGTTCAGCTCCATTTGAAAGAGTACATTACTAAACTAAAGTGTGTCCAGCAAAAGGGAATCAGGATGCTGATAGACCTTTAGTTCATGAAATATAAATATTGGTTGAAGAAACTAGGAATATTTTGCTTGGAGAAGAGAAGCTTTGGAAGGACTTAATAGCAATCATCAGGTATTTAAAAGTCTGTTGTTTAAAAGAAGAACTAGACTTGTCCTGACTGGCTCAGGAGGGAAGAATTCTGAGTATGGATGAAATCTGCAAAGAGAAAAGTTCAGGTTTGAAAAAAAGAAATAACTAATAATTAGACTTGTTGAGATGTGGAATGGATTGCTTCAGCAGGTGGTAGATACTCATTCACTAGATGCTTTAACAAAGTGTCATATGATATTTACTTGTACAAGGGATGGTTTTTCAGGTGTGAGTTGGGTCATGTGGCTTCTGGAGCTCCTTTCAAATCTAAAGTTCTATCATTCTGTGAAGTATTTTTTCTTTTCTTTTTTTTTTTTTTAAAGCAATTGGGGTTAAGTAACTTGCTCAAGGTTACACTGCTAGTTATTATTTATGTGTGGGTGCTCATTTTCTGAGGCCGGATTCCATCTCGGGTCATCCCAACTCTGAGGCCGGTGCTCTTACTCACTGTGCCACTTAGCCGCCCCTCTGTGAAGAATTTTTATGTTATATGTACAACATGAAGGGTTCTATAAGGAATAGATAAGCCTAGAACCTGAGGAGACAAAAGTAAAAGCCTTGAAACAACAAAGAACAATATAAGACAGAATATAGTTATTTTGATGGTCTGAGAATACCACTTTAAGAGTAGGTAGGGAGGCAGAGTCAAGATGGCAGAGTAGAAACAGGACTTTCACATGGCTCCAGTTTCTACCTCCCCCAATTCATGTAAAAGGGGACTCTGAATAAACTTTGGAGCTACAGAACCCACAAAATGACACAGAGAAGCTAACTTCCCACTGAAGACAGCCTGGCAGCCTGGCAGGAACTGGCCACCATAGTGCTCTGGGAACTGAGCCCAGCCCCATGGGAGCAGGAGGTTTTAGCCCCAGGGCAGGCCTGACCAACCACCGTCTGGAGGGACTTCAGATCACCAGCAGCTGTGGTGGTTTCTAGAATTATCAACACATAGATGCTAAGGACAAAGTGAGAGGTCAGTGCAGTGTGGACTTTGGGATCCAGTAGTTGGGAGTGCAGTCGGCCTTTTCCCCTGGGGTGAGAAGCCACTGAGTCGCCCCAGCCCTTCAGCCACCCACACGTGGCAGCTTCAGCTCCAGGCCTGTAGAGTGTAGTGGGACCAAGCAACCTATCTGAGGGGTAATTGCTCTTGCTTTAACCTGCTTGGATCTGGATTATGGTCTAGGGTAGAGGTTATGGGGTGTGAGACCAGCTTGCCAGAATGTGTGGAAGCTTCAGAGAGGGCATCCAACTAATACCTTTGGCAGCTGAGAAAACCCTGGCATTTAGGACGAAGCTCCCCTGTCTGGCAGCAGAGTCCTACTGTGGCAAAAAGCCCAGGGGTAAAGTGATTGAGTGGAGACATGAACAGGCAAAGGAAGCAAAATAAACAGAGAAACCCAACTTTACACTCTTATTTTGGTGACAAAAAGGATCATAGCATGGAACAGGAGGAAGACAGTGAAGTCAGAACTCTTGCACCAAAAGCTTCCAAGAAAAATATGGGCTGGTTAAAGGCCATAGATGACCTTAAGAAGCAAATAAGAGAAGTGGAGGAAAAATTAGGAAGAGAAATGAGTATGATGCAAGAAAATTATGAAATGAGAGTCAACTGCTTGACTGAGGAAAATAACACCTTAAAAAATAGACTAACTCAGATGGCAAAAGAGGCTCAAAAAGGCAATGAGGAGAAGAATGCCTTAAAAAGCCGACTTTGTCAGATGGAAAAAGAATCTCAAATGCTCACTGAGGAGAATCATTCCTTCAGAATTAGATTGGAGCAAATGGAAGCTAGTGACTTTATGAGAAATCAAGATGCTGTTAAACAGATCCAAACAAATGAAAGAATAGAAGGCAAAGTGAAATATCTCATGGGAAAAAACACTGACCTGAAAAATAGATCCAGGAGAGATAATTTAAAAATTATTGGACTACCTGAAAGCCATGATCAAAGAAATAACCTAGAAATCATCCTCCAAGAAATTCTCAAGGAAAACTGCCCTGATGTTTTAGAACCAGAGGGCAAAATAGAGATTGAAAGAATCCACCAATCACCTCCTGGAAAAGATCCCCCAAAGAAAACTCTTAGGAATATTATATCCAGGTTCCAGAATTTCTAGATCAAGGAGAGAATATTACAAGCAGCCTGGAAGAAACAATTTGAATATTGTGGAAATACAATCACCGTAACACAGGATCTGGCAGCTTCTACACTGAGGGATCGAGGGCTTGGAATATGATATTCTGGAGGTCAAAGGAGCTGGGAATAAAACCAAGAATCACCTACCCAGCAAAACTGAGTGTCATGTTTCAGGGGAAAATATGGTCATTCAGTGGAATATAGGACTTTCAAGTATTCTTGTTCAAAAAACCAGAGTTGAATAGAAAATTTGACATTTAGATACATGGAGGAAGAGAAGCATGAGAAGGTAAAGAGGAAAAAGAATCATAAGGAACTTCTCAAAGTTGGACTATTTACTACATGGAAAAATGATAATTGTGACTAATGAAACTTTTTTCAGTATGAAAATAGTTGAAGGGAATAGAAACATATATATATAAATGTCTATATAGAAGGATATATGGGTGTATGAATACATATGTGAATGTGTGTATATATGTTTACAGAAATACATAGAGGGCACAGGACCAATTTAATAGGAAGGGATGATACTTAAAAGGTAAAATTAAGAGGTGAGAGAGGAATATAACGAGAGGAGATGGGGAGAGACAGAATGGGGTAAACTATCTCATATAGAAGAGGCAAGGGAAAATGGTTACAATGGAGGGGAAGAACAGGAAAGCAAAAGAGACTGAGTCAACCTTACTCTCATTGCATTTGGCTTATGGAGGGAATGACATATACACTAAATAGGGTATTTTACCCTACAGGAGAGTAGGGGGGAAGGGGATGATAAGGGGGATGATGGAAGGGAGGGGAGGCTGGGGGGGAGGAAAGTTGGAAGCACACACTTTTGAAAAGGGACAGGATCAAGTAGAGAATAGAACAAGTGGGAAGTTGCATATGAAGGAGGGAAATATAGTTAGTCTTCTACAATATATCTACTATGTTTGCATAGCTTCACATTTCCAACCTATACTGAATTGCTTATCTTTCCAGTAAGGGTGGGTGACAAGGGAGGAAGGGAATGAATCTGGAATTTTAAGTTTTAAAATAAAATGTTTAAAAAAATATATATGTATATACTATTATTAATACTATTTTACATGTAATTGGGAAATAAGATATACAGGCACTGGGGTGTAGAGATCCACCACGCCCTACTGGAAAAGTTGAAGGGGGTATGGGAGAAGATATGGGAGAGAGCAGATTGGAGGAGGGGATATCCTGTGGGACTGCTATGTTGGGGTGGTGAGTAGGGGAAAAAACAGGGAAAAATTTGTAACTCAAAATCTTGTGGAAATGAATGATGTAAACCAGAAGTTAATAAAGCATTTGAAGAAAAAAAAGAGTAGGTAGGGAGTATTTGTGAAAATAAAGCTATTGATTATGTATTATGTCTGGAGCTCTCAAACCTCTCCAGAAGTTTTTGGGAACAATTTTTTGACAGTTACCTTCTAAGAGACACACCATATGCTGTTCTACAAGGGCCTTATCACTATAGACTCACCTCTCCTGGAAAACTGACCCTTTATTAACTTTAGAGGTACCAAATATAACGATGTTATAGATATCTTGGGGAAGCAAAACAAATACCACACACAGCCCCTCTGAATACGTTTGGACAAGTCTATGTACATTGAAAGTCATGCAGAAATTCTCCTATTTACTTCAAAAGTCTCCAAACAAATCCAAGCAACGCAGTCCTGTGCCACTCCTGGAAGCTTCTCTGGGTCTGAATTATTCTTTTTAGACAATAGATCTGCACCAAGGCTTTACAAGTGAGTCTAGTCTAATATTGAATATAAGTAGTCAAGGATAACACCAAGGTTCAAATCTGGGAAAATGGAAGAATAGTGTGTAGTGTCAGTGCAATATTTACAGCACCCACAATCACGATAAGGAATGTGATTATGGCATGATGTTCAATTGCAAAATAGACCAAACTCTCCAGATAGAGGACAGAACAGAAGCATATTTCGACACCAGAAAATCCAATCCCAAAACCAGTAAGCCAATTCCATCATAGTACCAAAGATATTCAGATGCCATAATAATGCTGAGAGCCACAGCATCCTTTAGCCTTCCCACAAACTAATACAAGATCAATATTTACTCACAAACCTCTCTAGCTCCTTGCCTCAACCTCCTCTCTCTCCCATCCTCTGGCTAGCACTGACCATCTTCCTGTGGGCTCTGCTTTCCTTCAGCAAACTCCTCCCACCATAGGCTCCATGTGACCACATTCAGCCTATTAGGGGGCAGAGTTTATATTCACAACAGGGAAGCTTCTGTGGGTTCTACTGCATCCTTCAGCAAATTCCCTCCATCACAGGCTCCATGTGATTACATTTAGCATATTAGGGGGCAGATTTTACTTTCAAAGCAGGGGAGGTCTTCAAACTCCCCCTTAGGTCTTTTAAGGGGTAGGGAAGATCTTCAAATTCTCATTCCCATTACATAGTGGTACCTCTGACAGAAACAGGGAAGTTGCCCTCTTCTGTTTCCATGTCCTTCTCATGCTATCTTCCATGTCTTGAATGTATGTTTCCCTCCCTCTTTCACAATTTCCATATATTGATATTCCCTTTCCCCTTGCAGGACCCAACTTAGAAACTACTTCATCCATGGAATGTTTGCTTACTACCTTAACCCTCAGAGTATAATTTTACCTTTCTTCTCTCAAATTTCTTGTAATCCTTTACCTTGTTCTTTCCTTTGGATGTATCTCTTTTTCTCTACTCTGAAAGATATTTGTGCACTTGTTCTTCCCTGTTAGGTTATCTACCTTTGTATCCCTGAATCCTAGAACAATACCTTGCACACAATGGGGGCTTAATAAATATTTGTTGTTGAATGATTTTTTTCTGGTATTATATATAGAGACTTTTGCTCTGAGATATTATGGATCTTCATGGGAGATCTGAACCAGAGAGCTGCTGTCAGAAAAGGCTTTGGAAATTCTAAAGTACTATCAAAATATAAGCTATGATTCTTCAAGGGATGATAACTGACTATTTAGTAGGAAAATAGGAGGAAATAAAATGCATGAAGCACTCTTTTTGGTAACATAAGCTAGATTTGCTACCTGACTACAATTAACCGGATCATTCCAGTTCATTTTTTTTCCATTTTTGTCTCCTGTCCCAGGAATGCTAAAGGGAGAATTGTACTCAGTCAAGGTCACAGAGGGATTCATTTGTAGAGAAACTAATGTTGCCTCTGGAGCTTTCTTCTTTCATAAGTCTCCCTTGCCATTTGCATTCATATTCATTATTCTGCCTCTAAAATGAAATTGTTAGATGCATCAACTATAGCATACTAATATGTTAGAATCATGTTAACCAACAGCTTGATGTGTGTGTGTGTGTGTGTGTGTGTGTGTGTGCAGTTGTGAGAGACTAGAGTTTTCCATTTTACCAAGTTCTCATATTGCTGTACTTAACTCCCTGGTGTCTAATAAAGAAAGCTTTATGACTATGTACTGCCACTCAGTATGCAAATCCAGATATCCCCAGTTCTCCTTGGCCATACAGAACATTGATTTCTGCAAGAAATCATACAGTTTGATTATAGTCAACTAGGATAGTTATGGGGATAGGATTATGGGGATATTATTTCTAAGGAAGATTTTGAGTAGAGAGAGGAGAACACTGCAGGGTTCCCTCTAACCCGGCTTCCCCCACTTATTCTTCAAGTACTCAACATAACTCATTTGTATTTTTCAAGCATCTTCTTACAAATTTAACTTTCTATGAAGACTCATCCGCAATACCAAGTAGAAAAACCAATAAATCAGCATTTGCCTAAATATCAAAAAGGCCAATGCCTGGCCTTTCTTCAGTATGCACTAATATTTAAAGTAATTAGATTGCCTACTTTGTCAATCAGCCCATTTATTTGATTAGTTAATTAAGGCCTCATCTTAGTTTAACAAATGTAGGAACATTAACTTCAGTTTGGTTGAAGTTTTGGCTTGGTCTGTGTCTACACAATTCACAGATAACTGGTTGAATTAGCTCTACGAAGCGAATTGTTAAATCATCTGTTCTTCATTGTATAGACAAAGTGCTCACTAAATCTATGAATTTTTAATGTTTTACTTTGCAACTGGTTATTTTGTTTTTTCTGTATATATTATCATTGAAAGTTTTGTTTCCCCTGATTGTTTTTGCATAATTTAATATTAATGTACTCATTTCAAGACATGAGCTTTAGAGCAATTGGTAGTTGGAAACAAAAAAAAAACCACAATCACAAATATTGATTAAAATCAGATAAAACACTTGGATTCTTGTAACTGATAAAGAATTCTTATTTTCTTTTTAAACTCTATACTATTAAACAATTAGAGTGCTAGAGTACAGGAACTTTGTACCCTGAATTTTTCTATCTGCTGGATCTCTCCATTCTCTCGATAGTAATGTGGACTGCATATGTTTAAGTATTCGGTGAGATTATTATTGCTTAGAAAAAAAAATATATCGGGGCTCTCAAAAGAGACTCTTAGGTGATGGGGATTGAGCAACAGAATAAATGCTTTGTCATAAATGAATCCAAAGCTATCTACAAAAAGCCTTCTTCTTATAGACTCAGCCCTTATAGGAAAATATACCTTTTCCCAATTAGGAACAATATCAAATAGTACCACAAAAGAACAGTCTTCCAGAGAAAGGAAAGATAACCACATGTACTCTCTTGGGTGGCTTCCTTTCCAGTTAGCATACCAGGGAAGATACACAGAGGAAAGTTTATTATCAGCAAACCCACACAATGAAATGATCCCATTCCCCTACCTCAGAAAGTCTTGGGGAAAAGTCCTAAAAAATAAGTCATCCAGCCTAATTAAATCTATTGGTACTAGTAATAATTCTTTTTCCTCCTTAAAGGGACTAAAGACATAAAACAGGGGAATAAGGGAGACAGACTTTGCTCTCTGATATTACTACAAGTATTTTTATGCTGTGGGTCCTAAAGGAAGGGGATTTGTGGCTAACAGTTCCAAGTACATTTCCCTTTTAGGGGTTTCTAAGCAGAATCTACATGGGTATTTGTGGGGTAAAAGAGGCTCCTATTAGAAAGTTAACATGTTGTGTGTCTAGCAGTCTTAAATATTTCCCTCTGGGAAAAGAGCAAACCACAGGATGGTAGCATGAATGTGAAGAGGAAAGGGGGGGGTACTGCAGGCATCCATGGTGAAAATGATACTTGATGGAAAGATGGAGTTTTGTCCCTTTGGCAACACAAATATATTTTTGCCTTCTAAATGGAGTCTATAACCTGGAGTGGTACTAAATCAGAGAACTTTAGGATATGAAATGAAGCATGAATCAGTGGAGAAGGAAGAGAATTGTATATATTTTTAATGGACTCCTACGAGTCCTTTGCATTACCTATATTTTCTATAAGAGTAGAATAAACATTCTCTTTTAACTGATAAATGCATCACTTCCTGGAGTGCTTATATGGGATCTAGGAGAGCCTGTTACCCTTGTGGAGATGTATAATATAAGCAATATTGTGTGATTTCTAAAAGAGTAGAAGTGAAAGTAAGAGATATTGAGGATAATGATAATTTGGAGAGAAGCCCGTAAGGTCAAGCCAGAGCTCAGGGACCCTAGGCCACTGGTTATATTCCCATATTTGTAGACAACAAAAACACAGAATATTATTTAGGGAATATATTGTCTAATGCCATTACTATTCAGATGAGGAAAGAGGTCCTCAGAGGCTAAATGATTTGTCTAAGGTCATGCAACTAGTTTGTGGCAAAGTCAGAACAGGTATTTGGGTCTCCAATGAGAAGCATTATGTTGCGACAAGGATACTTTCAGGCAAGCATAGGTGTATAGATCTTCTCAATCTCTAATTTCTCATCATTTGCAATAGAGGAAACCACTTGTGCAATTATTTTTTTTAACTTTTATTTATTTTTAGTTTTCAACTTTCATTTCCACATGATTTTTAGTTCCAAATTTTCTCCCCATATCTCCTCTACCTCCACCCCAAGATGGCATGCATACTGATTACCCCTTCCCCCAGTCTTCCCTCCCTTCTATCCTCCCCCCATCCCTTCATTATTCCCTCCCTTTGCTTTCTTGGGGGCAAGATAGATTTCTTTACCCCATTGCCTGTATATCTTATTTCCCAGTTGCATGTAAAAACAATTTTTGGCATTTATTTTTAAAACTTTGAGTTCCAGATTCTCTCCTTTCTTCCCTCCTCACCCATCCCTTTGAGAAGACAAGCAATTCAATATAGGTTATACATGTGTAGTTATGCAAAAGATTTCCATAGTAGTCATATTGAGAAAGACTATATTTTCCTCTACCCTATCCCACTCCCCCACCATTTATTCTATTTTCTTTTTTGATCCTGTCCCTTTTCAAAAGTGTTTGCTTCTGACTATACCCTTCCCCAATCTGCCCTCCCTTCTATCATCACCCCTTGTATCCCCTTCCATCCTACTTTCCTGTAGGGTAAGATATCCAGGTGAGTGTGTATGTTATTCCCACCTTAAGCCAAATCCAGTGAGAGTAAGGTTCACTCATTCCCTTTCACCTCCCTACTCTTCCCCTCCATTGTAAGAGCTTTCTCTTGCCTCTTTTATGTGAGATAATTTACTCTATTCTATCTCCCCTTTTCTCCTTATCCCAATATTAATTTTATTTTTTAGATGTCATCCCTTCATATTCAATTCACTCTGTGCCCTCTGTCTATACACATATATGTAGATAGATATAGATATAGATATAGATGTAGATATAGATATATTCCCTTCAACTACCCTAATACTGAGAAAAGTCTGAGTTACAAATATTGTCTTTCCATACAGGAATGTAAACAGTTCAACTTTAATAAGTCCGTCATGAATTCTCTTTTCTGTTTACCTTCTCATGCTTCTCTTGCTTCTTGTATTTAAAAGTCACATTTTCTGTTCATCTCTGGTCTTTTCATCAAGAATGCTTGAAAGTCCTCAATTTCATTGAATATCCATATTTCCCCCTGAAGTATTATACCCAGTTTTGCTGGGTAGGTGATTATCCTAGCTCCTTTGACCTCTGGATTATTATATTCCAAGCCCTCCAATTCCTTAATGTAGAAGCTGCTATAAATCTTGTGTTATCCTGATTGTATCCTACAATACTTGAATTGTTTCTTTCTAACTCCTTGTAATATTTTCTCCTTGACCTGGGCATTGTGGGGTTTGGCTACAACATTCCTAGAAGTTTTCTTTTTGGGATCTTTTTCAAGAGGCAATTGGGAGATTCTTTCAATTTCTATTTTACCCTCTGGTTCAAGGAAAACTATCAAGTTTTCCTTGATAATTTCTTGAAAGATGATCTCTAGCCTCTTTTTTTGATAGTAACTTTCAGGTAGTCTAATAATTTTTAAATGATCTCTCATGGATCTGTTTTTTAGGCCAATGGTTTTTCTGATGAGATATTTCACATTGTCTTCTATTTTTTCATTCTTTTGGTTCTGTTTTATAATGTCTTGTTTTCTCATACAGTCATTAGCTTCCATTTGCTCCATCCTAATTTTGAGGGAATTATTTTCTTCAGTAAACTTTTGGACCTCCCTTTCTTATTTGGCCAGTTCTGCTTTTTAAGGTATCCTTCTCCTCATTGGCTTTTTGTATCTCTTTTGCCATTTGGGATAGTCTATTTTTAAGGTGTTATTTTCTTCAGTTTTTTGGGGGGTCTCCTTTAGCAAGCTGTTGACTTGTTTTCCATGATTTTTTTTGCATCACTCTAATTTCTCTTCCAAAATTTTCTTCTATTTCTCTTACTTGATTTTCAAAATCCTTTTTGAGATCCTTCATGGCCTGAGACCAATTCACATTTTTCTTAAAGGCTTTTGATGCAGGAGTTTTGACTTTGTTGTCTTCTGCTGGTTGTATGTTTTGATCTTCTTTGTCTCCAAAGAAAGATTCTATAGTCTGATTTTTTTCTCTGTTTTCTCATTTTCCTGGGCAGTTACTTGACTTTTGAGCTCTTTTCCAAAGTAGGACTCTGCTTCTAGAGTGAAGAGTGCTTTCTCCTAAGTTTTTTGGGTTTTGTACAGCTGTTGTCACAGATACTTCTAGGCACCTGTAAATTCCTCAGAACTGTTAGAAGGACTGCCTCTCCACAGCTGCCACAAGCTCTGCCACACCAGCCCTCTTCCTCACCTCAGGACTGCCACCCAAGACTGCAACCAACATCCAAGCAGTGCCAGCAAAGAGATTTCTGCAATTGCCCTATGATCAACTGCTTGATCCCTCCTTCATCTGTGGGCCTCCCACTGCTGTTGCAGCTGCTGCTGTTGCTGCCACCACTACCTCCTCTGCCCCAGGCTGGGGCCAGACTATGCTTTTCTCTCACCCAGGTCCAACAGAGTTTCCCCACTGACCTACTTTTTCTTTGACATTTGTGATTTGAGAAGTCTGGAAACCACCACAGTTGCCAGTGATTCAGTCCCCTGAGGCCTGCTCTGGCCCAGTCTATGCTGGTGGCCCACATGGGACTGTGCTCTGCTCCCAGCCTTGTGTGATAGATCCTTTCTATCAGCCTGCCAGGCTGTCTTCAGCTGGATATGTATTTCACTTTGTCATTTTGTGGCTTCTGTAGCTCTAGAATTTGTTTAGAGTAATTATTTACAGGTATTTGGAGGTGTTTGAGGGGAAGAGCTCAAGCAATTTCCTGCTTTTACTCTGTCATCTTGGCTCTGCCCCAACTTGTGCAATTCTTTAAATCAGATAGCAGGCTGCTTAAAGTACTATGTGGAAGCATTTTGTCTATAATCATATAAGAAACCATAACAGATGTTAGTAGGTTTCAGAGGCAGTGACCAAAACCTAAGCTGGGTGGGTACCTATCCTGAGTTTTGCATGGATTTGATACCTGCATTTAAACTTTAGCCCCGACCTTTCTTTTTGTGTAAGAGTAAGCAGTATAGTGTTATGTTGGGATCAGAGGGGAGAACAAAAGCTGAAAATAGTAAAGTTCATTTGTCCTCTTACTATCATTAAACAACAGGAGATGTGTGAACTTGTTTTTCTTTAGTCAACATTGGAAACACTGTACTCCTTTAATAGGGCTGTCAGCTCTACTTCACTTATATAAAAAGACCCTGGGAAGGAAAAAAAAATGCTGTTTTAATCATAGCAGCATGAATTGACCTGCTCTTTTTCTGTAACCAAACAAAAAACAAACTGCAATATACGTGCTGATATCTTGAATAGCAGGTGAGGTTCAGTTTTCAAAAGGAACACAAAAATCCCCAATCCAATTACCAGCCTTGATTTTAGTGGTCATCTGGGATCGACCTGGAGTTGTAGGTAGCTCCAGTGTGTAACTGGAGCAGAGATACCACATTAAACAAGGCCTTCAGATTGAACTGGATCTTTTTTTTAAGCAAGCGAGAAAGAAAATCACACCTAATAAATCCATAATTTCTTCCACTTATATAAGACAAATAGGAAATCTGTTCTTGCTCCTTCTAAGATTCTTCTCCTTGTATGCTACCCAGATAATTTACCCTGGGTACCTGGTGTTACTTACATTGCTCTATTCTTCACAGTATCAAAAGAAGTGATAATTTTTATTATTGAGCTATTAATTAATGTGGAGAAATACAATGAGATAGGGTGAGGAGAAGGAAAGAGGAGGGAAAAGATAATTCTTTCATCTAAGTATGAAGGGTTGTGATCAGCAGTGATAGAGGAAGCAATCATGAGTCCTTGAAAGTAAATCTTTGTGAATGTTTTTTTCCTCTAATAAAGACTTAGTCCTCTGGAGTAGGTCGAGGTGTGAGATGGCTGATGCCGGTGCTGGTGGAGCCCCGGGCTCCGAGGCCGGGAAGGCCCCGGTAGCGCAGCGCATTGATCCGGCGCGAGAGAAACTGAGCCAGGCCCAGCTACACTTTATGCGGCAGGTGGAGCTCTCCCAGTGGCAGAAAACGCTTCCGCAGCGGCGGGGCCGGAACATCGTGACGGGCCTGAGCATCGGGGCCTTGGTGTTGGCTATTTATGGCTATACATTCTACTCAGTGGCGCAGGAGAGGTTCCTAGATGATTTGGAAGAGAAGGCCAAAGCTGCTAGAGTGAAAGCTGCGGGGACCAACAGCCCCTAAACCCCCAGTGGGTTTCTCTACCCTGGATGGACCTTCAGAATAAGGGTGGATGCCTCCCCTCCCCTTCAAGAAAAAGACTCCTACTGGGATAAAACACTCCACTGGGAGTGTTTTGGCAAGCCTGACCTTGGGATGTTGTTTGGTTATGGAGTCCCACCCTACTTTGGGAATTGTGTATCCAGCCAGTTTGATGGGAAAGCCTATTCCTTCTCCCTCTACCCCCCCCCAAAAAAAAAAAGAAATTGAGCCTTTATCAAAGTAGAGAGGAGACACAACTAGGTCACTGCCAGCTTTTTCAATAGCAAGTTATTCATGTGTTAGCTTCTTCCTACCATAGAGATTTAAAGCTATGGTTGTGTGCCAAGTATGGTACCTCTTTTTGTTGAAACATGCTGTGGCAATGATGGTGGTCAAGTTGAGGGCTGATTCACAATAAAGTGAATCATCTATTCTTGAAAAAAAAAAATAAAGACTTAGTCTTAGGGGTGGCTAGGTGGCACAGTGAATAGAGCACTGGCCCTGGAGTCAGGAGGACCTGAGTTCAAATTTGGCCTCAGACACTTCACACACACACACACACACACACACACACACACACTAGCCGTGTGACCTTGGGCAAGTCACTTAACTCCAATTGCCCTGCAAAAAGCAAAAAAACACCCAAAATAGTCAGAATGAAAACTATGCTTATGTTTCTGTCTGCATATACACACATGAGATATATATGTGTGTATATATATATGTATATATATATACACACACATATATATATACAAATATATGTGCAGTAGTATTATGTTTATACATATATGAATTGTATATATTGCATACATGTGTGGACAATGAAGAACCACAGAATATTAGAATATGTGTTTCCTTCCCATATATAGGGTGTATAAATACAAATCAGGTTAGAGTTTAAAACTAGGTGCCTAATAGACTCACATTTCAGGGTGAGTCCATTCAGACACAATATCTATTCATATGATCAGGAAGATAGGAAAGTTGGTTTGGAGAGAAAGAAGATAGCAATTGTTTCCAATAGTCCTAATGAGGAAACCCTTCCTCTCTCTTGCATTAAAGCTACCTGTAGAACAGGATTTGACCTGTAATTCATTAATATGCAGAATTCCCTGATGAGAAAGCTCCCCATGCTTTTGTGGTTTGGCTCCTTCTCTGAAGTTGATCATCTTTGAGATTTGCCTAGAGCAGGGGTGGGGAACCTCTGGCTTTGAAGCCACTTGTGACCTTCTAGGTCCCTGCTTGTGGCCTTTAGACTGAATCCAAGTTTTACAGAACAAATCCTTTTATTTACTTTCTGTGTGAAATCCTTTTATTAACTTCGGTGAAATTTGGGTACAGTCAAAGGGTCACAATTGAGGACCTAGAGGGCCACATGTGGCCTTGAGGCCAGATTCCCCACACCTGGCTTAGAGCACTGAATGGCTAAGTAAAGTAGCTAGGATCATATAATTAATAAGTGTCAGCCATAAGGCTCGAACCTGTGTCTAAGTGAATTTGAGGTCAGCTCTTCTATCTACTATGCTGTGCTTGCTTATCTACAAAGCAGATGCAAGCAACAGATGAAAGCATGACAAACCTGGGTCTTGCTGGTGAAATGATATTTAGCTTGTCCTATTAAACTGAAATGGTGGTGCTGTGTATGTATTGGAACAAGGGAGATAAAGAGAGGCAGGTGAGACCTCTTCATTGCAGAGCAGCAGAGCTGTGCATGTGTGTATTTGTGTGTGATGTTACTACATAGTTTCCTCTAAATATCTGTTTGTGTATTATCCTGGGTACCTTTGTCTTTGTGGAAGTTTTGGTCATTAGGCTGTGCTATGAGATGTCAGGCTGCAATCAGGTACAACAACAAAGAGTTTGTGTGATGATTATGTTATATCATGTACATCAGAAATAGCTGAATCCTTGACAACACTGAACTGAATGCTTCTTCATTCCCTTATGTATGTATGCCTGTCTCAGAGGTCTCCAGTCCTTTGATAGTCAAAGGTCACAGGATTTTGACACTCAAGACTGTTTTGTTATTTTTGTGGCCCTTGTGAGCATTAGTTGTATATTTTCATGGAATTCTATACAGAAAGAGTCTTTATCTTACATTTAGGATAATCTCCTGTCAGCATTGGAGAATTGGGCAAGATGTTTCTCTAGTTTGAGGTCATACTATTGTACACATACATATTTAAAATTACCCTAAAAAAGGCTTATGGTATTCCAATGGACTAAAAACCAAGGCGTGGCATTTCTGAACCATGTTCTTAGGTTGGTGTTCTCTGTGAACTGATTAGGATTAACCTTTTTTGTGTTATACCCTCTAAAGAAAGCCAGACACTTGGGATTGAAGAATAGTCAGGAGTAGCCTGCAGATTTCACAGATTTAGGGTCAGAAATATTGAGGATTTGAAACAGATGAGAGCACATGAAATTCAGATAGAAGAGATACATAATTCAGATACTTTCAGATACTTTTAGGAAGCATGTTTTGGTGAAAACAGTAAAAATGTTAGATTATTTTTAGGGAAGAAGCTTAGAATGGATACGAAGAGAAAAACTACATTTCTTAGAAATCTCTAAGAATAGCTACCTAGGTGGAATAGCAGAGGGAAAACCAAATGTAGTCAGGTCAGCTCAATTCTAGAGATTTCTTCTAGTCTCGACATCATGAGATTCTTTAACATTTATATCATACTTATTCTTATTCTTATTTATTATTCTAGAACTTTTGGAACACTTTTGATGCATTGTATCATCTCTATTTACTTTTCTTTGTTCTGAATATTTTCTTTCTCTTCACTTTTTCCTTTGATAACAAAATTTTAGTATGTTTCTTGAATGTAGGGACTGTGTAATGTTTTTGCATTCTTGGTATCTAACATAGTACCTGACACAGAGTAGGCACTTAATAAAGGCTTGTTGATTGATTTATTGTTGTTCAAGGCTAGACCTATGAGTAAAATAGCAGCATTTTCTTATTTAAAATTTTAAATGGGTTTTTAAGTTCTTTTTAAAAATTATTTAATTATCTTCTTTTATCTTCTCTCACATTGATTCTATGAACTATCAGCTTCATAAGCAAGAACAAAAATGATATCTGATTGATTACTTCAAAGAGACAAGAAAGAAGTGGAGGCACATAGCTCTCCTAACTCCCAGAATTCTGAGTCAATCTCTACTTTCCTATGTAATTCCCATATAATTGACCAAGAATACAAACACAAGTACTTAAAGTTTTAGGGATGCAGAACATCAGAAATGATTACAGCAAATCAGGCTTCATGAATATTCAACTCATTTCTGCTTAGAGATACTTGAATTATCTAAATTAAAAATACAAAATTACTTTATGCAAAGAGAACAGCAGGGCCTTTTATTTTAACAATTGGAAAATATCACTGGGAATGGTCTTCCTGCGATTGTGCACATAATAACGGTGCAAGGAAAATAATACTTTTCTGAAAGCTTGTTTTAAATTGATTTTTCATTTCCAGAATCCTCTTTAAAACTAGTATGAGGAAACAGTGACTGGCACTATCTTCTTACTCCCAAACTGCTCAAAATCTTAGACCAATTATTCTTAGATCCAATGGCATCATCATTCTTTCTAGGCCTTCAGAGTCATCCTCAATGGTAGAATTTAAAATAGAATCATTAGTAGCAATTCTAGTGCCAGGGCAAGTCATAGTCTGGGAAAAGCAGCATGAAAAGTGCCCTCAAATCAGGTTTCAAAGACAAATTTGCTTTGATGGTGTAATGGTAATGGTAATTTGAAAATCTTCCCCGTCCTTTAATAGGCCTAAGGGAATCTGAAGATCTTCCCTGCCTCTTAACAGGTGGAATGTATTCACATGGAACCTATTGTGGGAGGAGTTTGCTGAACAAGTGGAACAGGAAGGGGTAGAGCAGGAAATGAGTCAGAGCAGTTAGAGTGGAGAGAGAGAGAGGATACAGGCAAGCAGACAGCTAGGATTGTGAGTGTTTGTTTGTGGGAAGGCTGTGGGACAGTGTTGCTTCCTGCAGTGATAAGGTGTATTAACTTCTTTGTTGCTATGATGGATTTGGTTTTCTGATGTTGGGATTTGGCTTTCTGTTATCTGAATAAATGTTTTGCCTCTTTCTTCTATATGGAAAATCTATTATATTTTGTGATTCAGAACTATGCCAGTATATTAATAGTTGCCATCGGTACATATCACTTGGAATTGCACATGATTTCCCATGGGATTTATCTCTAGTTATTAGATCTCTAGTCACTTCATATGGAAGAATCATATTTGGGATACTTGACTTTTACCCAACTTAAAAAAAATATCTTACCATTATTAGAAGCAATAAGATATAAAGGAAATAATATTGGATCTGGAGTCCAAGGACCTGAATTCAAAGCTTTACCATACTATTTACTGTTTATGAGATTCTGAACTAGTTCTTTCAGAACCTTGGCTTCTTCTATAAAATAAATATGCCCTTTGGGGTCCCTTCAGGTGATAAATCTATGATCTTGTAGTCCCTAAATCTGGAAAATAACCTTTAAGATGAAGCCTGATAGAATGTTGTCTGGTTGTACTTTGGAAAAACAAAGAATGCTAGTGTTTGAGTGAACAGATGTGATTTCAGACCCTAGTCTTGCCACTAGCTATATGACATTATATGACATTAGACATGTTATTCCCCCTCCTTGGCATCCATTTCCTCACTTATGGAATGAAGGGTTTGAACTAGATGAATTGTAATGCTAATTGAGGCTATTGTAACCACCTGTGTATTTATGTAGGACTAAGAGACATTCTTAAGTCCAATAGTACAAGGGAGTCCAATAGAAGAGAACAAGGCCCAGTTGTTCTAATTTGCTGGACTAATCCTAAAATAACCTATTTACTCTAGTTATTTTTTGAGCCATTTAGCACACCACAGGAAAGCAGATAAAGAGTCTTGGAACAATTCAGTTTATCTTTAGGATTAGGTCATTATCAGGGCAGCTAAGCGGTATAATAGAAATAGTGCCAGGCCTAGAGTCAGGAAGACCTGAATTCAAATTCGGCTTTAGACACTTTCTAGCTGTGTGACTCTGGGCAAATCACTTAATCTTGTTTGCCTAAGTTTCCTCAGCTGGAAATGAGCTAGAAAAGGAAATGGCAAACCACTCCAGTACCTTTGCCAAGAAAGCCATGAATGGGGTCACAAAGAATTGAACAAGACTGAAATGACTGAACAACAAAAAAATAGGTCATTATTACCATGTTTTTTGTGGGAAATTTAGTTCTAGATTTATGAAGACTATAACCCTGGGAACCAAAATAAAAACTGGAGTTGTAACTAAGAATTTTTTCACCTATGGCAAAAGCAGTTGAAAGTGGGAGGGAAATGGAGATAGGAGGGAGAACACAGAGCACAGAAGACTTTGGGCACAGTGGTGCCAGAGACAGGCACCTTATTCCCAAACCTTATTTCTTTGGTAGCTAGCTGGGACCTGGGGAGAGGAGACACTGAAGGCAGCTTCCCAGAGGTTGTTTGTCCTACCCTGTGATATGGGCCTTTGAGGGACTGTAAGGTGAGTTACCAGAACTTTTGTTGGGGTAGGGAAGAAGTATATGCTCCTGTCAAGGAAGGAGAATCAGAGAAAAGGCATCTTTATCTTGCCCTAAATAGCACTCTACAGCGAACTTCAACTCTTGCTTTTGAATATTTAGACTTTTCTTTAATTCTAGTCTACTCTAGAAGAAAAAAGATGGACTCAGCATTGCTTATATCATTCATAGACTCACAGCATTATGAATTCATAGTGGGGAGATAATTTAGAGGTCATCTAGTTTACCCTACTCATTTTAAAGATGAGGAAACTAAGACTCAGAGAAGTTAATTTTTTTACCTAAGGTCATATAGATCGTAGTTAACAAAGCTGTGATTTCATTTATATGGCAATTCATTTTATCAAACAGCTCACAAAAGCCATGTAACAGTCTTGGAGAGTTGAGTGAGGTTCACGAAGGTTGACTTGTCCATACATGGTCATACAGCTAAAAAGTGCCTGAGTATTACTTAAATTATTTTGCTAACCCAGGGGTGGGGAACCTGTGGCCTTGAGGCCACATGTGGCCCTCTAGGCCTTCAAGTGCAACTCTTTGACTGAATTCAGGGTTACACTTGAGGACCTAGAGAGTCACATGTGACTTTGAGTCTGCAGGTTTCCCACCCCTGTAACAAGTAGCCTATGATGTGAGGATAAAAAAAAAAAAAACAAACTTTCCCTGAAAATTAAGGCCCTAGAAAGACTATATTGTGAATAACTTTCATTGGAACTACTTTATTTTCAAATCCTTAACAAACATCCATTATTTTATTTTAGTCTGATCAAAAAAACTAAAAAGAAAGGAAAACTGGTAAGAGTTTTTAAAGGTAAATGCTAATTACAGTCTCTTGGAAATATTTCCTAATGAATCAGTTTGAAAATTGTGCCTCTTTGCATTACGATTCATTACTTTACCTCAAATGACTGTAGAATCAAACCATACTTCTAGGAGAGCAAGGCCATAAATGATGAAGAAGATACATATATGTATATATGTGTATATTGTGTATATGTGTATATTGTATACATATATACATATATATACAATATGCAATATATGTATGTAGTATGTATATGTATGTCTGCCATTGTCTTTGACCTCAGTTTCCTTTACTATATTGTCAGTAGAAAAAAATCCAGTTATTTAACATTCTGAAGATTTATACACATATACACATATATCTATTAACACATATAGCTGTGCATATTAATATAAAACAAAATCCAACTTTTATTTATTTTTTATTCTTTCCATTTTCACTCTTGTGTTGGCATCTCTAATCACGGGGATTTATAAATTTATAGTTAAAGTCAACTGGCTGATAGACATTGCAAGCAACTTTACCAGTCTGGCATTCAAATTTCCTATAAAATGAGGAAGAGGGACTAAATTAGGTCCTGTCTAGCATTAAGCTCTATGATAGCATTAGGTATAGAATTATGGAATTTCAGTGCTAGATGAGATGTTGGATATATTTGTTCCAACTCTGTCATTTTATTGATGAGGAAATTAAAACTCAAAGAGGGAAATGGCTTACTCAAAGTCATATACCTAGTTAATAGATCAGTCTGCATTGGAGTGTAGGACTCTTGACTCCATGTTTTTAGTGACCAGAGAGAATGATTTTTAGTTCAATGACAATACAAAATAAAGCACTTTCTAAAGATTTTTGGCTTTTCTTTTTGGCTGACATTCAAGAATGCCAATCAATTCTGATTACTAAGATGGCTGTAAACTTTTACTTAAAAAATAAGTTCTATTTGCTATAGTTTATTTTTATACTATCTATATTTTTCCTCCTCCTAGAGGTTTATCTTCTATAACAATGAATAAAAGAAGAAAAAAGCAGCTCAGCAAGACTAATCAACACTGAAAAAACTGAACAATTATTTGAAGTGTTGATTTCTGTAAAGAAAGGGAGAAAGGTACCTTTCCATGTCTCTTCTTTGGGGTAAAATTTGGTCATGATAATTTCAAAGTATTCAGTTTTAATTATTTTCTTGGTTTTTTTCCTCTTATATTGTTGTAGTCATTATATATATTGTTATTCTGCCTCTGCTTACTTTACTTTGTGCATGAATTCACATGTAACTTACTAAGCTTCTTTGTATGCATTACATCTATCGTTTCTTCAACTATTGTTACATTCATGTGCCATAATTTGGTTAGCCACACCATTGTTGACAGTCATCTACTTTATTTCAGTTCTTTGCTACCACAAAAATGCTGTTCTAAATACTTTAGAATATATAGGTCATTGTTTTTTTATCACTGAGCTTGTTGGGGTACATGTCTAGCACTGGAATCTCCAGGTCAGTGGGTTTTGATATTTTGCTTATTTTCTTTGCGTGGTTCCAAATTTTTTCCAAAATATTTGGACCATTCCATAGCTCTGCCAACAGTGCATTGGTGTGCCTCCCCACAATCCTTTGATACTGACTATTCCCTTTTTTTTGACATCTTTACTAATTTTTGGATGTGAAATGAAAAGTTGTTTTGATTTGCATTTCTCTTATCATTAGTAATTTACATCATTATTTCATGTGCTTTTAAAATAATTTGCAATTTTCATTTTGAGAAGAGCTTGCTCATATGCTTTGACTATATATCTCTATCTATCTATCTATCTAAGATTTTGGTATTACATTTTTGCTAGTTGTTTGTATGTCTTGAATATCAGATCCTTATCAGAAATATTTGGTACAAAGATTTTCCTTCTTATCCTATTTGTATTAATTCTATACATGAAAATACTTTTCAATTTCACAAAATAAAAATTATCTATTTTATCTTTTGTAATAGCTTTTATTCATTGCTTAAACATTTACTCCTTCATTATAGCTATTAGAGGTACCTGATCTACTTATTTTTTTTAATGGTATGACCTTTGTTAGTCAAATTACCTATTCATTTTGAGTGTATTGTGATATATGGTATAAGATGTTGTTGAAATAAATTTTTGCAATATTGCTTTCCAGCTTTCCCAGTATTTTTGAAAACAGGGAGTTCTTTCTTAGGTAGCTTACATTTGTGGATTTGTCATACATTGTGTTATTGAGTTAAATTTCTTCTTAGTCTTCCTTAGTATGATCACATTGATCTACTTTTTAATTTTTAAATAGTTCTAAATAGTTTCGATGATTATTGTGTTATAACAAAGTAGGAGGCTTGAAGTATTATTCCCAATTTGATTCTTAAGTAAATAGTTTTTAATAAGCCAGAGTAGCTTTATCATACCCAGCGTTGCCTTTTGTTTCCCTTAAGCTGATTTAAAACTTGATTTCAGTGTTTTTAAACAGGGGCAGAAAAATAACTTTCAATCTTTGAAATAAACATTTATATCTGAACATGATGGGATGTAATTAACTAGAGCACTAATTGGTTGGAAGAAAAATAATTGAGCAATGTTTAATTATCTTTAAAAATCACGAATTGGGGAGGGGCGGAGCCAAGATGGCGGAGTAGAAACAGCTCATCCAAGCCACTCTGCCCCCACATTCCCCCCAAACGATGTAAAAGGGGACTCTGAACAACTTCGGGAGCCCCAGCACCCACAGAACGACACAGAGAAGCTAACCTCCCGCTGAGGACAGCCCAGCAGCCCTGCAGGAAGGACCAGTGCAGTGGTCTGGGACCTGGCAGTGTGCAGCACGCAGAGCAGCCGAGCCGAGCCCAGGTCCGCATGAGCCGAGGTTTTAGCCCCAGGGCGGCAGGGCCAGCAGCCAGCTGGAGGAACCCCAGAACACCAGGAGCTGTGGCGACTCCAGAATTATCAACATAGACTTGCCTAGGACAAAGTAAGAGGTTAGTGTCCTATGGACTTTGGGACTAGTATTAGGGAATGCGTCGGCTCCCTCCCCTGGGGGCTAGAAGCCGCTGAGGACAAACGCCATTTTGTAGTTTTCAGAGGCAGCTCCCGCTCCCAGCCTGCAAATTTGTAGGGAGATCCAGCGATCAGTCTTGGGGGGTAATCGCTCTTGCTTTAACCTCCCTGGATCTGGATTGTGATCTAGGGTGGAAGTTGTGGGTGGGTTTACAGCTTGCCAGAAACGGAAGTTGCCCCCCACACGTTCGGGACGAAAATTCCTCTATCTGGCCTTAAAGCAATAGTGTGGCAACAAGCCCAAAAGTCAAGCAATTAAGTGGCAACATGCCAAGGCAAAGGAAACAGAAAAATGCAACCCTAGACTCCTATTTGGGGGCATAGAGCGGGAAAAGGACTGTGAGGTCAGAAGTCCTGCTCCAAAAGCCCCAGGGGAAAACATGAGCGGGTTGCAGGCCATAGAGGACCTTAAGAAGGACTTTAAAAATCAAATAAGAGAAGTGGAGGAAAAATTAGAAAGAGAAATGAGAAGGATGCAGGAAAAGTATGAAATGAGGGTCAACAGCCTGACTGAGGAAAACAACACCTTAAAAAATAGACTAACTCAAATGGCAAAGGAGGCCCAAAAGGGCAGTGAGGAGAAGAATGCCTTAAAAAGTCGAATTTGCCAGATGAAAAAAGAATCTCAGAAGTTCACTGAGGAGATTCATTCCTTCAGAGTTAGACTGGAGCAAATGGAAGCTAATGACTTTATGAGAAATCAAGATGCTGTTAAGCAGATCCAAACAAATGAAAGATTAGAAGGCAATGTGAAATATCTCATGGGAAAAACCACTGACCTGGAGAATAGATCCAGGAGAGACAATTTGAAAATTATTGGACTACCTGAAAGCCATGATCAAGGAAAGAACCTAGAAATCACCCTTCAAGAAATTCTCAAGGAAAACTGCCCTGATGTTTTAGATCCAGAGGGCAAAATAGAGGTTGAAAGAATCCACCGATCACCTCCTGAAAAAGATCCCAAAAAGAAAACTCCCAGGAATATTATAGCCAGGTTCCAGAATCCCCAGATCAAGGAGAAAATACTACAAGCAGCCAGGAAGAAACAATTTCAATATTGTGGAAACACAATCAGAATAGCCCAGGACCTGGCAGCTTCTACACTGAGGGATCGAAGGGCATGGAATATGATATTCCAGAGGGCAAAAGAACTGGGAATGAACCCAAGGGTCACCTACCCAGCAAAACTGAGTATTTTGTTTCAGGGGAAAATATGGTCATTCAGTGGAATAGAGGACTTTCAAGCATTCTTGAGGAAAAAACCAGAATTGAATAGAAAATTTGACACCCAGACACAAGAAGGAAGAGATGCCTGAGATGGTAATCAGGGAAAAGAAATCAAAAGGAACTTATCAAAGTTGAACTATTTACATTCCTATATGGAAAAGCAATAACTGTGACTGATGATATCTTTCTCACTATGAAAATAATGGAAGAAGGGGGTGTGGTCATATGAATACATATGTGAATGTGTGTGTATATGGTTACAGTTATATATGGATAGAGGGCATAGGTTGAATTTGTTGGGAAGGGAGAATACTCAAGGGATGAAATTATGAGGTGAGAGAGGAAAGTGGCAAGAGGAGATGGTGAGAGACAGGGTAGGGTAAACTATCCCATGCAGAAGAAGCAAGGGGAAGTGGTTGCAAAGGAGGGGGAGAATAAGGAAGGCTAAAAAGGCAAAACCACATTCACATTGAATTTGGTTCAGGGAGAAAATGACATACATACTAAATGGGATATCTCAACCTGCAGCAGGATAGGGGGAAGGGGGATGAGAGGAGGGATGATGGATGGGAGGGCATCCTTGGGGTGAGGGGAGGTTGGAAGTACCCACTATAGAAGAGGGACAGGATCATGTAGGGAATGGACCAGGTGGGGGGTGGGATGAGTGGGAGGGAATTATAAGCAGCCTTGTACAATATATCTACTATGATAATGTTTTGCATAGCTAGACATGTACAACATATACTGAATTACTTATCTCCCCAGAGGGAATGGGTGACAAGGGAGGAAGGAAATGGATCTGAAATTTGAAGTCATAACATTAAATGTTTCAAATATATATAAATACTATTATTAATACTCTTTTGCTTGTAATAGGGAGATAAGATGTGCAGGCATTGGGATGCAAAGACTCACCTTCCTCCAATGGAAAAGTCGATGGGGGTATGGGAGAAGGTATGGGAGAGAGCAGATTGGAGGAAGCGATATCTTGTGGGACTACTATTCTGGGAGGTTGGGTAGGGGAATAATGGGCGGAAAATGATTGTAACTCAAAATCTGGCAGAAATGAATGATGTAAAACAGAAGTTAATAAAGCATTTGTTTAAAAAAAAAATCACGAATTGGTATTATTTGGTTTTGTTACTCAGGAGGAATGTATTCCTCTCTTAATGGCAAGTAATGAGTATACCCGTCAATAATTTTATATATCAAGTTATATTATTCCTTGGAAAGGGTAGATTTTGAGGTTGAAATGGAAAGTTTCAGAAATATATCTATGTATTTGAATATACTATAGGGACTGAGTAAATCAATCTCTGATCTGAGCTCTGCATGCTTTAGATGTAAGGGCTTTGAAAGGTTTTATGAAATCATCTTTTATCTCATTTTTGAAAACCCTTTCAAGGTGAAATTCTCCATAGGTTCTGGGGAGAAAAGGTCTGAGAAATGGAAAAAAAAAGTAGTAGTGCTTTTGAATGTCTCTTTCTACCTTTTACATAAGGCTGTAACATCTGTCCCTTATAATGGTGGGGAGGGTGATGAGGGAAGGAAAGGAGTAGGTTATAGTTTCTCTTGTAAAATGCATACTGCTATAGTTTAAGCAGTGGATTTCAAATTGGATTCTCCAGAAATGAAGTCATAATTCCACAAGCCATCTCTGAGAAGGCTGAATAGAAGGAGAATAGAATGTGGATATTTATGGAGACTATGCTTAATTTTTGCCTCCTCCTTTATCTCCTGATCTTTCCCCAATGCAATACATTGGAACTTGGGGTTTCACATATGTAAAATAATGCAGAAGAAGAATATTGTTTAAAATAGTTATTCTCTATAGTTTGGGTTCAATACAGGTAGAAAAGAGTTATAGTGTTATATAACAGGCTTGCAGATAGATGTCAGAATTCTCAGACCAAATACCATATACCCTCAGAGAGCTCATATCTTTCTAATCCCTGCTCAGCCCAATTCCTGTATTTCTGTATAGCAAAAAAGTTGAAATCTCCTCTTCTTCTCCTCCCAAACAGATTTAAAAAAATTTAATGCACAGGAAATTCAAGGGAGAAGCATGACATATCAAAATGGATACAAAATCATTGACTGATTTTCTCTAATCTCAACCTGATCTATCTGAAGATAGAATGCAAACTTGATGAGGGCAGGGATGGAATTTTAATATTTTTTATCCCTGAAAGTGTTTAGCACTGTGTTCTGCACAGAACAATTACTTAAAATGCAGAAAGAATAAATGAATGAATCTTATTTAAATTTCACATCTACTTTTTAAGCACTGATCTAAATCTCAGATGCATTTTACCAATAGTTTTTTATTCCTGGCAGTTATGTAGAATTGAAGGTAGATGGAGGTTTTATAAGAAGGATTTACCCATGAATAGTACCTGAAAACATGAACTCCTTTTCCTGATATACTACATATTATTTGTTCTCAGGTAGTTTTCATAAGACAATGACAATAAAGTTTATTGAATAATAATTTTGAGAATTTAACCAGTAGAGAGCCTGTCTGAAGAAATGAGGACTGAAACTCTAATTCCCCATCCATCATTACCTATCTTCTCCTCTAGAACATAAAACTAGGAGTCTGAATTATTTGAATAATTGTCCCAAATCATCCTTTTAATTGCTCTGTTCAGATGGCAGGGCTATCACCACACTGTTACATTTGGGGCCATGTCCTATTTCAAGGTGCCCAGGCCTCAGTTCAAAGACTCTTTCTTTTCACTTTCTCAGGTGCTCACAATGTTATGATCCTTGTAACTATTTCTGAGACCTCTTTAATAAAAATTCCCACTTATAGACAACATAGTTGGTGTCTTATTTGAAGATGTCTTGGGGGGAAAAGCTAGGTGCAATTTTTCTTGCAAAATCAAAGTCAAGTTGTCTGCTAAGTGATTACATTGTAGAGTGATTAGGGAAGGAAGTTATCTACAGTGTAGACAGTGCTTGTGCTGTGAATTATCTTAGAAATAGAATCTCAGTGTGATAACCTGGAGACTCATTAAGTTAAGAAAAATGACTTCTTTTGAAAGAATTTTATTGATTTTTTTTTGCATTGCTGTCACTTGCTGAGTCTTCCTCTCTTCACTTCTGACCAATAACATCTTCGATTAAAAAAACAAACAAACAAAAAAGTACAACTAAGCAAATCAAATCAGCTTTTTGACTATGTTGGATAAGGCATACCTACTTTGGTTTGCCTCTGGTCTACCACCTCTTGGTCAAGAGGAAGGAAGTGTACGTCACATTTCTTTAATCCATGACTGGTTCCTTCATTAGTAAAAGTTCTGGTCATTCAGTATTGTTTTCCTTTATATCATTGTGGTCGTTTGCATAGTTTTCCTGGTTCTGCCTTATAATTCCTTAGGATCTTAGAATCTTTAGAGCTAGAAGGCTCCTTAATGACTATTTACGTCAATGCCCTCATTTCTTTTTTGGTTAGAAAACAGAGTTGGAAAGACTAACTGATGTTCCCACATTCAGATGACTTGCTGGTATCAGGATCAGGACCAAAACCAATTTCCTTTGTTTCCTTACCACCTGCTAGTTTCAGTCTATTGTGTGGCTTCCCTAGTATTCACAGTTTTTAGCAAAATTGATAAGGTTGATTAGGTTATTCTTAGAGTTAGCCATCTACTTTATAAAACACAAATCATCATGAAACTAATTTTCCTCTGAAGAAATTATTACTGATGTGCCACTGGCAGACTCTTAGAATTGGACCTACGCATTGTCTTCAGTGGTCAATGGCATAACTCATTCCACTTGCTTATTTCCAGGCAAGATGAAGAAGCAATAATTGTCTTTACCATCCAACAGTTGCCTGGCATTGGGAATTGACATATTAATGCTAATTATTAGTACCTGCTAATAGGTGGCAGCAAAGTATTCTTTTTTAATAGTGATGTAAAAATGCTGACTGGCATGAACTAGTTTACATTTAATATGAATAGCAAGACAGATTTGAACCTTTCAGGCACACATTGGAGGTACTCTCTTCCCCCACTGCCTCTCCCTCTGCTTGAAGAGCTCCTTCCAGGACTTCCATAGAAGGAGGACACCAAGGCTATAATTCTGAACTTCCATGTATCACTCCCCACCTTTTTATTTCCCTTCTTTTTCAGTTTCTTCTTACCTGTTTTCTTTATTAGAATATAAGCTCCTCGAGAGCTATATTTCTGCTTACATTTGTATTCCTAGTATTTAGCTGGGCCATTGCAAGTGCTTTATAAATCCTAGTCAACTGACTGATTCTTGAAACTCAGGAATTTTTCATCAAGTTGCTGAATCATAGATTTCCAGAGTTGGAAGGGACCTCAGTGGCTACTTAATTCAAATCATACCTGAAAATGAATCCCTTCTACAACATACCCAACAAGTATACAGAGTTTGCATGAAAAACTCCAATGAAGGGGGACCTACTGCCTCCTAAGGCAGCTCATTCCACTGTTGCATAGTTCTATAAGGTATCATGTCAAGCAACAAGTGGATATAGTGAGAAATTCAAAAGGATTTTTTTTTGGAGGATCTGGAGTACTTATACCTTGGGCAAGTGATAAGAAATATCTGCTTAGTTGGCATGTGTATAGGAGAGAGGATAGAAAACCACCTCAAAGTGAAGGAAACATGTTCATAAGGATGCTATGGAGAGGCCTTTATGAGCAGAGGTGGGGAAAAGGGAGTAGGTGCAATGAACAGTGAAGGAGCTCACTCAAGTCTGACCATCTGGTAGCTTCTTATTTTAACTGTTCTTACTGTTTAGGTAGAAAGCTCTTCTCTTTCTATGCTGCTGAAGAATTGCAAATTCTATCAGTGCTTTCTAAATTTAGAGACCCCTAAATTCAGTGATTTGGGGTAAAAACAAGGTTGTGTTATTTTACTTTCAAGTCTTGGTACAATATTATAGAAAATGATAAAGCCTGACTTTCTTTACTTTTTGACTCAAAGGAGAAAACTACTTCTATTACCTTTGAAGAATCCCCAAAACTTGGTTTTCTCTACATGAAGAATAGGGAATTGTGGGTAAAGTTACCCTAAGGTTACAGTTGTTTTCCACAAAGATTAGGAAAAAAGTTTTTGTGCCTCAGTTCTGATTGGACCTCTTGTGTACTTTGGAATCATCACTCCTCAGGACTTCTTTTTGCTCCTCTTTTCTCTTGCAGCTACATTGTTCTGTTGTCTAAGTACTGCCTAAAGCAACACATGTGACATTCAGATGCTTTTGGACATGAAGGAAATGTGCTTCTTGTTTCCTTTAGTAGTTGTTGCATACAAATCAATTCAGAGTTGTCATTTTCCAGCTAGGTTTCTCATCAGTTAAAGCTTTTTTCCATTACATTGTTTGGCACATGGAAGTTCCCTTCAATTTGTTCCTGGCACATTATCTCTTTTAAGCCCAAGCGCTCCAGGCATGACAACTCTCATCACTGCAGAATTTTGCTGCACTTCATTTGTTATGGTTTTCTCCCCCCCCTCCATATTAAAAAAAATCCCTATTTGTGCTCAAATCCAGTAATGAAAAAGTCTCAAACGGTAACAGCTGAGAACTGGTTTTTTATTTCCTGAATAGGGACATGTGAGTATTTCCTCTGTCTCCCCACATTTCCTTTCATTTCCTAGCCTTTGCTCATCTCTTTCAATCCTGGTTAGGATCTTACTATGTTAAAAAGGTGCTGCAAGGATGACAAAGCATTTCCCAGAGCTACATAGATGCCTTGGTAGAAAAGAATAGAGCAAAACTACTGCCACCTTTTCTTTGTCACCTAACAGCCAAGAACCTGTTTATATAGTAGAGTTGCAACTAAGACAGTAAGACTGAAGCTTTGCCCCAGGACACCAACATCTAAGGGAATCATCTTTTTCTCTTTCATCTAGCTTGATGTGCTCTTCTGGCCTTCCATTCTCATGCCTTATGGTTTTTTACTGAATCATCAAGGGCCCCCCTTTCCCTACCAGTGTAATTACTACCTTCAATATCTTCTCCACTTTTCCCAGGTCTTAGGGAGTTGGGGGTGTTAGGGATATCTTGGAGATTAGAACCAGACTGTCTGGGTGGTGGGGTTGCCACATTTGTTGATGCCACCAAATTCAATTGGGGCATTCTATCTTTTGAGAAAGGTTCTCCCTCTCCCCCTGACTAAGTTTGTCTGGGTGCAAAAATTCTTAATAGATACTGATGTATTAGATATACTTTATAAATAAACTAATAGTATGGTTAGTGGAAAATCATATAATATCAATGCTCTTAAAATTCCTTAGAGGTTTCTATAAAGGTCATAGTTCCCAGTAACTGATTACCAACATTTAAGAGGAAGATGGAGATTGTACAGAGATTATATTACTGTTTGCCCCATTTGCTCTGAACGAGATAATAGATTACATGTGTCAAACACCAAACAGACATCCAGAAATGAACTCTCATTATATCTTAATTTGGTTATTTCTATTTGGGGGTTATTGGAGACATGAACTTCAAACTAGATTCTTTAAAGCTAATTCTATGCAGCCAGATAATGCAATAATAATAGCAACTAACATTTATATAGGGCTTTATAGTTTTTTTAAGGTGCATTCAGCTTTGCTTTATTTATCTGTAATGGCATCATGGTAGATATGGGCTTTTACCACCACAAACAATCAGAATATTTTAATCGAACTGATTAGCTTATTTGTTCAACCAATGAACTGAGTCAAAGAGCGGGTAATTTTGCTTTTCTGATTGATTTGTTGACTAAATTGACTGGTCAAGTCAGTCAATGCTTTAACTAATTACTTATGAATATAAGTATTGGAGCCTCACTATAGTACCTCTGGAAGAATACATATGTGGATGGATACTGCCTTATAGGTTAACGCTCCTTTAAAAAGGGTCCTTTAGCACTCTATTAACTAATTCTTTATGGATGAAATTATTTTGCACAGTGGATATTGTGGCAAAATATTTTATTACTTATTAGTATTGTTTGGACCTAGATTTATGTGGCCAGAAAATTTCTAATCCAAAGGTTATGGTAGAGGTCAGACTGATTCATTTTACACATTACTTCATTCATGCCTATTCTTTGAGACAAGTATTATAGGAATTATTTTTCATATTTTGTCAATTAGGAAGTAGGCTCAGAGAAAATAAGCGACTTCTTGTTCATGAAAATATAACTAATAAGTGTTAGGGAGAGAATTTGCATAGATCTTTCTGACTCCTACTCCAGCACTCTATAATGCCACACTGCTATCATCCCCACAAGGACTGATTGATGACTTTCAACGTAAGTTTCTTTTTATTGAGTCAAAATTTGTCTACTTCTAACTTATATCAGTCCTAAATCTATCCTCTGGAGTAATATCTGTTTTTAGTTTAATTCCCATTCCATTTGATGGCCTTTCAAATATTTGAAGAAAACTAATGTAGCCCACATAGATACATTTTTTTTCTTGGCTGAAACAAATGTTCCAGGTGAGCCATAAATCCAAATCCTTAGCAGCTGTTGTCCCTGTGCTGCATGGCAAATGATTGCATCAAGGCACTGAGTATCAGGCTCCCAGTTGGTGTTCAATCAATATTAATTGATGATGGAGATAAGTGTTGGGCTCTGCTGTTGCCTCTCAAAAACTGAGTATAGATACAAGTGCCTCTTGAAATTGAGTAGGTTGAGCATATTTGTATTTAATTGGTTTGCTTTTTATATTTAGACTTTAAAAAACTTTCCACTTGTCCAAGAGTAAAGTTGTTGAATTCATAAGTTTTCTAATTTTAAGAGGCAAATTTGATTTTTGGTAAAATGTAGGAGAAGCTAACAATTTTTTTTTGCCAACATTTGATGCCGATATCTTTTTCCTCACGTTGTATTGTCAGTTGAAGAAGCAAAAGCAGCAGGTTTTGGTCTGGACAATACTGATATAGAGAGAGCATTATATATTCCCTACTGGCCAGAAAACAATGCAAAGGTCAAAGACTTTGTTATTATCATATATACATTATAAAGCTGTAGTAAGGGTCAGGAGTATAAAGGGCAATGACCTCACCTTCTTTGCTTAGCTTTTGTACTTGTTCAAATCTGTATGTTTGCCAGTCAGGAGGATCTTGGGAATGAAGTGGGCTTTACAACTTCAGCTTGCATATAATTTGTGGGCTTCTTTTGGTTACAGACAACAATTTGGGTTTTAGAAGTGCCTGGGGTTAAAAAGGAGTAACATGAAATTTCTAACCCTAAGTAAAATAGTTGTTTGGGTCCATGGACTTTGAATCAACACCAGATGCAGGCAGTCCTCTTATCTTGGAGGACTTAATCTTATCTTGGAGTATGACCATAGCTATGATAATGGATTTGGTACTTTAGAGGTTGTTGAGAGCACCAGTCTTTTAAAGATTGGAAAACAGGTGAGAAAGATTAAATGACTTGCTTAAGGTCACAAAAATGTTAAGCATTTAAGGTAGGAGTTGAATTTAGGTCTTCCCAAATTTAAGCCCAACACCCCCACTAGCACTCCCCTCCTTCCCATACCACCTAGTCAACTGTTGTGGACTCCTCTTAGCTAGGTGTGGTATCATCTAACCTCAGCTAAAAATTATAGAAATATTAGCCATATTAATCATGGAAAGGCTTTCTAGTGTTGGATAGCTGAAGCCTGGACTATGATTACCCATAAGGTTTTAGAAAATGAACTCAGTAGAGATGATATGTCTAGGAAAGTTGATGGGCTTGTTGTAGAGCAGAGAAGCAATGACCATCAGAGAACAGTATGATGACATTGCTATCTCTCAGTATTGTACATGTGATTTGTTCTGTCAATGTATGTGTCTTGGCCATAGGATCTTGTCATTTGTGTTATCTCCAAATGTACCATCCATGAGTATCCCTGTAAGGGACAAGTAAAGCCCATGCATGTATGGGAGAGCTTTTTTTTTACCTTATTCATTATAATATTCGATTAAATATATTTTGTTTTGAATTAATTTGGTCTCTGGCTGGCTGAGTAAACACTTACCAAAGTGTGCACTGGTTAGAAATGTCACTGCTCACTTTGGTGAGCTTTTATCTCTATCATCCATATAAATTCAAAACAAAATATATGTTCAATCAAACATCATAGTCCCCAC
The DNA here is from genome assembly GCA_011680675.1 of Gymnobelideus leadbeateri. Classification (NCBI taxonomy): domain Eukaryota; kingdom Metazoa; phylum Chordata; class Mammalia; order Diprotodontia; family Petauridae; genus Gymnobelideus; species Gymnobelideus leadbeateri. Next base: position 752,206 of record WOXC01005090.1, read on the forward strand.
TAAGGGATTTGTGAGCCATGGCTTTGAATGGATGCCAATGGCTAGAATGCCTTGATCTTCGGGTAACTTTTCTGGGGGTCTGTGGGTGAGAAGGGGTGCTCTCTGGTTTACATTGGAAATAAAGTTATGGAAACAGAGAAGGAAAAGAATGTGTTCTTTATGACAGTGCCATTTTATTCCTTACTGAGAAGCTTTCTGGCTGCCAGTCATATAGCTATTGCTTAACCAAAAATTGACACAGTTAACCAATTCCTTTACAATAAACTTTCAATTTTGTTTGTTGAGTGGATTTTTGTTGTAGGAAATGCACACATGCTTGAGAAAACTCAACACATGAAAATCTGAACCAATTCATTGCTAAGCACTGATTAAACACCTACTATATTGTGGATAGAAGCACCAAGATTTGGCAATTTGTGGATAAAGTGGTTGATGGGGAAGCTGAGGTTGTGACCCTGGGTGACCAGAAGGATGATGATATCAGAAGACACCTTCTCAACTGATCCTCAGTGACCTCTTCCCTCTGATTAGAGGGTTAGAAGGTATAGCACTAAACTCCCCCTGAAGCCTTTATAGAGGGCTTATGACTTTCCTGGTAACTCCATTCTCCATCAGCAAGCAGCCCTGCTTGACTTCCATTTCAATGAACAACATAACCTGGCATTACCCAGGTTTCCCCCCCTTCAACTGGGTACACAAATCATAGAGAAGAAAAGAAGGGTGATATTGTCCTCACTATAGAATCCCAGCATTGTCAAACCATAATTGGAGAAGTCCCTTTTAATTTTAATCATAAACTTTGCTGGCATGTGCATCTGAACACACCTGTTTTATGTTTTATTTTGCCAGTGCTGAGCACTCACAATCATGAAGATTTCCCAGGACTTTACTGTTTGTCAATTTATGATTTCAAGGATAAGGTTGTATTGAGCTTTGCAGAGTAAGAGTTGAAAAAGGCAATTTGAACTAACATGAACTAACCTATTTTTTTGTCTTCCCACAAAAGTCGTGTAAATTCCCACTGCATTTGGAAAGTGTTCTTCAAAACCACATCCTGTTCCCTGCTGATCTGGGAGGACAATGGAATCTGGGTTGGAGCAGACGGAGCTGTGATTAAAGGACAGCCTGTTTCTGGGATGGAACATTTTGGTGCAATACTACAGATTTCAGATAACCTAATGGAGAGAATTTTGTTCTTGCAGTAGGAAACCATAGCAACCTGCCACTTAGAAGACACACTATATAATCTATCTGTCCTTCAGTTAGTATTTTGCAGTCCAGAAATAGTCATCATCGCCTAATGGGAGTATGCAAAAGGTCAGGCAAATGTGGCCCCAGCGACAACGCAGTACTCTGGGAAAGCTATATTCATGGCATTATGCTTCTACATTGGATCCAGAATTCTTGCCTGCATTATGGCTAGGACAAAAAACTGAGCTAGATGTTTTTTTTTTTAAATGTAAAGAAAGCCATATTTCAACGAAGCTTTGTGAAACAAAGGTGGAGTACATGATCCATAGAGAGCAAGGTCTCCCAAGATCTCATCATAGTCCAACTCCTTTTATTTTTGGCACCTTTTCCTAAATTACAGTATTCTGGGTTCCAGGCATTCATGTCACTGGCCCCTTTAATAGCACTTTATTTAGGTACAAATAATAACCGGAGAAGTAGGTGGTAATTACATAGTAGCTCTCCTGCTTCTCCTTAGGGTATATGTGACTACAGCTGGCCAGAGCAGTCAGCTTGTACTCTGCTGCTCACCAAAGGTTACTGGGGTGAGGCAAATAGTCAACAACTTTGAGGTGAGCAGAATTTGAGGGTGGGGAGAATTGGGGACAGGAAAAATGTGCATAAGGTTAGCATGATACTTGACAGGACAGATGAGTGATGTGGAGCGATGGGTTCAAATTACAAAATAATTTTTTTGGGAAGCAAGTCACACTTTGACTCCAGAGGGATGGAATGCATTTTTCTTTGCTTCCCTTTTGCCTACTGGATTCTGTCCTGCTACTGAATTGTTCTGGTAGAAATATCCAACATAAAGGACTAATGGGGTTAGTGGTCATATCTTATATGACCTGGGTTTTTTTTTTTTCTTGCTTGCTTGTTTTCTGTGACCTATTTGTGACCTTCATCACATTTGCCATGTCTCTTCTAGCACCAGAGATTAACCTTTCTCTAGCTTTTTCTGTTGTTTTAGATTCTTCTCTTTCCTCATCTTCTATTGTCTTACTCTTTTCTCTTTCCTCCAGTATCTTTCTCTCTCTTCTTTATCTTCTCTCCCTACCCCATATAAGGTCTCCATGTATCTTCTCTGCTCTTTCTCATTTTCTCCCAATAATCTTTTCTTTATCTTTTCCAGATTATCCTTCCCTTCTTTTTTCCCCATCTTCTTCTGTTCTTTTTTTTCCATGGTGTCCTTTGTCTCTCTTCCTTGTCTTCTTCCTTCTCCATATTCTCCAACTTCTCCCTCACTTCTTTTCCCTTACCTTTCTTCCACAGATTTGCCTTTCCCCTTTTTCTTTTCTCCTTCCTCTGTCTTTCATCTTTTTTCTCCTCATCTTCTTTCTCCCCTCTCTTCTATCTCTATTCCCATCCCTTTTTTCCTGAAATATATAACCTTGATTTTTAAAAATTGCCTACATTTCCCCCTGCTTTTCTCCTCCTCTTCAATTTTTATAGGACTTTTTTAAAAAGAGGAAAAAAATTCAGCAAAACTGATCAATATGTTAAAAAACAAATTCAAAGTTGTATACAGTGTTTCACACCCACAAGACTCCCATTTCTGCTAAGTAATAGGGGAAATGTCTTTTTATTTTTCTTCTCTGGAACCAAGCTTGTTTTTAACTTCACCACATTCAGTTTTGATTGTTTCCTGGTGGTTGTTCTTTTTAGTTAGCCTTGTAGACATTATTCATATTGTTTTCCTAGCTCTACTTCATTTTTTATCAGTTCATATAAGTATTTCTATGCTTCTCTGGATTAATTATGTCTGCCCTTTCTTATAGCACAGTAATAATATTTCATTATATTCATGTATCATCATTTAAAATATCTATTCCCAATTGATGCATCTACCATGTTTCTAGTTTTTCACTAACATGAAAATTATGCTATAAATATTATGGCGTATATGGAGCCTTTCTTTCTAAATGAACTCCTTCAGATGTATACTTTGTGGTGAAATCTCTGGGCCAAAGAGTATAGTCCATCTCTGTCTTTTTAAAAAATTTCTACAGGTGACTTTCCTTTCCCACTTCCTCAATTTCCCCTAATGCCCCCAGCAAATATATAGATTTCTGATGAAGCATTCTTTGGGAGGTGGGAAAAGGAGGCATTAGGGCAGTTAAATGGGGAAGTGGATAGAGTGCTGGGCCTGGAGGCAGAAAGACTCATCTTTTTGAGTTCAAATCTGATTTCAGAGGCTAGTTGTATGACCATGGGCAAGTCACTTAACTCTGTTTGCCTTACTTTCCACATCTATAAAATGAGCTGGAGAAGGAAATGGAAAACCACTTTGGCATTTTTGCCAAAAAAACTCCAAATGGACTTACGAGTCAGGGCTGAAAAATGACTGAACAAGAATGTAGTATTATGGATCTTATACCTGTGTAGGGTGGTGATCTGACACTGATAATAACTGATTTATGTCAGGTAAACAATTCAAATTCTTCATGAAAACTTCAGCATTTTTGCAAAACTTAAATCAAGATTTATCTCTATATATCTATATTTCTGTCTCTATCTCCATCTCTATCTCTATCTCTACATCTACCTTGTCTTCAAATAGCCTTCTATTAACTTCGATATTTACAGGGGCTAGTCCCTACTTGGCATGTGGTTTAGGGCTTTATCTTATGTGCTGTTGTGATAAGCAGCCATTTTTTTACCTCTAGGTTGGTCTTTCTTGATCTCCAGCTGTTAGTGTTCCAGTTGTTAATGCTCACCTATAGCCCTAAATTATTTTATATTGATTTTGTGTACATTTGTATTCACTTATCTCTGTACCCATTTTCCCCTAGTAAAATGTACTATTCTTGAGGACAAAAGTTTTTTAAATTATTGCCTTTGGGGGTGGCTAGGTGGTGCAGTGAGTAAGAGCGCCAGCCTCGGAGTAGGGATGACCTGGGATCAGTTCTGGCCTCAGTACTTAGCACCCACACATAAATAACTAACCTTGAGCAAGTTACTTAATCCCAATTGCTTTTTAAAAATGTTATTGCCTTTGTATCTGCAGATCTTGACCATAGTAGATCTAATAAATGCTTGTTGAACTAAATAAATTGATCCTCATTGGTTTGGCAAGGGAATGCTAAAGGAACCATTGAAGAGAGGGAACAAATCAACTTCTGACAGTTTTCTTCAATCACCCTATGCCATAGGCAACAGTTGCTTATTCTTTATCCTCCTGGGAGCTCTCCTTTTGTCACAGAAACTATTTCAGATGCTCATGGTTCAGATATGCCACAACAGATATAATCCAATTTTCTAGATCTCAACATCTTCATCATTGTTAACTCCATACCAGAATATGCTAAATGTGTTTGTGAGTGTGTGTACATGAATGGGTGTGTGTGTGTGTGTGTGTGTGTGTGTGTTGAGAATGGGGGTTACTAGTGACTAGCTCACAAACCCCAGGGCATTGACTGTACCAGAGTGTCTAGAGGCAGAGGAAGATGCTACTTAGTAAGCTCTTTGGGCCTCAGGTTTCTTTGCTTCTATACTAACCCCCCCCCCCCACACACACACTTTGATCTGTCAGGTCATAGGCAATGATTCAATCTTTTAAATCAAATATAATCTTTTAAATAAAATTCAATCTTTTAAATCAAAATATATTTCAAGATTACATTTTGTATTTAGAGAGAAGTGACCTTAGAGGTCATTGAATCAAATCCAAACACCCTCATTTTACAGATGAGGGAACCGAGGCTAGAAAGGTTAAATGATTTACCCAGGGTTACACAGCTCGTGTTTACTATCAGATTGAAACTCAGTTCTTGCGGACTCCAAGTCCAGTACCCTAGGCACTACATTATGTTGCTTGAATTCCAAATGAGTAGGCACTGCAACAACTCTTTATCTGAATATCTCTCCCTAATCTCACTGCCTATTCTCACACAAACATCCACATTCTGCACTCACAATAACCTGCTAAATTCTTCTACTAGAACTATAGATATTTGCTTCCTTTTTCAGCCACCTATACAAAAGAGGGAGATGGAGAGGATGAGAGGAATGAACACATTCCTCCTGTCTATTTTCCTCTTCTCAGTGGCCCTCTGACTCAGCATCCTGATACCTTTGACATAGCAAAGTAGGCAGCCTGAGGGATCAAGGCAGTACTACCCCAAAGGCAATTGAGACATAGGTCAATGAGTAACTTGCATTTTTCAGAGTAGAGAGGAGGAGGGGCCAGTATTCCTGGGAACTTCCTAGTTGTTTGACATCATTAGTATTTCAAAGAATCTTAGTGTTGGAAGGGACTATAAATCTAGTTCAACATTTCTTTCATGTTAAAATTCTCTTTTATAATATTACTGATATATGGTCATTCAGCCTCTGAGTACTTTCAGTGATGAGAACCTTATGATCTTTCCAGAAAGCCCATTCTACTGCAAGATAGCTCCAACTTCCACCAATTGGTCCTAGTTTGTTACCTCAAGGGATAGAGGACACATCTGCTATTTATTAATATTATAGCATAGCATAGTGTCCTGGATATAGTAGTCACTTAGTAAATGCTTGTTGACTTGATAGTCATGTTGGGGGTAGAGTAGAGCAATCAAAGGAGTCAGCCATAGGATTGGTCCCTGAAGATCTGTGCTCCCACATCCAAACTGATTTCTCTTATTGAAACTATAACATCCAGAGCATCAGTACTGGTCAGGCCAGAGATCTGTCACTATGAGGGAGTGGGGAGTTGGATGGGGAGAAGAAGTAGAAGGAACTGTTTTACTCTGTCTCTCAAGCCCTAGTTCTGGAGTGTTCTCAATTCAGTATGAGTTCCACAGAATGGTGGTTGGAATTGACCATATCCATAGCCACAAATAAGGCAAAATATTTGGCTGTTATTCATCTTTTCCTACCAATACTATGAATCACATTGGAAGCCTAAGTAGTAACAACTATACTGAAAATACCAAGCATTGAACATAGGCCTTTGAGCCCAGAAGAGAACCTCAGTGACTTTGCTGTGTTGTCTATTGTAAAGGTCTGTATAATTTGTATCTACTCTGCTTTGCGAAATTTACCTTTAACTTTCTCATAAAACCAGGCACCTCAGGGTTCTATCCTGATGTCTACTCAGGGATTTTTCAACTCTGCTTGACTTTGCATAACACCAATGTCATTGTTCCCTTTCGACTTTAAAAATAAATGGATTATTCATCTTAACATATTATTTACCCACAGAAAATTGCAACCAGCTGTTTCTCATCAGGGTGAGTGGAGGCTAATTGCAAAAGAGAGAGAAGGACTTTTTATTTAAGAAGAAATCGAGACTGAATCTTTTTCTGTAAAAATCTGAAAAGCAATGTTGGAAGGAAGGATGTCCAACTGGATGTTTTCCGACAGGGGGCAGTATTAGTACATGGTTTGTGAACCAGTCTTGTAACTTTGAAAGTGTCACTTAATTAGAGAACCTGCGTTTCGGTGTGTTTATATTAGGCATCGCACCAAGTGTGCTGCAAAATTATTTTTATATATAATTCCGGGGCTGAGAAATTCCAGAGGACTGTGAAAAACAAAGACAAAGAAATTTTTTTAAAAGGGCTTGGAGCTAACCACCTAGGAGACTGAATCAGGAACTGTGCTGCTGAAGAGTACGGAAAGAAAACTCCGACAGATTAGGAGAACGGGAGAACTGGCCTCAGTTAGCCCGGAAGCTTCGGGGCCCTTTGTCTCTTTATCTTCCAGAGAAGAGGCACAAATTGGGTAGAACTGAAAACTTCGCGTTCCCCTCCCCCCTCCCCCCAGCTTTTTTTTAATCCCTCTTTTCTATGTCCCCCACTTTTTCACTCTGATCATACACAGTGAGCATTTTTAACCCTTCAAATTCCCTGAACCCATATTCATTTGACATCTTCAGGAGCATAAGCAACTGACTGCATTTTTCATTTATGGTTGCTGACCAAAGATAATCAAACTAGAAAGAACACAAAGCTAGTAAAACATGTTCTAGTCTGGGTTTTGTCACTTAATGACTATGTGACATTGGATTAGATCTAGAGTTCTTAACCTTTTTTTTGTGCCATAGATGCCTTTGGCAATATAACGAAGCCTATGGACCTCTTCTAAGAATAATAATTTTAAATGAATGAAATAAAATACATGGGATAACAAATGAAATAAGTTATATTGAAATACAGTTATAAAAATATTTGAAATATTCATGGGCACCAGATTTAGAACTCTTATCTAAATGCTAGATAGTTAATTTCTTGGTGCTTCAGTTTCCTAGCTGTAAAATGAAGAGGTTGGATTAGATGATTGTTAAGGACCTTTAACATTAAAATTATAGAATCAGACTGTATTCAACCTCTCTTCTCTTAGTATTCACTCTTCAATAAAATTGTTTTCTTCCTCTTCTTTCTCCTGCTGTAGCATTTACTGAGCTAGCCTAAGACTCTGTGTTAGGACCTCTGTACAAACTGTGTTCTTTCAAATCCCCCTGTCTGAACTCATAGGATTTACTTCTCCCCAAATACTCTTTCTTATCATCTCTGTTAAAATTATTTCAAGTTTTGTTGAATTGAGTATTAATATAACAAACATTATTGAATCTCTGTTAATTTCAAACACCCTATAGGCACTGAGGAAGAGGCAAAGATAAATAACATATAGTGCTAGTCTTCAAGGAACTGAAAAATGTTATCCCTCCTTTTATTGCCAAGCTCAAGTATCATATCCTCCATTAGTCCTCTTCTGATTATTTTGGTTAGCCAACCAATCAATCAACATGCATTTTATTAAGTACTTATTTGTAGCAGGCACTGAGTTCAGTACTGGAGAGACAAAGACAAAAATGAAATAGTCCCCACCCTCAAGGAACTTAGATTTTATTTGAAAAGACAATTATAACATAAATGTATATGAAATAAATACAAGTATGGTGGTGGTGGTGGTGGTGGTGAGTGTGTGTGTGTGTGGGTGAGTGTGTGTGATGCTAGAAGCCGAGGGAATCATAGAAGATGACACTTGAACTGGGTTTTAAAGGGCACTAGAAGTTCTAAAGAGAAGAGGAGGAAGGATATTTATTGTCTAAACAGTACAGTCTAGTACCCTATATACTGTCTTGTGATTGTTTTTATTTGAAGGAAAGATACTCTAGGAGAGGGCATATATCATTTTTCTGTTGTGTTTCTCATTTCAAATAGCATAAGACTAAGTCATATATTTAATAAAGTCCTCTTGATTGATTTATGCATTGGCATCTAGAATTTGGGGTCAGGAAGGGATGTACTTGTATTTTTTTCCTTTCATCTCCTTCCCCTGTCTACACTTAAGGGTTAATGATTGTAAGAATTTGCCTCATTTTGTCTTGGTCTCAAGCCTACTATGCCAATTCCTGGACATCTCAATTCCATGACAATCTGAGAGTATCCTCTCTGCTTTCCTTTTGTCTTTCCCTTTCCCTACCTCCAACTTCCCAAAAACCATTATTGGACAATACTTGTCAATAATTTACCTCATGACTCCAATCACCATTCCCTCTGACTTCCTTTCCCAAAACATTCCTCCCTGGTCACCATTTCCCCTATATGTGTGTAATTTTCTATTATAATGTAATCTCCTTGATAGCAAGAACTATTTTGCTTGTTTGTATTATTTTCTTATCACTTAGTACAGTGCCTGGCACAGTTAGCATAATAATAATAATAATAAATGCTTGATTTCACTCATTCATTCAATCACTCATTCATTTATTCTACTGTAATTCCACCTTTATCAAAAGGAAGGTAGCATGGTATAGTGGAAAGAGTACTGGAGTTGGAGTTAAGAGCTCCAATTTTTAGCTCTGCTTTTCACTACTTACTTCATCTTGGGAAGGTCCCTTAACCTCAGTTTCTTTGTCTATAAGAGGAAGGACTTGGACTAGATGACATACCTCTAAGGTCTTTCCAGCTATAATCTATGATTCAATGTCCCATTTAGATTATAGCAATAATTTTCTAATTAGTATCCCTGTCTTGGTTATTTTCTTCTTCATTTTGTCCTTTATATTACCACTGCTTTGATATTCATAAAAGAAAGATGTAACCATGTAGGCCCTTGCCTCCCCTCCCCTTCCCAATCTTCAATGATTCCCCTTTGCTTCTAGGATAAAATTCAAAAGTCTTCAACCTGACATTTAAAGTTCTTCATACTCTTGCTCCCTCTTACTATTCCAGTCTTATTTTATATTGGTCTTCCCACACTTTTAATTTCAGTCAAGCTGGCCTAACAACTCTTCTCTTTGCATGGCATTTCATCCCTCACCTCTGTGCCTATTCCACTTTTTTCCTTTGTATCCCACTACGAAGCACAATACTTAGCACGAAGTCAATACTTAAATGCTTATTGCTTATTGTTTGTCCATGTCTAGAATGTGTTCCATTTTCACCTCTGCTATACTGAATCTGTAGCTTCCTTCAACACACATCTTAGACACCACTTTGTAGGAGAACCTTTTTTCTGATCCCCACAGCTATTAGCTTAAAATTACTTTGTGTTACTTATATAGTTTTGTTTCCTCACTTTTGCACATGTATCCTCCCTCCCCTCCTGCCCCCTCCCATCCCACACCCCCTTCCTCCAGCAGAGACACTATTTTGTTTTTTTGTCTTTGTATGCTCAGGACAAAAACACCTGATTTGCACTTTTTTGGGGGGGGGAGGGTAGAGAAAGGAAGGATTTCCACTTAATTTTTCTCAGTAGCAGGGTTTTTTTTTGTCTTGAATAATTAAGAAAAAAAATCAACTTTCAGTTGGGACATATTATTCTCAGTCATGGGGCTCCCACAAATGTTACCCCAAATAGAAGATATTCTAAGAACCTGTACTCATTCCAAACTGTAGCCCATGCAGTGGATACAATTAATAAAAAGCAAAGGTGCTTAATGAAGTAGTAAGAAATTTAGCAATGGAACATTCCCCACCCTAAATTTGGGGCATATTCTCCTACAGATATATATATGTGCTTAAGCAGTAGCATGAATGCATATAAAGATTTCACATGGGACATACATCTAGGAACATATGTGACTGGGGAACATGAATAGAGGGACAGTTTATGCTTCTTTTGTTACAGGGCTGCTGATGTTTTTTGTGATAGCATAGTACATATCTCTACTGGGCCTGAATCTGAGCATCATGTTGTATCTCTGTTTCTTCCCCACTGCATGTTGTGTCTCTTCTGTTTTGATTCCTCATTTTCTGTTGTTTCTTCACTTATTGTGACATCTTTGCTGCTTCCCACCCCTAACTCTGTCCTATTTTCCACTGGAGGTACAGTTTGCTGGTTTCATGGTTGCTTCTGGGCCATGGTGCTTACTATCATCTTCTAGATTTTATTTCTGTATATGCTCCAGTCAGCTATTTCAGCTTCAACATATTAGGGTGTGGTGACTAGAAAGCCTCACCTTGATAAAGTTGGCAGGTTTTTAGTTATATTGATATGATATCCAAGTGACAAAAACCAAGTGGATTCCTCCCTCCCTCATTCTTAGATGGTCTTTTTTTCTTTTTCACCCTTTAAAAAAATATTTTGCACTCAAATGTCAGAACACAAATACAGAATAGAGAAAAGAAACAAAAAAGAAAGGAAAATAAAAGAATGTCATGTGCATAGCACAACATGATAGAGGATTCAAAATATGTAGCAATAAATTTTCATTTCAACCAAGCAGATATGATAAATAATAGAGGGGTGGAGCCAAGATGGTGGAGTAGAAATAGGACTTCCAAGTGGCTCCCGCTTCCACCTCCTCTAATACATGTAAAAAATGACTCTAAACAAACTTTAGAGCTATTGAACCCACAAGGAGACAGAGAGAAACTAACCTCCTGCTGAAGACAGCCCAGCAGGCTGGCAGGAAGAGGCCATTGCAGCACACTGGGAACCAAGTGCAGCCCAGCATGAGCCTGAGGTTTAACCTCAGGGCACCCCTACCAGCTATGGCTAGAGGGAATATTAGGAGAGTAGTTCACCAGCAACTGTGGCAGTTTCCAGAATTATCAACCCATAAATGCCAAAGACAAAGTGAGAGGTCAGTATGTGTGTGTGTGTGTATATATATACATATATATATATGTATACATATATATATGTATATACAATTACATATATATTATATATAGTTATATATTGCTAGATATACAGGGAAAAGGGAGTCCGGGAGTATGGTCTAGCCTCTGCCCCTGGAGGGAGTAGTGGCTGAAGCATGGCAGCCACCACTGCATGGCTGCTTCAGAGCTCCTGGTCTGCAGATTGTAGGGGGACCAAGCAACCACTCTGAGGGGTAATTGCTCTTGCTTTAACTTGCTTGGATATGGATCGCTGTCTAGGGTGGACATCCTTGGGTGGGTGACCAGGGAGCCAGACTGTGTGGAGGCTTCAGAGAGGTCAGCTAACTAATAGCTCCAGCAGCTGAGAAATCTCCAGTGATTTGGGACAAAGCTCCCTTCTCTGGAAGAAGAGTTCTACTGTGGCAAAAAGTTCAAAAGTCAAGTAATTGAGTGACAACATGAGCAAGCAAAGGAAGCACAGCAAGCTCAGCAATCCAACTTTATACTCCTATTATGGAGGCAAAAAGGATCAAAGCATGGAATAGGAGGAAGACAACAAAGTCAGAATTCCTACACTAAAAGCTTCCAAGAAAAATATGAATTGGTTACAGGCCATAGAGGAGCTTAAGAAGGATTTTGAAAACCAAATAAGAGAAGTGGAGGAAAAGTTGGGAAGAGAAATGAGAATGATGCAAGAAAATCATGAAAAGAGAGCCAACAACCTGTCTGAAGAAAATAACACCTTAAAAAATAGACTAACTCAAATGGCAAAAAAAAATTTCCAAAAATGGAAAAAAGCCAATGAAGAGAAGAATGCCTTAAAAAGCCGAATTTGCCAGATGGAAAAAGAATCTCAAAAGCTCACTGAGGAGAATCATTTCTTCAGAATTATATTGGAGCAAATGGAAGCTAGTGACTTTATGAGAAGCCAATGTACTATTAAACAGATGCAAACAAAATGAAAAAATAGAAGGCAACGTGAAATATCTCACTGGCCAAACCACTGACCTGGAAAATACATCCAGGAGGGATAATTTAAAATTTATTGGCCTATCTGAAAGCCATGATCAAAAAAGAACCTAGAAATCATCCTTTGAGAAATTCTCAAGGAAAATCGCCCTGGTGTTTTAGAACCAGAGTGCAAAATAGAGGTTGAAAGAATCCCCCAATCACTTCCTGAAAAAGATCCCAAAAAGAAAACTGCCAGGAACATTATAACCAGGTTCTGGAATTCCCAGATCAAGGAAAAATATTACAAGAAGCCAGGAAGAAACAATTTGAATATTGTGGAAACACAATCAGGATAACACAGGATCTGGCAGCTTCTACACTGAGGGACTGAAGGGCATGGAAAATCATATTCTGGAGGTCAAAGGAGGTGGCATTAAAAGAAGAATCACTTACCCAGCAAAAATGAGCATCATGTTTCAGGGGAAGATAAGATAATTCAATGGAATAGAGGACTTTCAAGCATTCATGATGAAAAAACCAGAGTTGAATAGAAAATTTGACATTCAGATACAAGAAACAAGAGAAGCAAGAGAAGGTAAACAGGGAAAAGAAGTCATAAGGAACTTATCAAAGTTGAACTGTTTACATTCCTACATGGAAAAATGATAATTGTAACTTATGAAACTTTTTGCAGTATGAGAATAGTTGAAGGGAATATAAATGTGTATATATATATGTATATGTACATACATATGTCTATATAGGAGGGCATATGGGCATATGAATACATATGTGAATGTTTGTATGTATGTGTACAGGATACATAGACAGAGGGTATAGGGCCAATTGAATAGGAAGGGATGATACTTAAAAGGTGAAATTGAGAGGTGAAAGAGGAATATCAGGAGAGGAGATGGGGAGAGACAGAATGGGATAAATTATCTCATACAGAAGAGGCAAGGGAAAACCATTACAATGGAGAGGAAGAACAGGAAAGCAAAAGGGAATGAGTTAACTTTGCTCTCATTGAATTTGGCTTAGGGAGGGAATGACATACACACTAAATAGGGTATCTCACCCTACAGGAGAGTAGGGGGAAAGGGGATAAGAGGGGGGATGATGGAAGGGAGGGCAGCTTTGGGGGAGGGAAGTTGGAAGCACACACTTTTGAAAAGGGACAGGGTCAAAATAGAGAATAGAACAAGTGGGGGTGTGGGATAGGATGAAAGGAAATACAGTCAGTCTTCTACAATATATCCACTATGGAAATGTTTTGCATAGCTTCACATGTACAACCTATATTGAATTGCTTATCTTCCCAGTAAAGGTGAGTGACAAGGGAGGAAGGGAAAGAATCTGCAATTCAAAGTTTTAAAATAAAATGTTTAAAAATATACATATTATTATTTTTTTACATGCAACTGGGAAATAAGATACACAGGCACTGGGGCATCAAGATCAATCTTGCCCTACTGGAAAGTTGGAGGGGGGATGGGGGAGAATATAGGAGAGAGCAGATTGCAGTTGGGGTATTCAGTGGGATTGCTGTTTTGGGGTGGTGGGTAGGGGAAAGATGGGGAGAAAATTTGTAAGTCAAAATCTTATGGAAATGAATGATGTAAATTAAAAATAAACAAAAAAATATGATAAATAATACACATTTTATTGAGAATTCTCCATCTTTCCTTTGCTTCCTTGTGAGTTTTCTTTTGCTCTCTGCTGTGGACTTTTTTACTTTGTTCTTTTTTCTGTTCCCCACCTCCCCAGAAGGCTACAATAAAGTTTAGATATGTTTCTCTATAGCTATAGATATATACATACACATATAGACATACATATATAGACATACTTTACCAAAATATTCTAGTCCTCATCTTTGTTTTTGTGCATATCTTTTGTTTTCTTTCCTTCCTGCCTTCTTCTACTTTACTTATACCCACCACCTTGCCCTCCTATTTCTTGCCAACTCCTTCTAAGGATCCCTCCCTATCCTCTCATTCCCATAAATCTAAACACCCTTCTATACCCCATTTTACCTGTTCCCTCACCTTCATCTCTAAAGATCCATCCCTTTTCCTCTCCCCACTCCTTATCCCCTTACCATTTTATATCTTCTGAATTTAGAAGACTTTTATACTCTTCTAAATATATATGTATTGTTCCTTATGAATGTATTCCCCATGAAAGTAGGTTAACAGAACTACCAGCCCTCCTCCCCCACCTAATTCTTCTGTATCGATTCTTCCTCTTGCATCTCATTTGTTTAAAATAATTATTCTTTTTAGTTGTTCTTAAATGGTTTAATTTTTAAAATTCATATCATATTCAGGTTTACCCCAATCTTTCTTATAAGCTACCCAGTTATTAATTAGAATCTTAGATATACATTTTACATATATAAAAAATAAACAGTCTGTCCTTATGAATTTTTGTATCAGTCTATATTTCTTTTGGTTCCTGTATGTCGAATCTTCTATTAAGTTCAGGATTTTTCTTAACAAAGTCTTGAAAGTCTGAGAGTTTATCAAATGTCCATTTTTTTTTCATTCAGGATAATACTTAACTTTGCAGGGGATGATATTTTTGGCTAGAGCCCCAGTTATTTTGCTCTTGGCTATATTGTGTTGGAAGACCTGTGGTCCTTTAATGTCTGTGCTGCTAGGTCTTATGTAATTCTGATTGTGGCACCATCATATTTAAATTGTTTTAATCATGATGCTTTTAATATTTTATCCTTGAGATGGGGGTTTTGGGATTTAACTGTGATATTCCTATGAGTTTTCCTCATAAGATCTCTTTTAAGTGGTGATTGATGAATTTTTTTCTGTTTCTACTTTTCCTTTTGTTTTAATGCTTCAGGATAATTTTCTTTAATTATTTCTTGTACTATTGTATTAAGATTCTTTTTTTGATCATAACTTTTAGTTAGTCTGATTATTTTTATATTTCTTCTTCTTGATCTATTCTCCAAATTTGTTGCTTTTCTTATAAGATGTTCCACTTTCTCTTTTATTTTTCAGTGTTAAAAATTATCTCAATCTCTTATAATTTTGCTGGCTTTGCTTTGCCCAATTCTAATTTTCAAGGTGTCATTTTCTTCCTTAAGATTCTGGACCTCTTTTCTAATTGGCTGACTTTTCTTTCATAACCTTCTTGTTTTTCTTGGATTATTCTTATTTTTTTTTTAGTTTTTCCTATACCTTTTTCATTTGATTTTAAAGTCTTTTAAAAGATCTCCTATGGATTCTTTTTGGGCAGGTGACCATTTGACCATTACTCTTTGGAATTTTCTTTACTTCAATATCCTTCTCTGAAGATGAACCCCAGTCATTTTTATTCCCACAATAGCTTTCTATGGTTGGATTCTTTCTCCTTTGCCTAAACATTTTTTAGTGGTAATAGCTTAATTTTGTAATCACCTCTAGCCCTGGGATATGGGAAATGGTCTGTCTTGCCCCAGATCTTCAGTTCTCCCCTCTATCCTAGAATCAAAGTCAAACCTCCAACCTCCTGTAAGTGCCCACAGCCAGGGGCTTCTGCCCCACTGTTTTAGCACTCACTGGACATGTGCTGGTTCCTTCTCACCCCCACTGCTCTTGGCAGCACAGCTGGGTCTGGTGTTCCTTATCAGCACAGGTTCCCTCAAATTTCCTGGGCTCAAATGCTCAACTCCCCTCACTATGGGAGGTGGGGAGAAGTTCCTGTACCTAGGGCTGATGCTGCCTCTTAAACCAACTAATCCCAGGACTTGACACTTATTGTTAAAATAGAACCTCGCCTGGTGGTGTTTACTCTTCACAGGGACCAAACCTCATCCTGAGATTTTTCTTCTGATCTTTACAAATTATCCCAGGAAGACCTTGGTTGTACCCCAATTCCTATTTATCTCCACACCACACTTTGTTTGCCCCAAGGTGCTATTTTAACTCTTTTGTGGAGGAAAATCTTTAGAGCTTGGAATTTTCTGACCTACTCCACCATCTTTCTGGAATCTTCCCTCTTTTTTAGCCATTTTTGACTTGGGTTGAGATCATAGTTTTTTGATTCAGACAACTATTTTGCTTAAAGTTAGAAATTTCCGAGATGCTTTCCAGGTTGACACACATATGAAATTGAGCCAGAACAAAAGGTAATAAGGAAACAATGTTCTTTCCTCACCTTCTCCCCATCTCCACTACCATTATGTAGTCTCTTCTATAGTAATTGTTACCTTTTCTTCTGGTTGCTACCCTAGGTTTGAGATGAATTCCTCTTCTCTTGCTTTTGGAGACAGGTATGATTGAGTAGTACTTCAGATGAAAGAAGAGACAAACCCCTGATGGTAACCATCAGTTCAACAACTGGATAGAATGGGGAAAATATTAGATGAAGCAAATCCCTTTGCTCTGTTTTTTCTGTACTCTGACAGATGTGGAAAAAACTACTTGACAGAAGGTTTCACTATGGGACTACTGTCTTAGGTGGTTTAAATTAGTTTTTTTTTTAAAGTAAAGCTTTCCCCTCTTGGATTCATATATGATTTTTAATATGTCAGGAAAAACTGAAGGTGGTACTAATAGGCACTGACATTTTAAATCATTAAGTTGTCTTTTAAAAATGTATTTGTAAACAAGGAAATAAATCTTTGCAGAATCTGCTTTTTGGTCATTGCTATTATTCATTATTTTAAACAATTCCCCTCAAGAAAAAAAAGGAAATTAAGTTAAAACCCCCCCAAACATTCTCATCTATGCTTCTTGTGAATTACTAACAAGCATTTCTTTATCAAGAATAGTCTATTAGTAGTCTATTAATTCTGAAATTAAATCTAAAAGAGAAGTGCTTTTGAATTTGACCACCTGAATGTGTAGCTATTGTAAACTGCAATGATAAGTAGGTAAGATAATTCCTATGGGGATATGACTAGAGACAACGTAAGTCACTGAAAAAAGCATTGGCTCTGGAGTTAGGGTCAGGCAATGTGGATTCAATTCCCCCTCAGATTATTACCTGTGTGAAATTGGTCAAATAACTTAACCTTATTGGGCCTCAGTGTACCCCTCTGCAAAAAAAGGATTAGGTTGTACAATATGACATGTGAGGTCCTTTCCAGATCTTTATCATCTGGTGATGTAGCCCACTAAAGTAGTCTGTAGTAGGAATGTTAGGGCTGTCTATATCCATCAAATGTATTTTAAGGTAGTTAGCCAAAAAGGATCCCAGATTCTATCTTAACCTTATATGGAGGTTAGTAACTTCAGGGTATAAAAGGGAAAACCTATCCTGGCTAGGTGTGTCACTCCTAAATGCAGGCCTATGTCTGTCAGTAGTCTGTGCTCTACCAGAGCGTTGATTAGCTCTTGTAACTGGAGTAGGAGATGGATATTGAAGATATCTGTGGATATATGTAGATACTGTACAAAAGAAGGGCATGCCTCAAGTCACAATCAGGGCCCTTCTTTTACCATTTCCCTCTTGCCACTTGCAGCTCTAGATTGATAAGCATAATAAATATGCTTGTATTAAGAGACTAGGCTGAGAACCTCTTTTCTTTGTCAGGGGGAATCTAGAGCCCCAGTAGCATGACCTCTTTCCATTATATCAGATAAAGCTGAAATGAGATTTTCCAGTTTTCATAGACCTTTGAACTTAAAAAAAATCTGGACTCTTTCTTTGAGATAATTGTGAAAGCCAGGAAAATATATTCTTTGCTACAATTAGAAAGAAGAGTTTTTTTCCTTCATCTGTTTGCTTCTCACAGTTTAAATCTGAATGTTATGCCAGGTGATGATTATAGCACTGCAAAAGGAATAATATAGCCCAGATGAAACCAATGTTTCTGGGTTCTAAGATTGAAAGTGATCTCACCTATAAATAATCATATTTTTCTGCAATTTTGCTTCACAATATCCTGCTTTGGAGGGTTAGCCTATAATTGAGATCATAATATTGCTCAGTGAGCACTGGTCTTGAGGAAAAAATCTTTAGTCACTTTTTGGAAACCATGATTTTATTGGTGTGAGGAACTCTAAGGAAATTTCCTCTGCTGATGTAGATGGGCAAATGTTCTGCAACTTCAATGTAGACTCCTAGGAAGTTGACTGGGTAGATGAGAAGTTAAATGATTTGCTGAAGGTCACATAACCAATATGTGGCAGAAATTGAACTTTAACCTAGGACTCTTGAATTCAAGGTGAGGCCAGTTCTCTATCCATTATGCCATGCTGGCCATATTTTCTTACATGGGCACAATACTGGTTAGTACTAGTTTTTCCCTGATTATCTCCCTATCCATACTCTTTAATTTTTCTCTATAAACATACTTTTTTCTTCAGGAAATGTATGAATCAAACTGTGGGAAATAACACGTAGTACATTTGCTCCAAATAATCAAACATCTTTGATGGTCAATGTAGCAGGAAAATGATCAAATTCCCTCTATTCCACATTGATGTAAAAAGTAGCAGGCTTTATTTACCTCAAAGGTCATGCTTCCCCTCACTAATATTAGATCAACCATCTAGATGCGGAAAAGCCCTTAGAGATGAGAGATCATCTAGTCCAAACTCTCTTTCTCTCTCTTTTAATGCAACTTTTATTTTATTTTACTTTTTAGAAAATTAATAAGCATTTATTTTCTTTCCTCTTACCTTTCTCCTGCTTCTTAATGAAAAAAATGTTAAATTTTCATACAATGTATGAATAGCTTAAAAAAAACAAAAAAATCAGACTTTGCCCTGTCAAAAAAAAAGGTACGTCTTATTTTGTATTTTCAGTCTGTAATTTCTTTACTGGGAGAAAGGGACGCATCATTCATTATTGCCCCTCTGGAATCCTACGGCTCACAGAGATTAGATAACTTGTCCCATGCCACATAAATATTAAATGAAAGAGCTAGAATTTGAACAACAACCTTCTGAACTTGGCAGTAATATCTCACATTGCTTCCAATATCAGGGGATAAGTGCTTTATGCTGCAATTTCCAGAGGCTATTTTCTGGTTCAATCTAAAACTGGGTATATGTTTTTGGATGAGAATGAAGACATCTTTAAGTGGGTTACCCTTGGTTTTGGGGCTCTCTTGGGAAGAATAGAAGAAATGGGAGGAATATGATGAAGAGAGAATTGAGAAGGGGAAAGAGCTTGAACTTGCTCTAAAATTCATGTCTCTTTAGAAAACTTAGTTTCCTTAAGACTTAAGATAGTTAAAGATACATATTCAGTACATAAAAGGGACATTTTCTAATTCCTTTCTAAGTTACCTTTATAATCACTTTCTCATGTTCTTTTGCTATAGTTTCAGTCTTGTCCACAGGACAATCCAACCTAGCAATTGAATTGGAAAACAAATGAATTGATTAACTGATGAAGCAAGTCAAGACATGAAATGAGAGAAAATAATTCACACCCAGTGTGTTACCAGGGATGGTTGAAAGCCTATGATGTTGTTGAGAGCACACTCTATGAAATATTAAACAGTAATTCAAACCTAGAATGTTTTTAACGTAATTATTAGACTTGATTATGAGACTTATGTTTATAGGAATTTTTCAAATAACATTTTTATGTGAATGTATTATTTTTTAATTTGGACCTGTTGTCTATAGAAATTGCTGATATGTCAGTATAGCTAAAACCATTCACCTGATACTTATTTTCTTTATTACTAGGAAAGTTTTTGCCCTAGTCATCAAAACTCTGTGGACAAATTTGCGTCCACAATGTCTTTCCTCTTGATCAACTAATGTTTAGTTTTATGTTAATCAAGAATTTTTGATAATCTACTAAAAGGTAACTGCTAGTTGCAGGAGAAAAGGTAAGCTATATTTCCATAACAGAGTTTGCATAGGAGTGTGCTCTAGTGAAAGGGGTACAGAACTAGGAGTCAGGAAAGGCAGGTCTTATTTATGTGTTTCCCCTAACTCACTGTGAGATTGTGAGTAAATGCCTCTATGTCTCTATTCCTCATTAATCAAATAGGAATAGTAATACCTCCATTATCTACCTCAAAGAGCTTTTCTAATGATAAAGCAAAATAATAGATATGAAAGTATTATTTAATTGTGAGATTTAAAATATATCACTCCAGATCAATGGATCATACAGCTAATGTTCCCCAATTACAAGAAAGCAGCGATCTCATCAATATGAGTATTTGATCATAGTTACCATGATGATATTCTTCTGCATTTAACTATTAGGGAAAATAGCTTACTTAGCACTCACATTATATATAATAGTACCTCTGAAAATAATTCTTATCTGTCAGCAGTGCAGCTTAGTGTACTAGATGCTTGTTTAGAACACCTGGGGCAATAGCTGGATGGGTGGCAGGTGTGTTGATTGGTGATAACAGATACCCCAGTTTCTGGCTAATCAGAAATGGAAGCTCTGTATTTTTTTTATGGCAGGAAAGACTGCTTGGGACTTGGCTGTCTGGAGGCTAAAGAGTTAATGAAAGTGAATTACTCATCCCTAGGTATCCTAAGATCCCGGCATCAGTGTGCAGTGATATTTGTGTAAAATAATGACTGCTATAACACAATTCCCATCTGTCTTTGCCAATGTTAAAAAAAAACAAAACCTCCAAATGGAGGTCACTGGAGGTTTTTAGTGGTGCTTCATATCTGCAATGCAAAATAGGTTCTTTTGATTTTCTTCCCCAATGACAAGTTAATAACTTTTAGAAAGTAATTTCATCTTTAAATTTCATCTCTGACTACATATACAATATAAACACATGCACCAATTAAAAAGTAGAATCCTAAGTATAAACAAAATACTGAAAAATTACTTAAACCTTGGATATTCAGATGGAATACCAGGAGTTATTTGTCCTTTGGTGAAAATATAATGGAAAAGCATTAAAACTTTATAAGAAAGTAACTTTGCTAAAGCATAAAAAGACAAAGAACTCACAGGGTGAAGCCTAGAGAGCAGTTTGGATAAAAAAAAGAATAAATGAATATTGTTTCTAATCCATTTAATATTTCATTTGCATAAATTTATCCCACAATCCTTGGTATTAGTACCATCCTTTATTTTTGTTTTGTTTTTTGCCAAGTATCATTAAAAATCATTAGTTGGTTTGACCCTCGTAGCAACTCTTGTGAGGTAGACAAGGCAGTGATAGTTCTCCCCCATTTTATTGATAAGGAAACTGAGGTTCAGAAAGGTGAAGTGACTTTCTTATGATGCTATTACTGGTGTTATGTCAACCAGGGTGGCTAGTCAATTTGAGATAACATGAAGAAAGTGTGAAGGCAGTAGCTGTTGTCAATAGTCCTAACCACTTTCCACATCTCATGCTGCTGAAAGACATTAGATAAATATAGGAATAACCCAGAATCTCTAGGCTGGTCTTCCTAAATTGGCTGTCACACTAAAACTTTAAAGATAATTGCCTTGATAGAAATGAGAAAAGCCAGATGTCACTTCTTTAGGTAGAGGAATTTGGGTGCCTGGATAACTTCCTCTATATCTGTATTTCCCCTATGCCGTACATGTCCTGGGAATGCATCACTGTGCACTGTCTGGTGCTGCAAACTGCCTAACTTGCTTGAACATCAACTATATTAAAAGGCAGGGCAAAGATAATATTTTTCACAAGGTCAGTGATACTACATTCCCGCCCATATCTGAACCATCTCTTTTTGACAATCCTCCATCAGTTTATGGGACCCTTGGTAGCTGTTCAGTGAAAAAGCTGGGACTAGAACCCTTGTCTTCTAATTTCTAATCTGTTGCTCTTATTATCCAACTACATTTATCTTCTTAATTTGTAATCACTGCAAATGGAAAGTACATTGTCTCTAAACTGCCCACATGTAAAAATCATTTACCTGACTGTCTTCTGATGGGACATAACTACTGTGATTAAAATAACTGCCAATCACAGTGTTTGGCAATTTCCATGCAAATTCCATTTAATGATGTTGTTAATCCAATGAAAACCAGATGCTATTAGTATAAAAGGATGCTCTAAAATTCTGTAACTTCTTTGCCTGGTTAAATATAATTCCTGTTTTTCCCTATCACTATGGCCCTGTCTGCAATAGAGATTCTTCCACATCACTTCTCAAGATGTTTACTTTTTTTTCTGCAGGCAGTACTTCATAATTACTTTGCTGGGTTTCTTGAGAATGACATTTGGGCCCAAGGCGGCAGAAAAAATATGTCCCCTGGGAAGGTGAAGGTTCTTAATCATTCACTCTTTTCTGTTCTCCTGTGGCTCCTTTCTCTCCTCTTCATTTTTCTCTGATAGTTTTTAGTGAAACATAATCCCATGATTATTTTGGGGGGAAATTATTACTTCAAGGGGTATTTTAGAGAGCTCACCGTTTTTACACTTTTTTTCTTTTTGGAGGGGGGATGGAAGGGCAATTGGGGTTAATTGACTTGCCCAAGGTCACAGGGTCACAGGGCTAGTAAGTGTTAAATATCTGAAGCCGGATTTGAACTCAGGTCCTCCTGACTCCAGGGCCAGTGCTCTATTCACTGTGACACTTAGCCACCCACCTATTTTAACTCTTTACAATCTTTTCCCTGAACTTGCTGTTCCATCTCTTGTCTTTGATCTCACCAGATGTTTCCAGTAACTGTAATACATCTTACTCCCTGTTGTAATTATAGTATCATAGATCTAGATAGATAGATAGATCATTTATTAAGTGTTTAGGATGTGCCAGGCATTGTTCTAAGCATGGGAATACAAATACTAATACAATAAAAACTAATACAATGGGAATACAAATACTAAGACATCTCTGCCTTCAAGAAGCTTACATTCTAACAGGGGAAAGACCACATATGTAGGGGACCTAGAAAGAGTATGGGTGAGGCAATATGATAATGGTGCTCATCTTTTAGAGATTAGGGACATAGGGGCAGTGTCTAAGTTACCAGGTGGAAGAGATAGAGATGATGGCTTGAGTTGAGAAGGTATAGTTGGAAGTAGGCCAGGAAGTGACATGGAGGCCTGGCTCTAGGCAAGTCTAGACAAAAGCTCAGGTAGTAGAGGTGGAGCTGGGAAGAGCTTCAAAAACCATCTAGACCAACTCCTCATTTTATACACAAGGAAACTGAAGCCCAGGGAGATCAAGTGACCAGTCCTCATAGATAACAAATATGAGAGGTGGGACTTTAAACCAACTTCTCTGATGCAAGAATATTCTTATCTTTCCCCAGAACTCTGTTCACCCACTCCTTCCTATCATATTGTTAGTACTTAACTCCTTCCTTGAATGACCTGGTATTCATTTAACTGGGTGCATGTTGTATATCCCTACCAGTATACAACTTCCCCAAGACCTTCCTATTAATTCCTAGTGATTAATTCAGTCAATGAGCATTTATGAGGTACCTACCATGTGCCAGGGACTGTACTATGCACTGGAAATTTTAAAAAAGACAAAAATCAAGGTTTCTACCACCAAGGAGATCACATTCTTATGGATGATATAACATGCAAACCACCGTATACAAAAGGTGTCTCATGGAAGGTAATCTCAGAAGGAAGGTACTAGCACCTGAAAGTTAGGGAAGGCTTTTTGTTGAGGTAGGATTTGAATTGAGTCCTAAAGAAAGCCAGAAGGCAGAAGTGAAGAGGGAGAGCATTCCAGGCTGGGGGAACAGTGAGTGAAAAGACAGAGGCAGGATATGGAACACCTTGTGGAAGAGACAGCAAAAAGATAGTAGTATCTGGACTATAAAGTAGGTGGAGTGTAGAAAAATGTAAGACTGGAAATTTAGAAAGTAACCAAGTTGTGAATGTCTTAAATGGTAAACAAAAAATAATATTGAATACTGGAGATAATAGGGAGCTACTGGAATTCATTGAATGAGGTCATAAAAGACATGGTATAATTCCTGTGCTTTAAGAAATGGGATTTGGCATTTCATTGGAGGAAGGATGGAGTAGAGTAAGACTTGAAGCAGGAAGATCAACCAGAAGGTCTAAGCATGAGGTGATGTACCATTGGTGGTGCTTGTATAATTTGCGGTAAAGGAATGCTATTGGAGAAATATTGTGAAGGTAGACTCCATGGGACAGGGCAACAAATTACTTATATGAAGTGAATGCAAGAGAGAAGTTGAAGATGACACTGAAGTTGTAAGCCTGGGTGACTACAAGGATGGTGGCACTCTAGCCAATAAAACAGAAAGTAGGAAGAGGGAAGGGTTTTGGGGGAAAATGTGTACTGTTTTAGACATATCAATTTAAAGATGCCTGTGGGGCATCTAATTTAAGATATCTAAAAGGCAGTTGGAGATGTGAGACAGAGCTCTGGAGGACACCCATGCATTGTAGGATGATATGGATACAGAAATGATGGAGACTGAGAAGTGGTCAGACAAGTAGGAGAAGAAACAGGAATGAAAAAAACTTAAATAGGAGAGAGTATACAGGAGAAGATAGTGATCAATGGTACTAAAAATTGTAGTGAAGTCAAGAGGGAGGAGGAATGAGAAAAGGTCATAGGATTAGGCAATTAGGAGATCAATGGGGAATTTGGAGAAAGCAGTCTTAGTAGGAGGATAAGATTGGAAACCAGAGTGCTGAGAATTTAGAGAAAAGTGAGGGGAGAGGAAGTGGAAGAACATTTTTCAAGGTGTTTAGCTAGGGAGAGGAGAGAAAAGACAGATGATGATAGCTAGTAAGGATAGTTTGATCCAGTGAAAGATGGTTGTTTTTTTTTTTAAGAATAGGAGATATATGTATGTATGTGTGTATATTCATACACACACACACACACACACACACACATATATATATATATATATATATATATATATATATATATATATATTTGCATTTAATTGCAGCCTTCTCTAGGGAATGGTGAGGTGTAGGAAGGGGGGAAAAGTATATGGCAGAGAACAAAAGGAAACCTAAAAGGAAGCACAGAAAAGTTGGGTAGCTCTGAAAACAATGTGTTGCATTTATTACATAGGCTTTCTTGAAATGGAAATTTATTTTATGTTGAATGTTCTCACATTCTGCTGCATACATGGAAAGGTTTTTTTTCCTGTTCTCATTTTTGTATTTAAGTTTAAAATGAATAAAAAAAGAATAGAAGAGACATGGGCATATTTGTAGGCAGTGAAGGACTTAGTAGATAGGAAGAGATGGAAGATTAGAGAATGAAAGAAGGGAAAATCTGTTGGAGAAGACAGGAAAGGATGGAATTAAGGATAAATGTAGAGGCTTTTGCCTTAGTAAGGAAAAAGGGCACATCTTTGTGAGAGATAGATGTGAAAGTAGTAGATTCACTTCACTGAATGAAATAAAATGAGGAGGAGGAAAGAAGAGGTTCTTGGGGAATGGACTCATTTTTTTTTTCTGTTAAGTATGAATCAAGGTACTCAGCTGAGAGGATGGAAAAGATGGTAGAGTAGG
The DNA here is from genome assembly GCA_011680675.1 of Gymnobelideus leadbeateri. Classification (NCBI taxonomy): domain Eukaryota; kingdom Metazoa; phylum Chordata; class Mammalia; order Diprotodontia; family Petauridae; genus Gymnobelideus; species Gymnobelideus leadbeateri. The sequence goes on from WOXC01005090.1 coordinate 777,802, forward strand.
AGTTTAGGATTGAAAGCAAGGAATATATAAATGAGACATTTCTTGTCATCTTTCCTAACCTCCTACTACACCATCTTCCCCATTCTCAGCTGAATACATTCTACTTGAATACTACTTTAGTACTTATTGGTTGTTTCTGTATGACATATCAAATGCATTTCTAGGTTACTTTTGTTTCTTTACCTCCTCTATTAGACCGGAAGTTTCTTAAAGACAAGGGATTGAATTTTATACCTTATTATATTCCCCAAATGAATTTATTTGTAGTTGTCAATAAATACAGGGTTATCCCAAAGTCTCAAAGCTTAAAACTACCCAAGATTTTTGAAATATTCTGTATTAATTAATGAATTAACTATAGTTTATCTTTGTGGTTTAATCAGTTTCCAGCAAAGGGAGCATGCATTAGTTACACAAAAATCTCATCTTCGATTATATCACATAGTATATTTATTCTGTGTCCTTCATTTTTCAAAGTCTTAAGAGAAACACAGACTGGGTGATCCTCCGTAAATCCCCCTTGCCCCCTCCTTCTGAGCCCTACAGTGGGTTGAGTTTTGAATTAGAGTATCCTCTTCCTGTCAGACTCTTCATATTTTCATTTTTTTAATATGAAGAAATCTGAATTGACTCAAGTAACATAAAGAAAACAAAATTCAATAAATTGAAAATCAGCCTACTGCTGTTACTTAGTCCCCAAGTTTACTCAGAAGGCTGAAATCAACAGGAAAGCCCCATGGAAATATTTAATTAAAAGGAGGATGATCTAATTAATTTTGAAAGCAAAATAATTTCACTGGGGTGGTGAGCCCTGATCCGGAATGAACTTGAAAAGGTTACTCCTGACATTGCTGACAGTGGCACCTGGAATTTACTCTCTACTTCCAGTGTGACCTGTCTCAGGTGCTGCCTGCAAGTCACAGACTCTGGGGCTATGTCAGTAATGAAAGGCAATTATAAGACCCACACATTCAGAAACTTCACATCCTAGTCTTATTATGGTTTGCCTTGGAATCCTATTAATAGCCTGTCTATTTTATTTAAAGACTTATCTTCTAAAGAAGCTGTTTTGGGTTGAGTTTAATTTAATCAGCTGACTTGCTTCTGCTATCTTTATATAAAAATATCTGTGGCCTAAATGGTGACATTTTGAATGTTTCTGAAAGTCACTATGTTATGGTGGACAGAGTGCTCAATTTGGAGTTAGGCAACCCTAGGTTCAAATCCCACTTCAAACTTTTATTAGCTATGTGACCATGTGGGAAGTCACTTAACACCTACCTGTGAGTATCACTTTCCTCAGCTAGGTAGTTCAGTGAATAGAGTGCTAGGTCCGATGTCAGGAAGACTTGAATTCAAATCTGGCCTCAGACACTTACTGGCTCCTTGGGTAAATCATGTAGCCCCTCCTAGTCTGCCTCAGTTTCCTTTTCTATAAAATGAGGATAATAATAGTAATAGGAATGTATCAAATGAGATCATATTCACAAAGAATTATCACAATGCCTGGCACATAATAGTTGCTTAATAAATTTTTGTTTCCTTCCTTTTTCCTTCTATTACCTAGCACAGTGCCTACCACAGAGAAGGTATTTATTAAATGCTTCTTTGTTGATTCATACATAAACAAAATGTCAACCTTTTCTTTTCAAAGCTTCAAGAATCCCCAGTGTAGTTTTACCTGAATTATTACCCTCGGGGCCCATGACTGAACCCCATCCTGCTCACCCTTTCCTTCCTTTGACCTTGCAGTTCCCTTGTAACTATCTGCTGCAACCTCAGCTGTTTTTTATAGCTTGGCCTTCTCTATGTGAGTTGGTTTCAAGGCTGTTTCTTGCTCCTAGCATGGAGAGTATAGTGTATGTCCTATGAAATAAACTCCTGCAGCTAAGCATGACTATGTCATAGAGTCCCAATGGGCCCAGACCTATCTAGGAGAAAGTCACTTAAGAGGGAAAGAAAAATAGATCTTGACATTTTGCTCCTTACAGTGACTTTTAGAGATGTCCCTAGGGTTTGCAAAATCAAACTATTGCCTAGATCCTATGCTTTGAGAAGTGGAAATAGAGAGGTATCCTACTATCAGTTGGTTATCATAGAGGCTTCAAAATGGGAACAGATTTGTGAGGAAGAGAACTTTTTCTAACAATGCTATGTGTACATGTATGTATGTGTGCATATATGTATAATCATATAAATCAGTCTTTAAAATCCTTCTGGTCCCCCTCCTCATTTAAATCAGGAAGGCAAATTTATTGCTATTACCCTATTATACTCCACATCAACTATATCATGTAGCCATTTTTGTGCCTGCTCCATCCTCTTTACATTTCAAGGCCTCTTTGATGATTACTTTGATTTCATTAGTATAAAAATAATAGAAGGGAAGACAAAGCATGCAACATAATTCATTCTATTCTATAGGTATGAAACCTCCTAAAGATGGTCCTGGACTACTTTTGACTGCCATGTTTTCCTGGACCTAGGTATGCTTATGTTCTCCATTTGATTGTGAAATATTTGTATTTTCCTCTTGTTGCCCTCAAATCATTTTTAGTAAAATTCAGGTAAAAGAGCTCCATGCATATTCTATTTTAGGCTTAAAGAAGGGGGTTGGGAGGAAAATTAGTCAGGAGTGGGTTATTTAGAGAAAGGATGCAATCATTTCTCATGTTTAATGGCAAGAAATGCAAAAAGAATATAAGCCTGGTACAGATAGTGTACTTCCAACATATACTACAAAGATAAGTCTCCAAATATCTAATACCCAGTGATTTGTCAATTCAGTTAGTCAATCAATTAGCTAGCATTTATTAAGCTAAGAGCTGGGTACACAAAATAGGGTAAAAAACAGTACCTGTTCTCCATGTGCTCAGAGTCTAATAGGGGAATAACAGGAAAAAACTATTTAGGAACAAGACATATACAGGATTAATTGGGGTTAGTCTCAGAAGGAAGGTACTAAAATTAAGGAGGATTGGAAAAGACTCCTTACAGGAGATTGAAATTTAACTGAGGCTTGAAGGAAACCATCAAGCTAGGAGGTGTACATGAGTAGGGAAATCATTCCAGTGAAAATGCTCAGTTGGGGGATGGAGTTTGATGTGTGAAGGAAAGCAAAGAGAACAGCATCAATGGATTGCAGAGTATGTGGAGAAGAGTAAAGTAGAAGAAGACTAGAAAGGTAATAAGGGGTCAGATTATGGAGGACTTTCAAAACCAAATATAGGATTTTTATATTTGGTACTATAAGTAATAGGGAGCTATTAGATTTTATAAGAGGGTGCCAGTAGTAGTGCTGATGTGGTCAGACCTATACTTAAGGAAGATCAGTTTGACAGATGAGTAGAGTATGCCATGGACTTGGAAGAAAATCAAGGCAGGGAGATCAACCAGAAGGTTATTGCAATAATCTAGTCATGAGATGATGAAGGCTTGTACCAGGGTGGTAAGAAGAGAGAAGGTGTATGTGAGAGATATTATGAGTGTTGTAATGACAGGACTTAGCAACTGATTGTATACAGGGGATGAGAGTATAGAGTTGAGAATGAAAGCTAGGCCGTGAGTCTAGGTAACTGAAGATGGTGGTGTCCTTGATTTTAAAGTTAGTTAAGTTAAAAATAGGGGAATGTTTTGGGGGTAATGATCATGTGTTTATATTTGATATGTTGAGATTAAGATGTCTATAGAACATGCAGCTTGAAATATCCGATAGAAAGATTATTGGAGATGGTTGATTAGTGATAGGTAGAAAGGTAAAAGATGAACAAACAGATCTGAGAGCCATTTGCATAGTGACGTTAATTAAAACCATGGGAACTGATGAGATCCCTGAGTGAAATCATGTAGATGGAAAACAAAAGAGGGCCCAGGACAGAACCTTGGGTGAATATTCATGGGATGGGGGTATGACCTTGATGAAGATTCAGAAGAGGAGACAGAGGAGTTGGGAGACAGGGAGAAAGAAAAACAGGATAAAGAGGATTCATAAAAGACAGAAGAAAGTGTCTAGGAGGAGAGGGTGATCAAAAGTGCCAGAGGCTATAGAGGGATCAGAAAGGAAGAGGATTCAGAAAAGGTCATTCAATTTAGCAATTAAGATCTCATTAATAACATTAGGGGGAGTAGTCTTGATTGAATCATGAGGTTGGAAGCCAGACTGCAAAGCATTAAGCAATTGAGAGGAAAGGAAGTGGAAGTATTTATCACCAAGGTCACCTGAAGCAGTTAAACCACAAAAGAGAGGAGATGATAGCTAGAGTTGATGAATGGATCAAGTGAGAATTTTTGAGAGGGGGAGAAATAGACATATTTATAGGCATTAGGGAAGCAACCCTACTCTGATTGGAGACTGGAAACAATTGAAGATTAGTGAAAGAAAGGAAACTGGAGGGGTCAATCTGCCAGAGAAGATTGATTGGAAAGTGATCGCTTGTGCACATAGAGGGATTTGCTTAGCAGGGAGAAGAGCCATCTCTACATGTCCAACTGGGATGAAAGAGATAGTTGGAGAAGACGTCTGAGTGGTGTGAGATGAAGAATGGGAAGGAGATGGAATGAACTGGATATGTGTATGTATGCCAAGGGCAAACTACCACCTTTTGGTACTATTTCAAGCAAATTTTCAGTAAGCAGCCTGCTGTGTACACAATATTGTATAAGTGTTAGAATTAAGTTTGTGTTGTGGAAACATAACTATGACTAATTTATTAAAGATTAAGGAGTTCCCTCCTGCCCCTGCCTAATTTCTTTTGTTTATACAACCAGTCAGAAATCTTGAATTTTTAGTCCAATGCCCCTTCTCCTATTCCAGGTGGCCTTTCAACTGTATATTTCAATTTAAATATTCAAAATATGTAGTAAATGGTGTGGAGTGGAAAGAACACTGGAGTAAAAGTCAGAATGCCTGTATCTTAATCTGGTATGCTAATAGCCAGCTAGCTAGGTGGTTTTGACCAGGTCACTCTCTTTGAGCCTTAATTTTCCTTCTAAGTAGAGTGAGAAATTTGGACTAGATATTTTTAAGTTAACTTCCAGCTCTAAAATTCTATATGTTTGCAAGTTTAACATTTTCTACTTTGCTCTAAGCCATTATAGGCCATTCACTGCTGCGGTTTATTATTCCTCCTCCTCCCTAGAAAGCTGTGAGACTTCACCCTCAACTAGGCTGTCCCTGGGCTGATGGTTGGTGGCTATTACACTGCCATCCCTGGGGACTGTGCTTTTTGGAACTTGGTAAAATCTGGATGAGCTTTGCCATGTGTCTTTGAGCCTTTGAGAAAACATGGGGCAATTAAAAAGAATCACATTCACTTCATGTGATTTTTAAAAGCATTCTACCTGAAATCTTATGAATATTTAAGATTCTGGCATGGCTCAGTCATAGTGCAGATAGGTTAGGTTAAAGCTTGATCCCTGGTGTATGTTCTTTATTCTCTAGGGAAAAAATTCTGCATAAAAATAGATGTGCTTTGAAAAAGATATTTGAGTTAATTTGAGTTTGCTAGGAAAGGATGCATAAGGTTGCTAAGGATGCTACAGTGCTATGAAGGGAATGCTTATTGTTCTTTTATGTGCTCAGTGTGAATATATCTATGAGCAAATTAAAGATACCTTGAACACTTCAATATTCCACCCACATCCTTTCACAGCCAAACATATGACAAACTACAGCTCTCATTACAAATTAATTAAATATGGAATATTATAGTACCATAAAATGATAATTATGAAGCATCTGAGAAAATATGAAAAGACCTATCCAAAGGAATGTATTTGAGATGATGTGAAGCAAGAGCATCAGTACGTTTACATACTGATTGCAATCATATAAAAAGAAAGAGAAAACAAAGTTCAGGATAGTAGAACATAAGATCCACTACGAAAGGGACATAAAACAAAAGCACTATTGCTTGCTTGTTAATTTGTTTGCTCTACTTCTGAAAATGCTAAAGTACTTACTTAACATTTAGATTTAATCCTTTATGTTGTATGTTTATCTTCTGGCAGGAAACTCCTTCCATCGATTCATTAAAGGGTAACCAAATGATATTTATTACTAATTAGGGTTACCTTCCTGCACTGGGAGGCCAAGTGATTTGCAGTTCCAAAGTTAATATCTGAATTCTAACGCCAAGGCTAGACTTCTAACCATTTCCATACAACCCTTTTTAAGTTCATAATAAATTCTGAAAAAAAATTAAACAGTGATTCACTAGTCATGGGTTCCTGTTGAGGTCAACATGAGTATATTGAATTGCTACTATTTGTGAGGAAGAATTTTGGGAGGACAGTTCGATTCTTGGGGGTCAAGAAGTTGCAGTAAAAGTGGTTTCCTGGGTGAGACAGTGCTTGTGGTACCTTCAAAATGAGTTTGAGTTGTGCTGGGTGGCTACAACCCAAACTCCCAGAATACATTGCTAATGCTTTAAGTGTGGAGAAAGAACTTTCTTTAAAAATTCTTAGCAGATACACATTTATACAAAAGGAGAGCCAATAGTCTGATCTGCATTCAGTGTGGACTGAGTGCCTCTGCAGTGTACAGACCTGAAATTGACTTTCTCTCTTGAGGATGTTCCCTGGACTCAGAAAAAAAATAGTGTTAAGCCAAGTATCTTGAAAGACCTCCTCTAAGAAGGAAGATACAAACTGTTCTCTTTAGAAAATGTATTCCCACTATTCTATGCCATGACCTTCCATGCTTCAAATAAATATCAGTGAAAAACAATCACTTTCCCTAAGGAATAGAATTGCCTGGGCTTATGATATGTGGATAGGAATGAAATAAAAGGATCTGTTCCTTCCTACAGAGAAGTATTGCAATGCCTTCCTAACTGATGTCCCCCTTTCCAATTTATCTACCCAGATAGGAAGCTCTGGGAGGACAGGGGACTGCCTTATTTATTCTTGTACCTTCCTAGTGTCTAGCATAGTGTACTGTATAGAATAAGCACTTAATAAATATCTGTTTAGTTGAATTATATTGAAATTCCCACTTTTTTACTTTCCTCTGGTCATTCTCCCCTGTTTAAACCTTTCAGTGAACCCTAGTGCCTACACATTAAAGGTCAAACTCTATCTGTAGACAACTAAGTGGCTCAGTGGATAAATTCAAGCATCTCACCTAGAGTCAGAAAGACTTCAGTTAAAATTCTGCCTCAGATACTTTGTAGCTTGGTGACTTTGTCTAAGTCACTTAACCTCTGGTTATCTCCATTTCCCCATCTGGAAAATGGAAATTATAATAGCTCCCATCTCTGAAGGTTGTTGTGAGGATTGGATGAGATAATAATTGTAAAGCACTTAGTATAGTACCTGGCATGTAATAAGTACTATATGTTAGATATTATTATTTGGGGATATTAAGGTACTTCAAAATCTGATGGAACTATGTTTTCAACCTTGTCACTGTCTTCACTGTCTACTACCTCATATGAATCAGTTAGATTACTCACAGCCTTCCCCTCCCCTTCAAATCTATAATGTCCATGACTAGACCCAAGATGACTCATGCCATTACCCTCCTAGAAAAGGCTCCTCAGGGGTGGCTAGGTGGCTCAGTGAATAAAGTACCAGCCCTGGAGTCAGGAGGACCTGAATTCAAATGGGGACTCTGACACTTAACATTTACTAGCTGTGTGACCTTGGGCAAGTCACTTAACCCCAACTGCCTTGCCCTCCCTCCTTCAAAAAGTAACCCCCCCAAACCCCTCCCCCAAAAAAACAAAAATGAAAAGGCTCCTCATTTTTCTCTCTGTCTCCAAATCCTACGCATCTTTCAAGGGTTAATTCACCTCCCCTTGAAGCCTTCCCTAACTATAGTGCCAATGCACTATATTTACAGCATCTATGATCGCAATATATATTCTGACTGTGACTATAATATTCCCACATAGTTATTGATCGCAAAATATAACAAACTCTCCATATAGAGAACAGAAGCAAACTATTTGTTCAGACATCAGAAAACCAAATCCACAAAACCAGTAAGTGGATTCTATCATAAGTAGCAAAGAAATAGGGGTAGAGTTTATTTTCAAAGTAGGGAAGGTCTTCAAATTCCCCCAGGCTAATTAAGGGGCAGGGAAGATCTTCAAATTCCTATTACCATTACACCAACCTTTCATAAGAATTCATTCTCTCCTTTTCTACATTCCTAGAGCCACTATTGTCCATGACATTCATTTGTTGTTTAATGATGTGTTTTACAAACCTTAAAGCACTTTGTGCTACTTGTTGTTAGTGTTGTTTGTTGCTTTATGTCTTATCTTTCCCAACTAGGTTGCAAAATCTTTGAAGTCAAGAACATCTTTCTGTGTAGTCCAGGGACTTATCAATAAGATCATAGAATCTGGAGTTGGAAAATGTTAAAGATTATCTAGTCCAGGCGTTCCAAGAGTGGGTGATACCATCCCTTTGGTGGCATTGTAATGATCTGGGGGATGGCAGTAGTAGCCTTGGGTATAATTGGGGGGGAGTTGAATAAAAATAAGGGTGGTGGTGGAAGCATAAGGGAAGGAGGGAAGAGAAGAAAACTTTGAAAAGCCATTTGTACATATTTCATTTGTTGTATGATGTTGTAACTGTTGTTAAAGTCTCAGTGATTACATTATTTTTCAAATAAACACATAAAATGCAAGTTATAGCCATCAGAGGTCAAGTCCTCCTACAGGTCTTAACAAATGAATGTTGGCAGGCAAGTGTGTCACACATTGTTGGGAAGTTCAGCATGTATCAGCAGGAATATATGTGTGGAATGACTTGTTTACAATACAATACTATATGGTTGCATGATACAATATTGAGTCATCAAAATATCAATGCAGGAAAACAACCCTTACATTTACAATAAATTATTAAATTTAAGATGTCATTTAAAAATATTATATATATATTTTTAAACACGTGCTTTATTAACTTCTGTTTTACATCATTCATTTCCACCAGATTTTGAGTTACAATCATTTTCCCCCGTTATTCCCCTACCCAACCTCCCAGAATAGCAGTCCCACAAGATATCGCTTCCTCCAATCTGCTCTCTCCCATACCTTCTCCCATACCCCCTTCGACTTTTCCATTAGAGGAAGGTGAATCTTTGTGTCCCAATGCCTGCACATCTTATCTCCCTATTACAAGCAAAAGAGTATTAATAATAGTATTTATATATATTTGAAACATTTAATGTTAAGACCTCGAATTTCAGATCCATTTCCTTCCTCCCTTGTCACCCATTCCCTCTTGGGAGATAAGTAATTCAGTATATGTTGTACATGTCTAGCTATGCAAAACATTATCATAGTAGATATATTGTACAAGGCTGCTTATAATTCCCTCCCACTTATCCCACCCCCCACCTGGTCCATTCCCTACATGATCCTGTCCCTCTTCTATAGTGGGTACTTCCAACCTCCCCTCCCCCCAAGGATGCCCTCCCATCCATCATCCCTCCTCTCATCCCCCTTCCCCCTATTCTGCTGCAGGTTGAGATATCCCATTTAGTATGTATGTCATTCTCTCCCTGAACCAAATTCAATGAGAATGTGGTTTTGCCTTTTTTTCCTTCCTATTCTCCCTCTCCCTTGTAACCACTTCCCCTTGCTTCTTCTACATGAGATAGTTTACCCTACCCTGTCTCTCCCCATCTCCTCTTGCCACTTTCCTCTCTCACCTCATAATTTCATCCCTTGAGTATTCTCCCTTCCCAACAGATTCAACCTATGCCCTCTATCCATATATAACTGTAACCATATATACACACATTCACATATGTATTTATATGACCACACACCCTTCTTCCATTATTTTCATAGTGAGAAAGATATCATCAGTCACAGTTATTGCTTTTCCATATAGGAATGTAAATAGTTCAACTTTGATAAGTTCCTTTTGATTTCTTTTCCCTGATTACCTTCTCAGGCATCTCTTGCTTCTTGTGTCTGGATGTCAAATTTTCTATTCAATTCTGGTTTTTTCCTCAAGAATGCTTGAAAGTCCTCTATTCCACTGAATGACCATATTTTCCCCTGAAACAAAATACTCAGTTTTGCTGGGTAGGTGACCCTTGGGTTCATTCCCAGTTCTTTTGCCCTCTGGAATATCATATTCCATGCCCTTCTATCCCTCAGTGTAGAAGCTGCCAGGTCCTGGGCTATTCTGATTGTGTTTCCACAATATTGAAATTGTTTCTTCCTGGCTGCTTGTAGTATTTTCTCCTTGATCTGGGGATTCTGGAACCTGGCTATAATATTCCTGGGAGTTTTCTTTTTGGGATCTTTTTCAGGAGGTGATCGGTGGATTCTTTCAACCTCTATTTTGCCCTCTGGATCTAAAACATCAGGGCAGTTTTCCTTGAGAATTTCTTGAAGGGTGATTTCTAGGTTCTTTCTTTGATCATGGCTTTCAGGTAGTCCAATAATTTTTTTAAAGCAATTGGGGTTAAGTAACTTGCTCAAGGTTACATGGCTAGTCATTATTTATGCGTGGGTGCTCATTTTCTGAGGCCGGATCTGATCTCGGGTCATCCCAACTCCGAGGCCGGCTCTTACTCACGGTGCCACCTAGCCACCCCTTTAGGGCAATTGGGGTTAAGTAACTTGCCCAAGGTTACATGGCTAGGTTTTTTTTTTTTTGTTTGTGTGGATTAAGTGTCGGAGGCCGGCTCCGAACTCAGGTCTTTCTGATTCCAGGGCTGGTGCTCTATTCACTGCTCCACCTAGCCGCCCCAGTCCAATAAATTTTAAATTGTCCCTCCTGGATCTATTTTCCAGGTCAGTGGTTTTTCCCATGAGATATTTCACATTGCCTTCTAATCTTTCGTTTGTTTGGATCTGCTTAACAGCATCTTGATTTCTCATAAAGTCATTAGCTTCCATTTGCTCCAGTCTAACTCTGAAGGAATGAATCTCCTCAGTGAACTTTTGAGATTCTTTTTCCATCTGGCAAATTCGACTTTTTAAGGCATTCTTCTCCTCATTGCCCTTTTGGGCCTCCTTTGCCATTTGAGTTAGTCTATTTTTTAAGGTGTTGTTTTCCTCAGTCAGGCTGTTGACCCTCATTTCATACTTTTCCTGCATCCTTCTCATTTCTCTTTCCAATTTTTCCTCCACTTCTCTTATTTGATTTTTAAAGTCCTTCTCAAGGTCCTCTATGGCCTGCAACCCGCTCATGTTTTCCCCTGGGGCTTTTGGAGCAGGACTTCTGACCTCACAGTCCTTTTCCTGCTCTATGCCCCCAAAATAGGAGTCTAGGGTTGCATTTTTCTGTTTCCTTTGCCTTGGCATGTTGCCACTTAATTACTTGACTTTTGGGCTTGTTGCCACACTATGGCTTTAAGGCCAGATAGAGGAATTTTCGTCCCGAAGGTGTGGGGGGCAACTTCCGTTTCTGGCAAGCTGTAAACCCACCCACGACTTCCACCCTAGATCACAATCCAGATCCAGGGAGGTTAAAGCAAGAGCGATTACCCCGCAAGACTGATTGCTGGATCTCCCTACAATTAATTCGCAGGGCGGTAGCTGGAGCTGCCTCTGAAAACTACAAAATGGAGTGTCTCCTCAGTGGCTTCTAGCCCCCAGGGGGGGAGCTGACGCATTCCCCAAATACAGGTCCCAAAGTCCATAGGACACTAACCTCTTACTTTGTCCTAGGCATGTCTATGTTGATAATTCTGGAGTCGCCACAGCTGCTGGTGTTCTGGGCTTCCTCCAGCTGGCTGCTGGCCCTGCAGCCCTGGGGCTAAAACCTCGGCTCAAGCGGACCTGGGCTCTGCTCAGCTCCGCTCCCTGCGCTCTTCGTGCTGCTGGCTCCCAGACCGCTGCGCTGGTCCTTTCTGCAGGGCTGCTGGGCTGTCCTCAGCGGGAGGTTAGCTTCTCTGTGTCATTCTGTGGGTTCTGGGGCTCCAGAAGTTGTTCAGAATCCCCTTTTACATAGTTTGGGGGGAATCTGGGGGCAGAGTGGCTTGGATGAGCTGTTTCTACTCCGCCATCTTGGCTCCCCCAAAATATTATATTTTTTTAAATGACAAATTTCAAAAAAAATAAAGGGTTAAAGAGAGTAAATTTTCAGAGGGATGCTGAGTAATTTTTTTGAAAAGGGGGCAGTAGGCCAAACAATTTTGGGGACCTCTGATGTGGTCCCACCTATTCATTTTACAAATGAGGAAACTGAGGCCCAATCTGAGGCACTGTACTTAGCAATGAAGATGCAAAGACAAAAATGAAATCTCTTCTATCCTAAGGGATCTTACATTTTTGTCAAGGGAGATGACATGTTATGTCAAAGTTTATATAAGATGCATAAGAGCAAATAGTAGGTAACTCTCAGCTTTATATTGAGGGAAGACAGGATGCCTAAGAGGAAGAGAAGGAGACCATTCCAGGAATGAAGGAAAACCAGTGCAAAGGCATGGAAAGGAGAGATATATCCAGTTTGTTTGGACTTCCAGCGAGATACCTTATGTATTGCTGTGACTTTAAAATAGTTTTCACTACAACAGTTTGATTTTTCACTCCCAGATGAGGGGATGACTTTTAGTTGATCTCATGTCTAGAATGGTGAAGTAACTTGTTCTAAGTCATATAGGGAGTAAGTTTTAGTGTTAGAATATTGAATGATCAATAAATATCCATTGATTAGTTAAAAACCTATTTTGTTATGTTGTGCTTATTTTTAGTAGATATGTTTTAATGAAATGGCCTAAACCTTTGTATGTTTAAATTTATGTGATATTAAACATAATCATAATTGAGTTCTACCTATATATGGCTCCACTGTGACTGTAACACAGAAACTAGCAATTACAATAGCAACAAACAATAACAACAGCTGGCACACAGTGCTTTAGGGTTTACAAAGCTTTTTATATTTAGTCTCTCTATAAATCTTTCATGCAGGTGCTATTACTATCCCCATTTTGCAGATGAGGACAGTGACTTAGAGAGGCCAAATACTTGTTCAGGGTGACAAGAGTAGTATGTGTCTGAAGCAGAATGTGGTACTAGGATTATATGAAGTATATCCCAGTGGAAGCGAGTACCTTTTCTGTTAAGTTCATGTCTGGCATGTTTGTTGCCTACATCCAAAATGCTGCAGTGTGAAATATCTTTTATCCTCATAACTTTTTATGAACTAGCTGATTTCTGGGTTTCTGTGTAGCTCTTGGAACACATTTTATCTTAATAAGAATAACCTATCAAGCAAGAAAGCCAGCAGGCTTCTCATTATTATGCTCTCTCTACAAGAGTTTATCTCTTTGCTGCCAAACCTGAATTCCACACTGTCTGACTTTGGAAAATGGATTGTTTTTAATGGGTGAGTTTGAGTGACAAAGGCAGAGAGGAGTCCAATGGTCTGTCTCCATATATTAGAGGATTAGATCCAAGTGAATGCGATGGGTTAAGGACTTTGGGGACAACTGGGTAATGCACGTTGGCATCTCTGATCATCATTAGCATTCTATGCCTGCTGTAAAAATTCTTTAAAATGCAATTTGCATTGATGATGGTATAATTGACATTGCTCCCCAAGGAGGTTAGAGGATTGTGGGAAGTTAAAACCGAAGGGAAAGTTTTAGCGTTCTCCTCTAACTACAAAAGACTGTGACACCAACATTCTTGTTATTGGGTGGCACTATTTTAATAAAATAAAAGGAATAAATACAAATCCTACTTGTCATATTTTCCCCAGTAACACCTTTATTTAACTGAACATTATCTTTCTAATTAGCATTAATGCATATTTGGCTGGATGGCTTATAACAATGTTATAGAGGATTCTTCATCATTCAGTTGTTCCCTCCTCCCCCAATATTTCCCTGAAAAAAGTAGAAAGTTTCAGGATTATTTCTGCAGTGACCAAAAAGTCACTCTAGTGTAGAAGACCACTCTTAATTTCTATGAGAAATCTTAGGCAGCAAGCTTCATAAAAGTGCTTGCTGCCGCAGCTGAGTTGGAATCATCTTTAAATATTTCACAAGGGTCAAAGGATAACTCCAACACAATTTGAGTTGTAAAATGGAAATGTACAGTTAGAGAAATATCATTAATGGTTTAAATGGAATTTTCCATCACTATTTCATACAGGTTTTTGAATATGCATTTATTCCCCATATCCCTCATGAAGCATAATATGCATTTTAGTAATTTGGCATGTGTAAAGTGAGCAACAAACTAGTAGACAAAATGTCCTGACTACTAATTTCTATTGACTTGTGGTATAAAAAGATATAGACCAAAATGAAGCAATTTCCTCAAGATTCCAAGGAGTATTGATACATAAAATAAATTTCAGTGTCATTGAGATAATAAAATTCAGGAGTCTAAATTCAAGCCAACTAACTTTTAGTGAGCATTTATAGAGAACAAAGCACTATAGTAATTGATGAGGAGGATACTGAGATAAATAAGAAGAGTTCCTTGACTTAATGGAGCTTCCACATCACTTCAAATAAAATCAATACTATATTTGCTTCTGGAAAAGTTCCTTCATACAACTCCTCTCTGACTTCACTTAACATTTCTGAGACTTTTCAGGCCTGAATACCCTTTTATGAGCACCACTATCCCTATGTGCTGACTCCCCTATTGGAATGATGGCTTCTTGAGGGAAGGGACTATTTCACTCTTGTATTTGAATCTCCAAGCAAAACATGGTAACTGTCGTAGAATTAGTGCTTAATAAGTATGTCTTATTTGTTTATTTGTTTGAATAGGAGAAATTATACACATATATACAAATATATATATATATAATACCAATAAAAAGCAGCATGAGAAATTTTTGAGAGGTACAGACAAAATGCTAATTAAAAGAGAAATTATCTATTATCTCAACCTAAGGGAGAGCAACGAAAGGTTCCAGAGAGGTGACTTCTTGAGTTGGACTTTGAAGGACGGGCAGAGTTGGGGGATATTCAGTGGATTCAACAGTGTCCTCCACAACTGAGCACTTTCTAATCAATTAAGAGAGGTACAGTTTTCCTTAGAAAGAATGGATGAAAATCCTTGGCACTGGAGAGGCAGTAATGATTTATAGATGGCCTATGAAAGATTTATAGGTTTGAACTATACTTTAATTATTTCTCCCTGCCTCATGCCTAGGAATCTTCTCTTTTCCTTTACAACCTAATACTAGCTTTACTTTTTTCTTGTTTCCCATTCTGTTTCCAAGAAGTGTAGAGGTCTCCTGGCAAAGAGGTCAAAATAAATTTCCTTTAGCCTTGTCAATCATGTTCTAAGTAATTAAGCTTTAGGTAGCTAGGTGGCACAGTGTACAGAGGCTTGGAGTTAAGAAACCTGAGTTCAAATTTAACTTCAGACACTAGCTGTCTGATTCTGGGCAAGTCATTCAACTTCTGTCTGTCTCAGTTTCCTTTTCTATAAAATGGGAATAATAATAATAGCACTTACCTCCCAAGATTGTTCTGAGGATAAAATGAGATAATATGGGTAAAATGTCTTCCAAATGTTAAAGTGCTATGTAAATGCTACCTGTAATAATATCAATAATAATGAATAATACATATTGATCATAATTTTAATTATAATTATTATTTTAGCAAGGGTGTGTGGGAGCTATCTCAGTCTGAAGTGCTGATTGTTAAATTATCAGTGTGAACATTTAAACCTTGGGAATTGGCAAACATTACAAATCAGGGCTTGATTTATTTTTCTTTGTTGATTGTCTAGACTTAAGAACACAATGGAGAAAATATCAATAAAAAGTGTGTCGTGAGTACATTTTTTTCTTTCTCAGAAAGTCTGTTTAACCATCACACCCCTGATTATAAACCACAGAAGTTCTATTTCAATGTGAAATGTGTACTGCCCTTTCCACTCCTCATTTTTTTTTCTTTTTTTTGGAGGGCAGTTGGGGTTAAGTAACTTGCCAAAGGTCACACGGCTAGGTTTTGTTTGTGTGTGTGTTAAGTGTCTGAGGCTGGATCCGAACTCAGGTCCTTCTGACTCCAGGGCCGATGCTCTACTCACTGCACCACCTAGCCGCCCCTCCACTCCTCATTTTAATGCCATATTTCCCATAGCTGTTCTTATCTACTGTCTGTTGAGAATGTTCTAGAAGGAAATTTTACTCAGGTAGAGTTTGGCCTAAATGCCATCTAAAGTCCCTTCTAACTCAGAGTCTGTTGAAGAATACTTTAAAAAAATCTTAAAAAATTTTTTTAGACAAATACTAAAATTTAAATACATAATACGAAAAGAAAAAGAAACATAAATTTAAATATGAAATAAGAAAAGAAAGAAACAATGTCATAGGCATAGCAGAACACAGGATAGGATGCAGAATATATAGCAGTAACTTTCCATGTTAAGAAAGCCTGTATATTAAATACTGTGCATTATATTGAAAGCTATCCATCTTTTTTTTTTTTTTTGCTTCTTTGTAGGTTTTCTTTTGTTCTCTGCTGTGCACTTTTAACTTTGCTTTTCCTCCACTTATTGATGTATACATACAATATACATATATGTGTATATATACATGTACCTACGTACATATATATGAATACACTTTCCCTAAGAGATTCTACTCCTAATCTTGGTTTTCATGTTTGTGCATATATATTTTTTCTATCTCTCCTAACTCCCCTACTTTATTTCTTGCCTTCCTATTACTTAACCTTATCTCCTACAACAATCCCTCCCTTATCCTCCCCAGAATTCCTCCCTTATCCTCCCATTCCCATTGAAGGGTGTTTATACTCTTCTATATTCCTCTTTTAACCTATCCCTTCACCCTCCTTTCTAAAGACCCCTCCTTCATCCTCTCCTCCTCTCTGTCTCCTTAGAATTTTATTTCATTCTAAATTTAGAAGACTTTTATACTTTTCTAGATGTGTATGTATTTTTCCCTCTTGAAGCCATTTCCATTGAAAGTAGGTTTCCAGAACTTACCAGCTCCCCTCTCTCAACTAATTCCTCTGTATTGGTTCTTCCTTTGGCACCTCATTTGTATAAGATAATTGCTCTTTTAACTGTTCTTGAATGATTTTACTTTTTGAAGTCATATCATACTCGGGTCCACCCCAATCTTTTTTATAAGCTACCTAATTACTAATAACAATAGGTTTTATTGTTTTTATAAATAGGTTTTACATTTTTCATGCATTAAAGGTAAGCAGTCTATACTTATTGAGTCCCTTGTAGTCGATCATTGGTATGTACCTTATATTTCTCTTGGCTCTTGTGTATCAAATCTTCTATTAAGTTCAGAATTTTTTTTTTTTTGCTTTTTTTTTTGGAGGGCAATTGGGGTTAAGTAACTTGCCCAAGGTCACACGGCTAGGTTTTTGTTTGTTCGTGCATTAAGTGTCTGAGGCTGGATCCGAACTCAGGTCCTTCTGACTCCAGGGCCGACGCTCTACTCACTGCGCCACCTAGCCAACCCCCATGTTCAGAATTTTTTAAACAAAGTTCTGAAAGTATGACAATTCAGTATGACATTTTTTTTCATTCAGAATTATGCTTAACTTTGCTGGGTATGATATTTTTGACTGGAAGCCCAGTTCTTTTGCTCTTTGATATACAGTGTTCCAAGACCTGTGATTGTTTAGTGTTGTCAATGATAGGTCTTGTGTGATTCTAACTGTGGTACTGTCATATGTAAATTGTTTTTTTCTTGTTGTTCATAAATTTTGTCCTTGAGCTGAGGGTTTCAGTATTTGAGTATAATATGCCTATGAATTTTCCTCATACAATTTCTTTCCAGTGGTGATTGATGGATATTTTCTATTTCTACTTTTCCCTCTTGTTCTAATGCTTCTTTGATTATTTCTTGTATTATTATATTATCATATACTATATTATATTCTTTTTTTGATCATAGCTTTCAGGTAGTCCTATGCTCTTATGTTTTCTCTTCTTTATCTGTTCTCCAGATTAGTTGTTTTTCTTTTGAGATGTTAAACAGTATTTTCTATTTTTTCATTCTTTATATTTTGGATTTTTATTTCTCAAACTTTTATAACTTTGCTGATTTCCCCTTGCCCTGTTCTGACTTTCAAGGTATCATTTTCATCCTTAAGATTCTGGATCTTCTTTTCTAATTGGTTGACTTTCTTTTCAAAATCTTGCTTTTCTTGGATTATTCTTATTTTTCTTTTTTAGTTTTTCCCCCAAATCTCTCATTTTTTTAAAAAAAAATCTTTTTTAAGCTCTTAAATGAATTCTTTTTGGACAGATGACCAATTGACATTATCCTTTGGAGTAGAAGAGGGTTGCTTTGCTTTAGTATCCTCCTCTGAAGATGAACCTGGGTCTTCTCTATTCCCATAGTAGCTCTCTATGGTTGGATTCTTTCTCCTCTGCCTGTGAATTTTTATTTTTTGGTAATAATTTAGTTTTTATAATCACCTCTAGTCCTGGGGTATGGGGCATGGTGCCTCTGGCTTCAGATCCTCTTTAGTTCTCCCCTCTGACCTTGTACTCAAACCAAGACCTCCAGATTCCTATAAGTGCCCACAGTCAGTGGTGTCCCTATCCACTGCTTCTACACTCACAGTATGTGTGGCTTTCTCACCACCCACCACTTCCCTTCAGCATAGCTGGGTCTGGTTCCTTGTCAACAGAGGTTTCTTAGGTCTTCCCCAGTTAAGAGGCCCAAATACCCTCATTGTCCCAGGGGTAAAAGTTCCTGTGGCTGGGGCCAAGGTAGCCTCCCAACCCAGCTAACCCAGTTTAAGTGGTCCCTAGCCTGGAGGTGTTTAGTCTTCTCAGGGATGAAACCTCTTTCTGGGATTTTTCTTCAGATCCTCTCTGTCCTAAGAAGACCCCTGTTCTGCCCTACTCCTGTTTATTTTCACCTCTTCTATGTTTGCCCTGAGGTGCTATTTTATCTCTTTTGTGGAAGAAAATTTTGAGGGCTTGAAATTTTCTGACCTACTCTGCCATTTTCCCCGAATCCTCTCGAAGAGCACTTAAAAATTAATTCTAGATTCTACTTTCATTAACTTTACTATCCTTTCTTCTTTCTGTGAGAGTTAATGGTACTTTCTCTTTAAGAAAAGTTGCCTAACTCCCATTAGCATTTTAGAACTCAGAGCCTTAGGAGGGACTTTTACAGTCTTCTCAAGCCATTTATTTATTTATTTATTTTTAAAAAGCAATTGGGGTTAAGTAACTTGCTCAAGGTTACACGGCTAGTCATTATTTATTCGTGGGTGCTCATTTTCTGAGGCCGGATCTGATCTCGGGTCATCCAAACTCCGAGGCCGGCGCTCTTACTCACTGCGCCACCTAGCCGCCCCTTTAGGGCAATTGGGGTTAAGTAACTTGCCCAAGGTTACATGGCTAGGTTTTTGTTTGTATGGATTAAGTGTCTGAGGTCGGATCCGAACTCAGGTCCTTCTGATTCCAGGGCCGGCGCTCTATTCACTGCGCCACCTAGCCGCCCCCTCAAGCCATTTATTTTACAGAGAAGAAAACTGACTCAAAGAGAAGAAGGGGCTTGCCCAAGGTCACACAGCAAGCTAAAGAGCTGCTGTGAAAATTTAGATGTCCTAAATCCTATGGTATTCTTTCCTCCCTCCCTCCTTTCCTCCATCCACCATCTTGGAATGCCCTCCATATTCAGTTCTGTCACTTGGAATTTTTATCTTTCTTTAAGGTTCAATGTTTTTCTAGTTTTTCTTAGTCTTCCCACTATTCTTCCTCCTCAAATTTCATTTCATTTACTTATTGGTCTGTATGCTATCTCACTCTCTCCACCCCACCACACCTCCAATAGAACATATACTCCTTAAGGTCAGGGGCTGTCTCATTTTACTCTTTCTCCAATTTCTAGCACAATTCCTCCACATGAAGGCTTGCAATCTGTTATGGGCTATACACATACATTCCTATTAAGTACAATTTCACATTAGTCATGTTGCATAGAAGAATTATAATAAATGGGAAAAACCATGAGAAAGAAAAAAAACAACATAAAACAAAACAAAACAAAAAGAAAATAGTCTGCTTTGTTCTATGTCCCAGCTACATAGTTCCTTCTCTGGATGTGGCTGGCATTTTCCATCATGTGACCTTTGGAATTGTTTTAGGTCCTTGAATTACTGAGAAGGGCTAAATCTATGAAAATCAATCCTTGCACACTGTGGCTATAACTGTGTACAACGTTCTGATTCTGCTCCCCTCATTCAACATCAGTTCATATAAGTCTTTCCAGGTTTTTCTGAAATCTGCCTGTTCATCATTTCTTATTGCACAATAGTATTCCATTATATTCATACACCACAGCTTATTCAGACATTCCTCAATTGATGGACATATACTTAGTTTCCAATATTTTGCCATCACAAAAAGGGCTGCTATAAATATTTTTGCACATGTAGGTCCTTTTCTCTTTTTCATTGTTCTCTTTGGGATACCCACCTAGTAGTGGTATTGCTGGATCAAAAGATATGCACAATTTGATTGCCCTTTGGGCATAGCTCCAAATTGCTCTCCAGAATGGTTGGATCAGTTTATAAGTCCACCAACAGTAGATTGCTCTCCCAATTTTCCCACATCCTCTCCAACATTTATAATTTTCCTTTTTTTGTCATATTAGCCAATCTGACAGGTCTCAGAGTTGTTTTAATTTGCATTTCTCTAATCAATAGTTATTTGGAGCATTTTTCATATGCCTATAAGTAGCTTTGATTTCACCTGAAAATTGCCTGTTCATATCCTTTGATCCTTTATCAGTTGGAGAATGGCTTACATTTTTATAAATTTAACTCACTTCTTTCTATACTTAAGAATGAGCCCTTCTTGAGAGATACTTGCTGTAAAAATTGTTTTCAACTTTCTGCTTTCCTTCTAATCTTGGTTGTGTTGGTTTTATTTGCACAAAAGCTTTTAAATTTAATGTAGCAAAATTATCTATTTTATATTTCAAAATGTTCTCTTGTCTCTTGTATGGACATGAATTCTTCCCTTCTCCATAGATCTGACAGGTAGATTATTCCTTGCTCTTCTAATTTGCTTATGGTATCACTTTTTATGTTTAAATTAAATGCTCATTTTGACCTTATCTTGGTATACGGTGGTGTGAGATGTTGGTCTATACCTAGTTTATGCCCTATTGTTTTCTAGTTTTCCCAGCAGTTTTTGCTAAATAGTAGGTTCTTATTCCAGAGGTTGGGGTCTTTGGATTTATCAAACTCTAGGTTATCATGGTCAGTGACTACTGTGTCTTGTGTACCTAATCTATTCCACTGATCTACCACTCTGTTTCTTAGCAAGTAACAAATAGTTTTGATAATTACTGTTTTATAATATATATTGAGATCTGGTATTACTAGGCCACCTTTATATTTTTCTTTAATAAACATGATATTCTTCACCTTTTGTTCTTTCAGATGAATTTTGTCGTTATTTTTTATAGCTCTATCAAATGATTTTTTTTTGTAATTTGACTAGTATGTCACTGAATAAATAAGTTAGTTTAGGCAGAATTGTCATTTTTATTATATTGACTCAGCCTATCCATGAGCAATGGATATTTTTTTCAATTTAGATTTGACTTTGCATGAAAAGTGTTTTGTAATTGTATTCATCCAGTTCCTGGGCAAGTATTTTATATTGCTTACAGTTATTTTAAATGGAATTTCTTTTTTTTATCTCTTGCTTCTGTGCTTTATGGTTAAAGAAATGCTGATGATTTATGTGGGTTTATCTTATATCCTGCAACTTTGCTAAAGTTGTTAATTATTTCAAGTAGTTTTTTAGTTGATTTTCTAGAGTTCTCCAAGCATACCATTATATCATCTGCAAAGAGTGCTAGTTTTGTTTCCTCATTGCGTATTCTAGTTCCTTTTATTTCTTTTCCTTCTTTATTGCCATAGCTAACATTTCTGGTACTATATTGAATAATTGTGGTAATAATGGGCTTCCTTGCTCCACCCCTGATCTTATTGAGAAAGCTTCTAGCTTATCCCCACAAAAGCATAATGCTTGCTAATGGTTTTAGATAGATACTGCTTATAGTTTTAAGGAATGCTCCCTTTATTTCTAAGCTCTCTAATGTTTTAAATTAGGAAAATTGGGGCTGTATTTTGTCAAAACATTTTTCAGCTATTGAGACAATCATATGGTTTCTGTTTTTTTTATTTATATGGTCAATTACATTGATAATTTTCCTAATATTGAACCAACTCTGCATTCCTGGTATAAATCCCACCTGGTCATAGTGTATAATTCTCGTGATATATTGCTGTAATGAAGGCACTTACATTTTAATTGGGGAAAACAATATACAAAAAAGAGGTGGGGTGGGGATGAATATCTCTAGTGAAGAAGCATAATTTTGAAACCCAGGAAATGAGGAACAGAGATAGGAAGAGAAGGAAGGCAAAGGGGCAGAAACCACTTTGCAAAATGGAGATTCTAGGAGGAACTCACTAATGGGAGAACTGGGGCAGACCTTAAAGGGGAATATTCCATGGTCAGCAGGCCAGAAAGGTGATAGCATTTTCCATGGTGTGGAGGCCTCAGTCACTGAGGGAAGTTACTGGATTAAACAGCAGTGGAGGCATGAAGAGGGCCAAGAGGATAAATGACCTCTAAGCAAATTCAGAGTCCTAGATCTATGAATCTACTTATTTATGTTTCATAATAAGCCACATGAATTAGTTAGGACTTATTTTATTGTCACCATTTCTCAAAGGAGGAAACTGATAGATTCCCAGAGAGGTTTATTGACTTGTTCAAAGTATCTAATTACAGAGGAAGGACTAGGATCCAGAATTTTTGCCTTTTAGTTTTTTGTTTTACTAAATGAACTCCTGTTGATTCACTATTCCATAATGAAAAGGAAGGGATAATCCTGAAATAATTATAATGAGCTATCCAAGAAGCCTGAGATTTTCCACTATTTCCTAAGAAGTCATCTTGACCTTCAAAGTTTCCTCAGCCTCTGCCACCAAAGACCCCTTTGGATCCTCTTCTGTCTTCTCCTCCTTGGTCACCTCTGCCACCAAATATTCCTCAACCCCCACAACAACCATGGTCTCCAAAGACATTGGGACAGACTCAGAGCAGAGTTACTTTGTTCTCATCATTTTCCCCATCTTCCATAGTCTCTTTAGCAGCTTTAGCATCTTCGGAGTTGAAATTCACAAATATGAACCCTTTAAATAATACTGGCTCTCTGGGGGTGACTATCCTCACACCAACATAACCATGAAATGACTGGTTCATTGTTTTATCTTTGGCATACACAGACAGACCTTTGACAAACAAAGTTTTGTAGGACTGGTTTTGTGCTGTTTCTTTAGTTTTCTGTCCCTTTAACTCTAAACTGATTCTCTGCCTTGAATTTCCACATTGTTACAAGAACTCAAACCTTCTTTTGCACCTTCAACAGAGGCAAATTCAATAAATGCTGTAGATGACTTTTAGGCTTGCCTTGGTTGTTTTGAGGCCTCTGCCTTTTCAAACACTTTTGATATACTTTTATCAGTGAGACTAGAGGTGAAGTTATTTGATACAAGTGTATTTAAGTTTACTGATATTGCTCCCACTCCTGGAATTACTCTTTCTGCTTCTTAAATTCTCTTGCCCTTGATGTTTCTCTTCTGTGTAGCCTAGTATAAGAGACTGACTAGCAACCTCTGTTCCTTGTTTCTCTTTGAAGGCCTTATTCATGTCTGCTGCTATTTTATTAAATGTAGGCAGTTCCTTTGGTTGTCACATGTAACTTCTATAGAATTTTCAAGTATTTCCTTGGCTTTTTCTTCAATCACTTTATTAGGCAGATTCTTGATGAAGAGTATCTTTGTATCTCAGTCTTTCTTGTGTGTGTGTGTGTGTGTGTGTGTGTGTGTGTGTGTGTGTGTGTGTTCTTTTTCAAGTTTTATTTTATAGACAAAGACTTTTGAGCAATTGAGTTCCAGGGTCTTTTCCATTTCTTTGCCTGATTCACATTCCACATAATCAAACTTTGTAGTGGTCACTTCATAGATCCCCTACTGTAAGATCATTTTTTAAAAAAGAAATCAATAGTGCCAGTTTTTAGTTCAGAAGCAGTTGTGTTGAAGTTCAAGTTTCCAATAAAGAAATTAAAATGTGTATATGCTTCAACGTTTACTATCTGTTTCTTGGCTTTGGGGTCTTTCTGTTTGTCCATTTCCATTTTTCTTTTTCCAGGTGCTTCTTTGAATTTGACAGGCACTTCTTTCTTGTCTTCCTCTTTCTCCGACTTCTTGGCTTTTACAGGAGTAGCCTTTCCTTTTGCAGGTGGCAGGTGTGGTGATATCTATAGCTTCCTCTTCAAGTATTCTTCTCATGTCATTCATCTTTACTATACTCTTCCTCCTTATCCTCAGTCTTATTTAGAGGAAGCTACTCCCATTTCTGTCACCTTGAATGACATAAGTTCTTTATTCTTGTTTTCTTCATTGTCATCCTCTTCAGATTCATGGTCCTCTTTCTTGGCATTCTTTCCATTTTTTACTCCTTTGTCTTAGAAAACTATTGCTTTCTTACTAGGAGTTATGGTTGCTTTCTTGCCGGGTGTGGGAGCAACAATGACTATTTTGGCTGGTGGTACCTTCTTTGCTGAATTAGCCACAGCTTTCTTGCCTTTCTTCTGAGGTGCATAACCTCTTTTCTATTTCTTCCTTGTTGAATTTCTGGGATGTCCTTATCCTCACTGTCTTTTATCTCCTTGGGAAGAAGTCATTTTCTTGATTTTTATTTGTTTGTTTGTTTGTTTTTTTTTGAGGGGAAGGTAGGGCAATTGGGGTTAAGTGATTTGCCCAAGGTCACACAACTAGGTTGTTTTTTTGGTGGTTTTTTTGTGTTAAGTGTCTGAGGCTGGATTTGGACTTAGGTCCTCTTGACTCCAGGGCTGGTGCTCTATTAACTGCACCTCCTAGCCACCCCAATTTTCTTGATTTTTAATAGTCTTCCTGAGCCACACCATGGTGGCAATGTATAACCACTGAAGGGCAGCATTATTCGCAGTGTGGAGTCTGGTGGAAGTGGCAGGAGATCCAGCCTTGACCAACCCTTTGCTGGTAGAGATTCAAAAGGATTTGTTTGTGCAATTCATTGATTGGGTAATATGCTGGATTCTATTTATATCCAATATACACCCATCCATTGGCCTTTAGATTACTTTCAATGTTTTCATTTTTTGGAGATGGTGATAGTCTGTGATTTAAAATCATACAGTATTCCCATCAAAATATTAACGGTAAAAAGATTTTTCCCTCATTTTTAATGGATAATTTTATATTTGAACATACAATCCAGCCCACTTTCTTCTTATTTAATTTTGTATCCTGTTTTTTGTTCTTGGTGCCTCAAGGATATACTTGCTAATTGTGTAATCATTTGCCTAAGGATATTTTAGAGACAAGAAAATAATCATGTGGATTAATGGATGCTATTAATGATATCTTTATTGTTGCCTTTAGGGTGGTAATTATATCTTTCACGACTTTTTTCTTTCGTTTGACATCTTTTCCTTTTTTGAGAGATGTTAAAATTGAATCTCTGAGTGCTTTCAAGGTTGTGCTCTCAACAGGAAAAAAATTCTTCCAGGTGTACTTGGTTAGGTTAAGCTATTCTTCCTTATTCTATCTTTTTAAGGGATATTTTCACTTCCTTATATAACACATTAGGGTATGATGTGGCAGAGGTCAAACATGGTGACATTACTGTAATTGATGATGCTGTTGAGAAAGTGGAGAGTAGACAGAGGGAGAGAAAGGAAATGCCTAAAACTTAGTGGGAAAGGAGAAATCAAACACATAATCATATTTAATTTGATGGCCTTTTACTGATAATTGGATAAGGAATACACATAAGATTAAAAAAAATCAAGAATACGTATAGTTCAGAATATGACATGCCATTAGTTAAGCAGAATGGTGATCAATTCAATTGAGTTAATCCATGGCCATCCATCCATTTATCTATCTATCTATCTGTCTATTTATTTCTTAGATAAGAACTATAGATAGAATGAACTTGGTATAGAACTGAATTAGAAGAAAACAAGCTAGATCATTTTGGGAGACTGTACAACAAAATTCAGTAATCAATAAACCAATCTACAGAAAGCTTGGCTTGAGACCCAACTAAGCATCATTATTCCAAGAGCATTCAAAGATGGCAGGAGGACAAAAAGTAGATGTAAAAGGAAACACATTTGTCAGCATTTCTCTAACAATCTATTTTCATCATCAGTGACAGAAAAAACACTACATTTGGACTCCAACAAATTGGACCCTGATGTGCTATATGAGGAAGCTGAAATGGCACTTAAGAAGATTAAGTTTGGAAGAAGAGATGGACCCAAAGAAGCAGATACTAAGGAAATCTATGCTGGAGGTGACACAATCTTGAAAGCATTGGAAGAGTATTTTTAAGATATTATAAAGAAGGAAAGACTTTAGAAGAATGGAGAAAAAATATGGATAATTTTATTATCCACTAAAAGTAGTGGAGAAGATATTAAAGGCAAAAGGAAGGCAAACAGAAGTATTAGATTTGGCTTTGGAGTCATAGAACCAAGCTTATATTGTGGCTTTACCACTTATTACATGTATTATGATAGGAAAATCACTTAATCTCTCTGTGTTTCAGTTTACACAAGTGTAAAATTAGGTTGTACTACATGATATCTAAGACATCTTCCAATTTTAAATCTATGATTCTATAATCACTATTAATATATGTGTGTACTTTATCACATTTGTAACATCTTTACAAGAATGATTTATTTGTATATTAAAGATTGATTGATTAAAAAGGAGTATAGCTATTCGCAAGCAATTGTCAAGTGTAGAACATAATTTATTGAAAGATGCAGAAAATTCAAAATCAATTTCCTTAATGAATATCAATGCATAAATATTAATGAATATCAATGCAAAAATTTTAAATAAAATACTAGTAAGATGATTACAGCAATATATAACAAAGATCATACACTATGACCAGGTAGGATATATACTAGAAATGCAGGGTTAGTTCAATATTAAGAAAACTGTCAGCATGATTGACCATATCAATAACAAAAACAATAAAAATCACATGATTGTATCAATAGATACAGAAAAAGCCTTTGACAAAATACAGCACCTATTCCTATAAAAAACAACAACACTAGAAAGCATAAGAATCAATGGGACTTTCTTAAAATAAGTAGTATCTGTTTTAAACCAAGAATAAGCATTATCTCTAACAGAAATATATCAAACTCTTCCCAATAAGGTCAGGAGTGAAGCAGTGATATTCATTATCACCGTTGTTATTCAATATTGGATGAGAAATGCATAAAAAGAAATTGGAGGAATAAAAGTGGGCAACTATCATTCTTGGCAGATGATATGATCATATGCTTAGAAAACCCTAGATAATCAACTAAAAATTGAAATTATTAATTGAAACAATTAACTTCAGCAAAGTTGCAGGATATAAAGTAAACCCACATAAATCATGAGCATTTCTATATACTACCAGCAAAACCCAGTAGGAAGAGATTTGTCCATGTTCATTCCTTGAAATTTTTTCTTGTCTTGTTATTATAACTAACCTTTATAGCACCGTATTGAATAGTATAGTAAAAATGGGCATCCTTGCTTTATATCTGATCATATTGGAAAGGCCTGAACCTTATCTCCATTACAGATTATGTTAGATCTTGGCTCTAGATGGGCGTTACTCATATGAAAGAGTAGATCTATTTATTCCTATGATTTCTAATGTTCTTGTTGAATGTTGTATCTCATTAAGTTTTTTTAAACACATCTATTGATATGTTTTTGTTTTCTTGTCATTATGATCAATTATATTCACAGTTTTCTTAAAAATGAACCAACCCCTAGTTACTGGCATAAATTCAGTCAATTCAATATTCTTATTCATCAACATTCAATATGCTATTCAATAGACAATGATGTTCTTTAGGGATATTGGTTTCCAGGATTTTTTTCCCCCAAGTTGACTTTCCCTCATTTAGGTACCAATTTTTGTTATCAAATCAAATTATTATCAAACACAATCCTATTTATACCATGGATAGAATTTGGTAGCATTGTTTCTTTTTCATTTTTCAAGTAGTTTATGTTATATTAGAATTCATTTTTCTTTAAGTGTTTGATATAATTCATTTGTAAATTCATCCAGTTGTTTTTTTTTCTTTGAGAGCTAATTTTTGACTGATTTAATTCCTTTTTAATAACTGATTAATTTAATCCCCCCATTTCTTGTTCTGTTAACCTGCACATTTTATATTTTTATAGGTATTCATCTGTTTAATTTAGATCATATGTTTTATTGGTATATTGGTATATTCTTGAGCATATTCTTACTCTGTTGCAAATTTCTTTAATTTTTGATCTTGGTAATTTGATTTTTCTTTTTAAAAATCAAAATAATGAATAGTTTTAAAATTAATTTTCTTTTGGCTTTTTGGAGGAGGGAAAGCAGGGAAATTAGGATTAAGGGACTTGCCCAAGGTCATACGGCTAGTAAGTGTTAAGTGTCTGAGGCTGGATTTTAACTCGGGTCCTCCTGACTCCAGGGCTGGTGTTCTATTTATTGTGCCACTTAGCTTCCTCTTTCATTAATTTCTTAAAGCTCCAACTTTCATTTATTAATTCACTATGAGAGTTTATTGCTTTTAATTTTATTAATCTCTTTGGCTTTTAGGATTTCTATTTTGCCATTTAATTGGAGTTTTAAAATTTGTTGGTTTTCTAATTTTAATTGCATATTCAATTATTGTTCTATTCTTTATCTTTTTTATTGATGGAAGTATTTAGAGATTTAAATTTTCCTTTTTTGGCTGAATTCCAAAAATTTTGGCATCTTTTCTAATTGTTGTCATTAATGTTAATAAAATTACCTGCTATTTCTATGATTCATTCTTTTATCCAATCATTTTATACAATTAAGTTACTTAGTTCCTAATTAATTTAAATAGTTTCTTTAGTGGGTTTTATGAATATAGTTTACATTACATTGTGGTCCTCAAAAGATGTGTTTTATATTTCTTCATTTGTCTATTCTTTTGAGATATTTTTAATGGTTTAATACATATTTTTATTTTTGTATATTTGGCATACAAAATTAAGAAATATTTATGCTTATTTTTATTCCCATTCACTAACCTCCAGAAGTCTGTACTATCTAACTTCTCTAAAATCCTGTTTATGTCTTTAATGTCTTTCTTGTTTATAATTGGTTAAATTTATCTAGGTCTAAAAAGGAGTACATTGGGGTTGTACATTATTATAGTCTTAGTGTCTGTTCCTATAACTCATTTAACTTTTCCTTTAAGTATTTAGATGCTATAACATTTCATAAATAATTATCTAATTTGATATTAATTTAGTGTCTATCATACTTTCCCACAAAATGTAGTTTCCTTGTTTATATCTTTTGTCTATTTTTCCTCTTGCCTTTTCTGAGATCATGTTTTATCAGTACTATCTTCTTTTAAAATTTTTCTGAATCATAAGTGATTTTGCTCCAGTAACTTATTGTAACTCTATGTTCATCTTTCTCTGTTTCAAGTGTGTTTCTTGTAAACCATATATTTTCTTTTTCTTCTTTCTAATACATTCTGCTCACTCCTGTTTTGAGTGAATGCATCCCATTCACATTCATAGATATGTTTATTAATTATATATTTTTATCCATCCTATTCTTTGATACTCCTCTTTTTCTCAACCCTTCCCCCCACCCCCATACCCATATAAACAAGAAGAGCATGGTAAGAGAAAAGGAAGGGGCTGAATACCAACCCTCTAGGTTTAGTATAATCTCCTTCTGCTCCCCATCCCTCTTCTTTTTACTTTACTCATCATATAATCACAGGTTTTTATTCTTTCTTTTCTTTAAAATTTATCTTTAAGATCTACCTTCGGGATGTCTAGGTAGTGCAGTGAATAGAGCATGGCTGCTGGAGTCAGGAGGATCTGAGTTCAAATCCGACCTCAGGCACATGACACACTTACTAGCCATGTGACTTTGGGCAAGTCACTTAACCCCAATTGCCCTCCAAAAAGCAAAAAAAAATCTACCTTCTTAGATTTTTCTTCTTCTTGTTTTTTTAAGGTCTAATCTAACCCTTAACTGCCATCCCTTTCATCCCCTTATTTTTTTCCCTTTTTTCGTTGTTGAGTGAAATGTATTTCTGCACCCAATTTTGTATCTCTGTGTGTATTCTTCTTCTGACCAGTGCTGAGGAGAGTGAGATTTGTCACCCGCTTCATCCTTATTTATGTAGACGTCTACTTGCACACCCAATAGTCAATTTCCCCCCTTCCCTCTCCTTTTACCCCTAAAGTATATTCCTTTTCCCTTTCCTTTATATTCTTCTTTTAAAATTATCAAAACATAATAATGCCACTCCCAGGCCTTATCTCTAATTAGATTCCTGATAAGACTTTAAAGGAATACATGCACTATTTCTCCATACTAGAATACATACAATTTATACTTTTTTATTCTCCTGTGATTGTTTTTCATGTGTACCTTTTATATTTCTTTTGATTTCTTTTGATTTCTTTTGATTTTGTATTTTAAAGTGTTTGTGTAACTCTGTTTAAAATAAAGAGTGTTTCAAAGTTCTCTATTTTATTAAAGATAAATTTTTTCACCTGTAGGATTATACTCAGTCTTGTCGGATTATTTGTTCTTAGTTTTAGACCTAAATCTTTTGTCTTTTTGAATTTTGCATTCCAAGGTCTCTGCTTGTTTATAGTTGTGGCTATTAAATCCTGTGTGATTCTGAGTATTTATCCTTGGTACTTTCTGGTTACATACAACATCTTTTCTTGACCTGGAAGCTTTAGATTTTGGTTATAATATTCCTGGGAGTATTTATTTTGGGTTTTCTTTCAGGAGGTGGCCCATGTAATATTTTTATTTCCTATTTACTCTCAAGTTCTAAGAGAACTGATGAATTTTCTTTATTACTTCTTGAAATATGATTTCTAGACTCCTTTTTATTCATGGATTTCAAGTAGTCCAATAATTCTCAAAATATTTTTCTTTCTCTTTTTCAGGTCCATTTTTTTTTTGCTAAGAGAAATCATGTTTTTTATTTTTTCTAGTCTTTTAGTTTTTTTTTTTACTTTGTTTTAGTATTCCTTTCTATTTCATGAAATCATTATTTTCTTTTTGGTCCATTCTAATTTTCAGAAAGTTTGGTGCTTATCAAATTTTTTGTGCCCTTTGTGCAAAACTTTGAATTCTTTTTCCAAATCTTTCTTCAATATCTCTCATTTCTTTTCCACTTTCCCCTGTAGCACTCTCACTTCATTTGTAAAAAATTTTACAATTCTTTTAAAAACCCTTGTTTCATCTCTTTCAGGAATTCTAGTTGAACTTTTGCCCATGCTGTATTTTTCCTTGGGTTTGCTTGTAGCTCTTTTGGAATCATTTAATTCTTTTTGTTGTTGTTTTTTCAAGGGTCCTTGCCACTGCAATAGCTTTTAGTAGAGGGATTTTTTTCTCATTCTAATCTCTTTCTTGACTTAGACTTCAATATTCTATGACCCTCTGATTTTTGAGGAATGTTTAGTGTTAAATTATTCTGGCATTTCAAGGACAGCTCAGGCTGGAGATATACAAGCTTTCAGTGTTTTCAAAATAGTCGGATCCTGGGCAAAGTCTGATCACTGACCTTGTGGTCTGAGCTCTTGGTATTCCTGACTTGAGTTTGGGTTTGAGCAAAATACCTGTAGACTTGCCACTGGTTGGAGTTCTATTAAACTGCTACTGTACTCAGACACTATAAACTAGTTGGAAAGCTCTGACAGCTCACAGTAACTGATCCCTTTAGTCTGGGATTCCTACAGTGGTTATTTCTTTGAAAAACTTCAGATTATGTTAGAAGCTGTAACTGAGATCCCATTCTACTCTTAGAGTCAGAGCCATATAGCTACTGTATTCTTCTAAACTTGGTCTCTGTGCAGTGCATAGCCTAGGGCTCATGACTACTTCTCACCTGGAACACTATCTCTAAGCATGTCTTTTTCTTAGTCTACCTTAGATCTGTGACTTGGAATCAAGTAGCGTGTGATAGAGCTGCCAGCTGGCACCTCTTCCTGAAACCTGCACAAAGTCAGGTGCGCGTGCGTGCGTGTGTGTGTGTGTGTATGTGTGTGTGTGTGTGTGTGTGTGTGTGTGTGTGTGTATGTACTGGGTATCCCTCCTTGCCTCAGTGCATGGTCTTGGCCCTCCTTCAATTCCTTTTTGGAATGCTTGGTATAGCCATTTCTGGTTACCTTTGTCCCTAGTGGTAGAAAAATAAGTCAGTGTTTATTTCCTTGGATTTCCTAGTCAAGAATGTGTATTTTCTAGATATATGAGGAGGACTGTGGAGAAGAATTTGGCTGTACTTTTTGTTACTCTGCCATTTTGGCTCTGTCTTATCTTTGTTAATTTTATACAGCTCCTTGATAAATGTAACTACCAAGATAAATGTTCAATAGCATTCTAATTATTAATGAGTAAAAAAAAAAACAGGGACAGGTTATGTGTCTTCCTCAAAGATATACATCACTATCATTGGAGATACTTGGTCTGGGTCCAATGGAAGACTGATTCCTTGTATAAGGTGAAGAAATATACGTGCTGCCATTTTCAGATGATATATCACTGACTACATCAAACCCTCTACATTATGGACCTTTTCCAGTGAAATCCATAATTACTAATCAAAAGAAATTAGTCTACAAGAAAGGGCAAATTAATGAAAATGCCTATTTTTTGACTGTGAATACTTTGATTGTTAAATTAGTTTTTCAACATAATTTTTTGTTCATCTAATATATTCAAAGTTCTGTACCTTATAAGGACACACTATTTAGCTCTCAAACAATGAGAAAATTTAAAGAAACATACACAAGATGATGACCTGCTTTGGTGGATGTTTGTCTTTGAAACCTAATTCAAATGACTTAATGAAGACACATTATAAAAGAATAAGAGACAATTATTTTAATGGAATAAAAGAAACAATTGTAAAAGAATAAAAAATGAACTTGGGTTTGGAAATGTCTTTGGATTCTAGCTATTAGTTAATTAGCACTGAACTATCTTCAAAAGCCTTTCCCATCAACAAAATTAGGGAAAGTAATTTATCATAGTGACTCATCATCTGGCAAACATTTAGATCTTTGAGAAATTCAATAGAAAATCCAGCTAAGAACACAAATAATTTTTTTCTCCTAAAGTAAAAGTCTTCTGTTTTAATTATTTGAGGAGAATGTTTTCATGTTGGGGACCTGGAAAATATCCTGTTTTCCTTAGTAAGGTTCAAAGAATATTCACTCCTCGATAAACTATTTACAGATACATCTGAGATAATTTAAAAACAGTGAGAAATGATGAGAGGAAATAGGAATTTTATTTTTGGGCTGTTGCTACTGTCAGTTAGCTCCATAGATACAAGCAGAGAAGAAAAAGAAACAATGCAAGGACAAAAAGTCGTTTACAGTTTAAGAATGTAAAAAGTACAGATGCCAATTTGGATTTACAAGTCACAATGTTTTTCTTCTTCCTACTAATTTATTTATTTATTTTAAAACTTCCTCATAAAGGAAAATACATACAATTTAGGCAGAAAATAAAGCTAAGGAAAAATAGTATGGGAGAACTAGTAAACTTAATTCTTAGGGCATTTTATTTAGTAGTAGATAGGCCCTGAGTATTTTGTCATTTTTGATTCTCCTTTGATATGTCTTAGGTTTTTTTGAAGGCAGGCACCCCTATTAGTCTTTAATGTAGGTCTCATAACATGTTATGTCTTCTGTACAGTCCATATACAACAATAGACAAGAAAGTGAACAGAAAAATGAAGGTATTTAGAGTTCTCCATTTTTATGGGTGGGGGGTAGTGGTGGTGTGATAGTAACTATGAGAAAATCTGAGGCTCTGAATGCCAAATAAAGGTAGGAAATTTTATTTAAAAATTAATCATTTGGTCAGCCAACAAGTATTTATTAAATGCTTAGTATGTGCCATTAGTGGAAATATAAAGTACTAAATCCTGGAGATATAAAGGAGGGTACAATCCCTATTCTCAAAGAGCTCACATTCTAATAGGAGAAACAACAATGCACAAAAATGCAGAGGCAAAATGTATGCAGTACAAGTGGAAGATGCTAGCGGAAGTGTGGGTAGAGAATCAAAAAGGTCGTCTGCCAAGACAGATAATTAAGTTTGGCCTTGTGTGGACAAGAAGCTACTGACTGATGGACTTCAATTTTTTTTCGTTAGACAGTATTTCTTAATGATATGTAAGAATTTAATTTTTATGCTTAAATTAAGGAGATTTCAGAGAAGTATGGCAGGAGAAGAGTAAGAATGCTTGGCTATTATGCTAGTGATGTCAGAAGAAATTGAGGAAAGACTAGTTCATTAGATGAATTATCTGTGGTGAGCTAGTGGAAACACATAGACAAGCTGTACTTTAAGGACAGGAATAGAAAGTTCGCAATCTATATCTTGAAAAGGAATGTCAAATTGATGCCCAAAGTCACATAGATAGGAAATAGAGACTTGAGCCTCTGTCCAATGATATAAAAATCTAGTGTTATGCCTCTAGAATGAACGAAAACTTTATATTAGACATTTATTTAGGGGAGGTAGCAAGTTACAATAAGCCATTCATTAGTCAGTAAGCATTTATTAAGTACATATTATGTGCCAGCCTCTGTACGAAGTCCTGGGGATTCAAATGTAAAATCTATGTGGCTAGTGGCAACTTTGGGGTATGACAAAGGCCTCTTGAAGAAGGTGGAATTTAATGGAAGTCTTGAAGGAACTCAGGGAAGCTAGGAATTATGGAAGAAAAGTATTCCAGGAATGTGAAATCGCTTGTGAAAAGGCTTGAAGATGAGAGATGGAATCATATACATGAGAAGCTGCAAATAGGCTAGTGTAGTTGGATTTCATGGAGGGGGGTTAAGTTTGAGAAGACTAGAAAGATAAGAAGGACGCAGGTGGCAAAGGGCTTTAAATTGCAAAAAGAGGATTTTCTATTAGTAATATGGAGCTCCTGGGTTTATTAAGAAGTGGATCACATGTCAGATCTACTCATGTAACCATGCTGATTGAATCCACTGCAAATTAATACATTGGGTCCTCACTTGTAGAGCTATTGGTGTTATTTAGTTTCAGAATGAATAAAAATGTCAGAGAATAGAATGGGTTCTGGCAGGTGCAGCTAG
Organism: Gymnobelideus leadbeateri; assembly: GCA_011680675.1. Lineage (NCBI taxonomy): Eukaryota > Metazoa > Chordata > Mammalia > Diprotodontia > Petauridae > Gymnobelideus > Gymnobelideus leadbeateri. The sequence goes on from WOXC01005090.1 coordinate 812,993, forward strand.
ATGGTGCAATGGACAGAACACTAGCTTTGGAGTAAGGAAAACCTCATTTCAAACCCAGCCTCAGACACTTACTAGCTGTGTGACTCTGGGCAAGTCACTTTTCCCCAGTTGCCTTAAAAAAAGGTATTGAAGGGATGGCTAGATGAGGCAGTGAATAGAGCACCAATCCTGGAGTCAGGAGGACCTGAGTTCAAATCCGCCCTCAGACAATTAACACTTCCTAGCTGTGTGACCTTGGGCAAGTCACTTAACCCCAACAGCCTTGCCTTTCCCCCCTCCAAGAAGCAAAAAGAAAAAGGTATTGGGAACAATATAACTGTCTGTCTGTATGTGTATGTGTCTGTGCTTTTTTATGTATACCTAAAGGTCAAATAGATACATCCATAGAAGTTACTGAGCCAAACCAATGTTAGGAATTAGCCAACTCAAAAGAGCAGGAACATTTCGAACAGCAGCTACTCCAGCCAGATTTTAAATGTCTGAATCTTATTATGTGCTGAGACAAACAAACACAGATGCTAATCTGAACTTAATCTCTGTAGGAGGGAGAGGAAGATCAGTAACCTGAGAAAGAAGAGTCAATGCTGCATAGCAAAAAGAGTTCTGGCCTAGCAATCAGGAGACCTGAGGTCTGGGGGTGGCCATACAAGGAACAACTTGTGATCTGGGACAAGCTATACAGTCCTTCAGTACTTTAGTTTCCATAATATGTAGAATGAAAGGTTGGACAGGATGATCTCCAACTTTTCTTCCAACTCTAAAAATACTTCAGTAGAATATTCCTATCTGCCCATCTGCTCTCTTAGATGAAAAACATAGAATAAAATAACCTCCTTAATGTAAAACCCACAAAAATGGACTACATCTTTGATCTGTTCTATAAACACCTTGGGAATACATGTGGTTTGATTTAGGCAGTAATTGTGTTCTTGCATAATTCTGGGTAAATCAAATTTTTGTAAATTGAATCATATTTTAAACACAACAGATTTCTATTTAAATGAACCCTGTAGCGAAGTCTTTTGTGAAGTGAATACTTCTTTAGTGATCTTAATAACACCCCTTAAGAAAGCTGTTTAGTAATTCTGAATTGTGGCACTATTTATTGAATCTTCTTAAGTCTGGGCCACAACAGTATAGATATTCAAAAATGTGGTTGAGGGTTTCACTTGAAGACATGATGGAACTTGGAGTCCCTTTTGGAAGTTATCTTGCAATTTTAATAAGGATATAGTTTAATATTTAAAAGCAAACACATCAAAGTTTTAATAGCAAAATGGGCAAAGTTCTCATAGCCTCTCTGGCTATTGTTTCCAGGAAGTATTATATGACACTGGGATAAGTTTCCAGGTCCAAGTACAGTGACTGAAGAGGAACAATATGTTAGAATAAAAAGAGAACACTGACTCTAGGGTGAGGAGACCTGGTTCCTCGGATCAGAGGATGTTATCTAGAGCTGGAAGAGAACAAATCCCATCTCAGCGTTATGAATGAATGAATGAAAAACACTTATTAAGTGCTTACTATGTGCCTAATTCTATTTTAAGTTTTGGGGATAAAAATAGACAAAGCAAGACAGTCCCTACTCTCAAGGAGCTTACACTCTTAATTGGGAGAGACAACAAAAGAAAGTTCAGCTATAGGGCATATGAAGAGGCCCAGAAAAAGGGCAGATGAGAAGGCCTATGGGACCTTAGATGAAAGCATAAGGAAGTTAGATGACAGAGAGGAGGGATATCAGGGCAGAGAGGCAGGATAGAAGATATGGCCTGGAGGACCTTAGGAGGCAGTGGCAAGGCAGATAGTGAGACCTGGTAGTCTTCCATATCATCAGAAAGAATATAAAGTTATTATTAATTCCCACCTCATCCAAGCCATACTATTGAGTAGTGGGAATAAAGAGCAGCTAGGTGGTGCAGTGTATAGAGCACCAGACCTAGAGTCTGTTCAAATCTGGCCTCAAATATTAGTTGTGTGACACTAGGCAAGTCACTTAACTTTCTTTGCTTAAGCTTTTATTCATCTGTAAAATGAGCTGGAGAAGAAAATGGCAAACCACTACAATATCTTTGCTAAGAAAGCCCCAAATGGGGTCACAAAGAGTTGGGCACTACTGAATAACAACAGTGGGAGTAAAGGGGAGAACAAAGTGGGAAGGTCACCCAGGTTATCCCAAGTGGGTTCTAATACAATCCAGGAGTTGGGAGGACATAAAGGGAGAAGGCCAGAGATTGGGGTAACACCTATAAGGCATGTTGGAGAGAAAAGAAATGGAAACTCTATTGAGTAGTCTGAACTACAGTCAAGTGGGAACTCAAATCATCCAGGAAATAGTTTGGACTACTATATGGTAGGGGAGCTTAAAGAGAACCAAATTAGAAAAAGAATACATAGATATACAGTCTGGAATCTATATAATTTTATATATTTGGTGACATTGAGTGACATACTGAATTAAAAAAATATTGATTGAGATGGACTTTTATTTTTATCTTTGTATCTCCAGTGCTTAGCTCAGTGGGAGGTACTTAATATATGCTTATTGAATTGAATCAAATTAGTTTCTCTCTGAAGGAGTGACATAGACTGTAGGCAAATGCAAAAAGCCACACCATGAGCATTGCCAATTCATGCATTTTTATGCTGTAGTTATAATACAAAAGAGAGCTTTGATGTATGCCAGTGCTATATTGAAAGGTTCTTGCCTGTCTGGCAATACTTGTTAACATGGATGGAAATATTAATAGAAACATTCTTGGAAATGAAAGTCAAAGATATATTTAGGAGTTGGATGTAAAATTTTTGTTTGTTTAATATTTCATAGAATTTCCTCAATCTAGTCATTTGCTGCCATAAGGCTTCTGGAGAGATGTAGAAGTTATTTATCATATTCCATCTTTGTGTTTTTATTTTCAAGTACTTAGGTCAATGGAGGAATTGTCTTTCCTTTATTCTTTATTGGCTAATATGAAGGCTCCAAATTGGTTGACACTAGCAAAGATTTCTTTTGAAAAATAAACTCCAGACACCCTCTCTTTACAACTATTCAATTTAACAAATGTTTAGTAAGTCTCTACATTCAAAGTAGTGTTCAAGGTATATCTAGTAAAAGAGTTACGCCCAATGCAAAAGGTATGCTTCGTAACTCAGTGGGGCTGAGTTGCAAATCCAGTACTACCACAAACATGTTTCATGCCACTGGACAAATCACAATTTTTCAATGACTCATTATCCTTATCCATAAAATGGAAATCCTAATGCTAATAGTCCTCATAAGTAGTTCCAAAGATGAGTGAAATGTGTTAGATAAGCATCATAAATTCATCAAATGATGCACCAACCCCTCCTCCCCAAAGAACACAGATTAGGAGATAGAAAAAAAATCTTAATATTTTAATCTAATCTCCTCCTTTTAAAAAATAGATGAGGAGACCAAGGCCTAGAGAAGGGAAGTGACTTGCCTAAGGCCACACGCTCAGCAAATGACAGAACATATGACTTCAAATCCAGCTCTCCTCACACTGTGCTTTTTCTGTTTCCAAAGTAAAGTGTATTTATAAGGCAGTAACTCTAAGAAACACAACATTTTCCCAACACTGAGATGTCATTCACCACCTTCAGCTCTAATCAATGCAAAAAATGTGTTACTAGTTTGCTTTTTCGAGGAGTACTAATGTAATTCTTCTTTGTGCACTGCCACACATTGCCTTAACTTCAGCATCAAAATTGGTCTATTGAGTACTGCAGAAGAACATGAAAACAGGAGGCTCTGTTAGTTCATTGACAATTCAATTTGAAAGACATCATTTAAACACCTTATGCTACTGTCTGGGAATTAACAGAAAAAAAATGATACTCTCTCTGCCCTTAAGGAACTTAGTCTGGTAATTTAAAGTCTTGGGAGAAATCTTTGGTCAGAGTCAGAATTCAGAGCAATTGAGACTCTTTCTAGGTCTGAAAAAAGGAGCCTCTCCATCTGCCTACTTTCTTGTCTGACTCGAGCTACTGACTCAAAGCTACATTCCTTCCCTTGGCCTCACTGGATTTTCACATTCTCCCTTCATTCCCAGGGTTTTGTGTCACACCCTTCTCCAGTGTCCAATGAGGTAGACTATTAACTAGCCTATGGACCCACATCACCGAAAATGACTAGGATTGCTGTGGAGACTTACAGGAAAGAGGGCATCTGGCATGGAAATTACTTCGCCCTTAGGTTCTAGAGTGGTCATGAATCTGTGAAGAGTCAAATACAATGACTTTCATTTGTTTATACAAAACCCAGCAATATTTTCTGAGTTTCTACTTTGGGAAGGCAACATGATATATAGCACATGAAGTGCTGGATTTTGCATCAGAGGACCTGGGTTTGAATTCCCATTATTTTTGGACTTGGACTCAGGAAGATCAAAATTCAAATCCTGCCTTAGAAACCTACTAGCTATGTGATCCCAGTCTCTTAATTTCTCTCAGCCCCAGTTTCCTCATCTTTCAAATGATGAGGTTGGTCTCAATAACCTCTACAATCTAGTTCTAAGGCTAGCATCCTGTAACTTGGGATTAACTTAACTATCTGTACAATCCTTGACAAGCCACTCAACCTCTCTATGCTTTAGTTTCTGCTGAAGGATTGGAATAGATAATCTCCAAGATCCTTTATAATCTTACACCCTATTAACCCATAGTTGAGCCTCTTTGGAACTCTCAGTGAGTATTGTAAGTTGCATGCAGGGACCCAGTACCTCCCTAATCCAGTATATAGAAGTTTTGAGGACATGTAGTGCTGGAGAAAAAACAGAGGATTTTTGCAACTCCAGCAATTCCAGCTTCACCTTGAATTATCATTCATATGGGTGGATTCTGAGAGGCTTGATTTTGGAGCTTCTCTGGTGCATTAGAATGGAAAAGATAGTATGAGGAAGAAACATGGTGGCAGTTCTGCAGTTTTTTCACTAAATTTATAAGATATATGGTATGTCTGGGAAATGATTCTGAGAAACATTCAAGAAAATCATGTTTTCTTAAATGGAGGTCAGTGGTGTTATTAATGCATCTTATAGTATTTATGCATCACATATAGCAATGTTTTCAATAAAGACTTGGAATATTAGCATGCATATGGATTGCCCAACTTTTATTAAGAGAATCATTGTAGCTTAGTACACCATGACATGATTTCAGGATGGCATGGATTGTCTATTAGGAAAACAGCTCTTCATATCATAAGTGTATTATAAGTAATAGTATAATTCCATGACAAAGGAAAATAAGAAGAGACTGCTTTCATTTGTCTAGTGAGACTTTACCAATGTGAGGACCACCAGTCCACAAGAGACTTCTGGAATGTCATTCATATTCTTTTCTCCCCCATCCCCACTTAATAGTATTTTGTTTTTCCAATTATATATAAAGGTAATTTTTAAACATTCATTTTTTAAAAAACAATTGGGTTAAGTAACTTGCCCAAGGTTACATGGCCATTTTTTTTTGTGTGGGTGTTAAGTATCTGAGGCCAGAACCAATCCTGGGTCCTCCCGACTCCAGGGCTGGTGCTCTTACTCACTGCACCACCTAGCAGCCCCTTAACATTAATTTTTTTTAAAGCAATTGGGGTTAAGTAACTTGCTCAAGGTTACATGGCCAGTCATTATTTATGTGTGGGTGCTCATTTTCTGAGGCTGAAACCAATCCTGGCTCCTCCCGACTCTGGGCCAGTGCACTTACTCACTGCACCACCAGCCCCCCCCCCCACATTGATTTTTAATAAGATTTTGAGTTCCAATTTTTTCTCCCTCCGTTCCTGTCCTCCCCTATCCCCAAGACAGCAAGCAATCTGATGGAGGTTATACGTGTACAATCATGTTAAAAATATTTCTACATTAATTTTGTTATGAAAGAAGAATAAGCACAAAAGGGAAAAACCACAAGAAAGAAAAAAACCAAAAAAACAAAAAAGTGAAAACAGGGGTGGCTAGGTGGCGCAGTGAGTAGAGCGTCGGCCCTGGAGTCAGAAGGACCTGAGTTCAGATCCGACCTCAGACACTTAATGCACACACAAACAAAAACCTAGCCGTGTGACCTTGGGCAAGTTACTTAACCCCAATTGCCCTCCAAAAAGCAAAAAAAAAAAGTGAAAACAGTATGCTTCAATCTGTATTCATACTCTATAATTATTTCTCTGGATATGGATAGCATTTGGAATGTCAGTCAAATGACTGACTCCATGGGTCATGGAGAAAGTAGCAGGTGATATGAACTCCTGGTAGTAACTTGTTTATTTGGATGATTCATCTTTTTTGGAAGACATAGGAAGAATATGAGGAAAAGTTATTGAAAATGTGAATGCTAACCTCATTCTGTTGATTAGATCATAGATATATATGGGTAGGGACCTTAGAGGTCATTGGATTATACCCTTTTACTTAAAAATTAGGAAACTGATCACCAAAGGGTATTGAGACACTTGTTCTGGGTCATCTGGCTAATAATTAAAGTATCTAAAATAGGAATTGAACCCACATCTTCTTACCTCCTACACTAATGCTTTAATACTATATTAAACTGCCTCTCAGTATGTGTTGATTTTATGTAACTTCTACCATGTATGTGTAGAACACAGAATTTTGATAGGAAATGAGTATTGACTCTGAGAATATGGAAGTGCTTTTTACTTGGCCACACTCAAAGAATTATCATAACATTACCTTTTGGTTGGTGCTATCAGAATTGTGAAAAATTATACCATCATTGCAAAACCTTCGTGATCTGAGTCATTTGGCATGTCATTGTGAGAAACTTCAAATAGAAGGGCAGAAGAGAGATTTGAAAATGATGTCCCAGTTAGAGAGAGTAGCATGGACTTTATCACTTGGTACCCTTTGGAGACATCTAGGATAAGAAATATGACAGGGACATCAAAGACAATTAATTGATTCATGAATGTACTTTTATTGGATTTTGCTGATGTAAGTGAACCTTATGTGTTATACACTGATGACAGCCTGGATGACCTAAAGGCTCTTTTGTACCAGGAAAGCCACTGCTACAGTAACTCTGCAGATGGGAAATTAGTCACTTTGAATCCTATTCTTTCGTCCAGATATTGGAGTTTTGGTATGAAATTGGGCCATGACTGAAAATTGATTCTAGGACAGTTTCTATAATAGATGGACATACAGTATGCTTAGATTCTAAAAAATTAATTACATTTGAATTCAGCAATAATTCAATTATTAGGTACCTTGTATAGGCAAGGAACTATATTGGGGATACAAAAATGAAAATTAAAAGTTCTCTCCCTTAAAGACTTTATATTCAACAAATACCAAGGTAAATGCTACTAGTTGGGTACTAAGATGCATAATGGCTCTGGTCGGTGGAGTTCAGCATATATTATAAGTCAGAAATCATCATGTAGGTGTAGATGTGAGGTCCTATAGGTCCCATTTCAACAAATCCCATGCTCATCATGATTGCTGAATCATAAGCATTTGTACAAATGGAGTGAAAACAATCTATGACTCAAAGGGATCAAGGCTCTAAGGAAGGAAAATCTAGTAGAGTCTGGGATTTCTGTGGGTAGCATATCATCTCTGAGAGTAAACCATATAGACATGAACTAATCTTTTGTAGCCAGATTGAACAGGGATGACTGGCAGTGGGTTTAATTCCAGGATGAACTCATATAAGCTGTGATGCTGTCTAGGGAGAGGAGATGTGATAACTAAAGAACTGAACCTGACTTACCTGGTCAAATGACTGTAATCTGAGTTGTAAAAACTGAAACTCAGCAATTGATTACTATCATAGAATAAGAAATCTCATTCTAGGGATCATATTCAAAGTAATCAGCGCTACCTAAAGCCTACCAATTTATAAATATGAAAGTCCTCTAGACAATTTCGGATGGTCAAGAGAAAGATGAAATAGATTCTACCTGGAAAATATAAGTAGAAACAAAACTTTGATAATTGGTGAACACAGACTTCCTGAATGTGAAAAGTGTGAAAAAGAATATTATGAACAGCCTCCTAGTAGCAGACAAGCACTCCAAAAGAATGTAAAATCCTTGAAGTCAAGGATTGCTGCATTTTTCTTTTTGTAAATTTACTTAGTTCAGTGCATGACACACAATAAACATTTAACAAATACTGATGGTTAGTGAATGATTATCCAAGCTGGAATCAGAGGACTCTTTCTTCATAGCCAATGCATTATGGAAGAATGACTTCCCTGTCAATACCCACATTGATTAAGGTTGAGATTTTAAGATCATAGAATCTCATATTTATATCTAGAATGGATACTAAAGGTTTTCCAGTGAAAACCCCTGATTTTATAGATGAGGAAACCAAAGTTTCAAAGGATTAAATGATTTTGTTTCAGGGTGCACTGGAAATAAGTAGCAGAGTCAGGACTGGAACCTTGGTTCTCTGACTACAAATCTTTTTTTGTTTTGTTTTGTTTTTTTTGTTTTGTTTTTCGAGGGCTATTGGGGTTAAGTAACTTGCCCAAGGTCACACAGCTAGGTTTTTGTTTGTGTGTGTGTTAAGCGTCTGAGGTCGGATCTGAACTCAGGTCCTTCTGACTCCAGGGCCGACGCTGTACTCACTGTGCCACCTAGCCGCCCCTCTAACTACAAATCTAATGATCTTTCCATTATACCATGCTTAGAGCAAATTACTCAGACACTTGACCCAGAAAGAACTAAAAAAAATAAAATTCTGCCTTACTATGCTCAAGAAGATCCATAGTCAGAACATTTCAATTTTGTCCTCTTAAAAATGCTATGGACATGAAAGCCCGGGAATCAATGGTGTTTCTAGAATATACTGATAATTCTAAGAATAATGTCACAGGGTTTATCTCATGTCAGATTATATTTTGGTGAGAACCTTGTTTGCCCATTTACCTATGCTTTGGAGTATCAAGATGATAGAAATCTAGACCACAATGGAGAGAATGATTGAGGGAGAACTAATGCTTAGCTATGATCTCATCCCAGAAAAGTTCAGATAGGAAAAATTAGTGGCATACTTGAGTTCAATACTGAGAACTTCAGCCAGATCTTCCTGCCAAAAAATCTTGGTGTTCCAGGAAGACACAAGATTGTGGACTGGTGTACAATGTATCTCAAAAGTATCTTAAAAGTTTAATAATTTAAAATCAGGCACTATAATGGCAACATAATGGAATTACTTGCTGCTTATTGTGAACTAGTATGACTACTAAGTGAAGAGGTGCACAGGTATACAAAATGAATTCAGGAGAGTGAAGGCATTTAGCTTAAAGAAGGTCCAATCTATGAGATGCAGGTCAATAATTGACTCCTGAGGAACACAATATGGTGATGATCTAAATAAGGATTTTATTCCAGGTGAAGCCCAAGTAGGGGTAGTGAATGTGGGAGACTATAAGTCGGGCCTCTCCTGTAGGGAACTTCTTCCTGGGAAGAGGCTAAATTTAGAAGCAGTCACTATTCTGCCTGTTTTTTCCTGTTTGTCTCAGGCTACATAAGATGCTAATTCACTTAAGGTATCAAATAACTCCAATGACCTTTAGTTATCCATAGGCCTAGATCCATTAGGCTGCCAATTAGGGTCCCTGAAAATTATTTTTGTCTCTCTAGATTGGATAGAAGTTCATACACAGAATTCTGATGTTATATTAAATTGTAAAAGAAGTGCTAAGACTATTGGGCCAGCTATTAGCCAATTTTATGATGCCCAAGTAATGGGAAAGCATATCAGCCAGGGAATGTACATGTTTATTGGCATAAAGCAGCATATTACATTCTGAGTAGTATAACACAGTATAACACAAAAAATAAGAGTACATGTAAATTCTATGTGTACTTTTGATTAATTTAAATTTGTGTTAACTTTTACTATAAATGAACATGATATATTATGTATCACAAACTATCTGTGAACCTTATATCTGGGTGGTGTAGTGGAAAGAGTACATGGGCTGAAATCCTAGATAAACTATTTTTTACCTGTTTGATCTTGGGCAATTTCCTTTACCTCTCTGAGCCTCAATTCCCTCATTCTCAACATGACAGAAGTTGGACAAGATGATCTCTTTAGTCTCCTTCTACCTCTGGATCCTATGTGTTGGATATAATTTATAGAAACTGTACATATTTAACTAGGGGATGGTCTGGGAGAGAATGTAATGGATGACATTTCTTTTATTCTCTTCATTCCATTTTCCTGTGTTGGTACGTGGAGGAGAAATAGTTGAGGGAAGTCTTAGAATTTCCTATTCCAGAAGTATTGGAGAAGTAGTCTAGCATAATTTGGATGGTTCTCATTCTATTCGTTTTTACCACTTGTCTCCCTAGGTTTTCAAAATATTTGGAGAGAAATTGAGATGTTTTGTTAAGTTTCTAAAACAAAGAAAATGCTGACATGATTTAGAATTATACCGCCTAGGCACCTGGGGAAAAGAGGATAGCAAATTATAGAACTGCCATTGTTATGATCTGGTATTGACAATATATAAATATGAGGAATGATCTATGTTCCTGATTCCTGGGTAAATTTTGTGTGTTTCTTTTTCCTTTTTCCTTCTCTCTTTCTTTCTTTTTTTTTTTTTAGCTATGCTAGAGGTTAATAGAAACACTTGAATGAAGGAAAAAATATTCATAGTGTAAACACCATTTATTTGTATACTACACTTGAGCTGTATACACCAGGAGAATTTGCACCTTCTGTAACAATAGGGATGAGACCCATAACATGTGCATGGGTTGGAGTAAAATACCACTGAGGACTGTCTTTCAATTTCTGTGATTCTGAGATTTTCCTCTGGAAAAGGCCTAGCAACACCATATCCTGGGAGCTGCTGCGTATTGATGGTAGAATACTGTGGAACAGTTCAGAGAATTGCTGGATGACTTGATACTGCTTCGTTGGGAATGCAGAGAGGTATAGGAGGAATGATAATGACCATCATCTGCTGGGAGTCATAAAGAGTCATGTGCTGAGGAATTATTAGAGGGAACACTTGTTACAAATTAGTTTTAGAATCATTGGATCATATAAATAATTAGAAGGCAGATCAGAGACCATCTAGGAAATTCTGCTAATTTTATAAATGAGGAAACTGAGAACCTGAGGCTTGACTAAGGTCACACAGGTAGTAAGATGCTGAGCAAGAATTAAATCCATGCCTTCTGATTGAAAAATCTAATATCCTTTCCACTGAACCACAATGATTACTAGTGACTATAGCTATGCAAGTTTTCTAAAGAATTAGTTATACAAAAATGGATAGGAATGTCTTTAGATCCCTCCCTACCTCTGCCCCACTTGAGTTTCCATACCATAGAGGAGGTTCTTGGTGAAGCAAATGTTAGACTATGTGACCCCTAAAATCCCTTAGAATTTTGAGATTTCATGAAACTTTCTCTTGGGAAGTCTTGCTCATTTGTAGGAATCACTATTTTTCATGTGTTTAGTTAAAAATTTCACTTGTTTTCTTTGATGTCTAAATTAACTTTTCCTTCCTTTAGATTTGTAAAGTGTGGCCTCACAAGGGGAACTGGTAACAACATATTACAATATGTCAGGTTCTCAGATTTTTTGAGTGGGGACACAAAGCAAGAAAGTGAAACATATTTCCCATCCCCAAAGAGTGCTAGAATTGAAATCTGATAATCTGGGTAGAACTCCCACCTCTGTCACCTTTGGTAAATCACATTATTTCTCTAGGTCACAGTTTCCTCATCTATAAAATAAAGAGGCTGAATCAGATCTTTAAATTCCTCTTTATTTCAAAATCTATGACTCTAAATATTTCATATGAAAGCCTTTCTGCCAGGGATTAGATAATAAAATCCATCCCCTACAGGATAAATAGCATACCTCAGTTACCTATTTCTTGAACTTTTTTTTCATAAAAACACATTTTTGTCTTTGCTGTACTGCCTTTCTTTCCTGGGGTGTGAGGTAGGGGGAGTATTTCCTTCTGTCACTATCCTTTGTTGACTTGCAAACTAGCTGTTCTTATATTTAGTCTTATGTAGGTAGGCCTCCCTACAGACACAGCTTTGTGGTTTGTCACCAGTACTCATTTCTCTTTTGATTTTATTTGCCTTGTGAACTAAACTGCTTTCCAATATCATGACAATCTCTTCAGGAGACAGAATGTTAGGTGGTGTGACCCTCTCCCACGGGAGAATCTGTTGTGCTTTGAACTTGGCATTCAATTGTTTGCCTTGGGAACATCTAGGTTCCTTAGTCTTCCAAATCTTGTCTCTCTAAAATGCTCAGAATAATCTTGATATAGTGAAGGCTTATTGAACCTTTTATTTCTTAAATTTTATACAGTCCTGGACTGATGACCAGGAGTAGGAAAATATTGTAACTGGTTTCTGAAAATAAAAGCAACATATAAAATTACAATACATGCATATATGTATTATGTGTGTATATGTATATACACACATGTACAACACATATGACATGTGCATGTGTATATAATATATGCACATAAGTGTTTATATACATGTATATAACTGCACAGAACTGAAAAAGAAAAATCTATTTGCCTTGAATATAGCAGGCACATTATAAATTGAAGTTGAAATTTTAAAGAAACTGAGACTGCAAAGGGGCATATAGTAGGTTTTTAACATTATTTTTAGGTGAAAAATGTCAATGTGTTATAATGGATTGGGCAAAAGACTTGGAGCCCAGACACATGGGTTCAAACATGGCCTCTTTGACTAAACACATCTCTTTACTTGTCTGAATCTGAGTCTGTTAAGCTGGGATAACAATACTTAGGCTGCCTAAGAGCTGCTAGGAAATTTGGAAGTCACCTGTTCCAATCCCTTTGCTTTGTAAAGAAAGTGAAGAGCAGAAAGGGAAAGGGATGTGCCCAAGGTCACACAGGCAGGAAGTGACAAAGGTAGAGTCTTATGACTTAAGATCCTGCCTCCCAATGGCATTGTTGTAGAGAAACCACTTTGTAGACCCTAAAGAACAAACATCACACTTCTAGAATCTGGGATTTTGTCAATGTTGTTGTCACACCACTAGACCACAGTGCCTCCTTAGTCTGAGAGTCAGTTTTTGAGGCCATATATAGGCAAACCATCCATTAACTCATAGCCAAGTGGGTGATGTTCTTCTCAGAATTTAGTTAGGCTGGTCCTTGAATGATAGATGTACAGATGCATCACTGCACAGATATATAAATGAAAACCATTATTATTAAGTAAGGTAGAATTTTAACATTATTCTAATCTAATAATATCTTTTTTATCCACTTTGAAGGAGACAGGGAGAAAAACCTGAAATAAAAATTTTCACAAGTTTGAAAAAAAAAGTACTGTACTTCATTATAAGTGAGAGATTTCAGTTCTGAAAGGTTTTTGGGCAATCTCCTATTCCTTGCCCTTTTAAAGATAATGTATGCAAAAGATCATTAGGCTCTGGGGATCCTGGGATTGAATGCAAACATCTATGTGAAGAAGGTTGCAGGAACATATAGCTTCCTGCATCTGTTAGTGATGTCCTCAAATTTCCTGGCTTAAATTTAAGCAGCATTAAAATGGTCCTAAGACACTGACAATTTTGTTTTTGCACAGTAGTAGAAGAAACAGTTTTTGTGACAAATATGTTGAGGATGGAATAAGTACAGACTGCAGAAAAGGGATCCTGAATGAAGACTTTGCATTGCATTTGGAGGGAATGAGGTCAGGTGTGAACCTCCAATGAGTTTGGTCAATTCCTAAAGTGAACACCAAAATAGGGAGCAGGAGGATAGTGAGGATAAAGGAGGTATAAGAAAGTAGGTGCTTATAGTGCCAACACAATATGCACAATATCAACAGTGACTGAATATGCTAGCACAGGTCTGAATTACAAAATATAACAGACTATCCACATAGAAGACAGAAGCAAAACATTTATTCAGACACCAGAAAACCAAATCCCAACACCAAGAAACTGAATCCATCATAGCAACAAAGAAGTTAATACACCATAACATAGCAGAAAGCTACACCATCCTTTAGCCTTCCCACAAACACTCACAAACCTAGCTGTCACAGCAAGGGGCAATCAAACACTCACAAGCCTAGTTGTCTCCTTGGGAGTATCCTTTCCTCCCTCCAGCTCTAACTTCTCTGACTCCCAGCTTCCTGTGGGCTCTTCAGCAAACTTCTCCCACCACAGACTCCATGTGATTACATTCAGCCTATTAGGGAGCAGGGAAGATCTTCAAAGCAGGAAAGATCTTCAAATTCCCTTAGGTCTATTAAGGGGCAGGGAAGATCTCCAAATTCCCACTACCATTACAGTGCTCCAAGCTGATTGCCAGCCAGAGTGACTATGTGAATGCTAGAGAGATTGTGTGCACTGTGCTTTTGGCAGGAGCTGTGTTGATTTTGTGTGGGTGGTGAGTGAAATACAGGGAACCTTATTTGGTTGACACTCATGACTGAGAGCTGGGCTAGAGCCTTTTGTTCCTTCTTTCCTTTTCACTTCTGTCCCCATGCTATTCTTTCTCTTTTTTTCTGTGGATGTTGTTGTTCTGTCATTTCAGTCATGTCTGACTCTTTTGGAACCTGTTTGGGGTTTTCTTGGAAAAGAGTCTGGAGTGGTTTGCCATTTCCTTCTGCAGCTTATTTTATAGATGAAGAACTATGGCAGAGTTAAGTGACTTTCCCAGGATCACACAACTAAAAAGTATCTGAGGTAGAATTTGAACTCAGGAAGATGAATCTGACTGGATTCTTAAGACCCTGACTATATGTACTATTTTCACTGTACTTCCTCCCACAGCTGAGTTACAGTTTTGGATCTGTTATTACTCAACTTTTGGACTTTGAGCAAGTCACATACTCACTGGGACTTAGTTTCCTTCTCTGTCAAAACACACTGTGAAACATCTTTCCCATTTAACAGGGCTTCTAAGTAAAACAAAATCAGGTCAAATAAGAACCAGAAGATCATAGATATACTGCTAGAAGATACTTCAGAGGTCATCAAGTCCAATCCCTTCATTTTACACATGAGGAACTTGAAGTCAAAGAAGTTAAGTGGCTTGTCTAAGTCACATACATTACCCATGACAGAATCCTAGGGTAGAATAGGACCTCAGAAGCCATCTGCAACTCCTCTGTGAAATATGTTGCAAGTCTTTGGTTGTTTAGTCATGTCTGATTCTTTGCGACCCCATGGACCAGGTGTTCTTGGCAAAGGTAATGAAGAGGTTTGTCATTTCCTTCTCCTGTGGATTAAGACAAATAGAGGGTAAGTGACTTGCCAGGGTAATGTTGCCAGTGACTGAAGCTGGATTTGAACTCAGTTCTATCTGACTCCAGGTCCAGTACTCTATCCACTGAGCCACCTATCTGCCTCCAAATCCTTAGAGCACAAAAAATGTCAGCTGTTATTGTTCTTATCATTTCTTCTAGAGAAAGGAGCATATTCCTGCTCTTGGCTATTCTGTGGTGGTTATGAAGCCTTTGAAAGTATTCACTTCCATTTTTTCAGGAAATTCATGTGACTTGTATCTTTTGAGTAATTTTAAAAATAGTATGTTTTCAATTTATAGAAATAATTTTTAAAATTAATTTTTATTTTCTTTGTTGAGCCAGTGATTCCTCCAATAGCACAGATTCATGATATGTTTTATTAAGTTTCTCTTGAGCAAAGTTAACTGCTTATTCAATAGGGTTTAGACTATCAAATATCCTATTGTCTAGTGCTAGAAAGATCTCAGAGTACAAAAGTTTTGGTTATATCATTTTTAGGGTAGTTTGGTGCCATTAATATATCTTTAACATTTATCCCTTTATAGCTTCTGCCTTCACAGTGCATTAACCTCTTAAACTCCCATGATATCCATTTCCACTAAATCATATCTTAGACACCATTATTGAAAACAATTTTAATTCCATGACCTTGAACTTTGAAACTCTTTGATCTGATTATAAACTTCTTTTCTTCATCTTTTCCTATTTTCTCATTCTTCCTCATCCTATTTGTCATCCTTAACACTACCTATGGTTCATCAATCAGTATGTATTCTCCCTCCGCAGCTCTCCCTTTCCTACCTTCAGTCTTGACCTTATAATTGGTCCATTCAACAAAGTATTGCTATCCTTTGCCCTTTTGTTCTTCAAATATTCACAGATGCTACCAATGAAAACAGTTCTGGCACAGTCCTTTAGAAATTGTTTTATCCTTCTCTAGGTTAGATGAATACTTCTTTATCTTCACTTTTTAGAATACTTATCTTCCTTCAAGGCTCATCTTTGCACTGCTTCCTAGAAAATAGAGCTATAGGAGAGTGGAATAGACTGCTTGAGGGATTTAAACCTATCTCTACAATGCTAGGGTTTATTCCCTAATAGAAGGCTAGGCAAATTGGGAAAGAATCTCATTGCTTTCATTTTAATAATTTTTTACAACTAGATTGACCATGTCACATGAGACAATTACAACCTTTGGCTAATGGAGTCATTGTTCAATCAAATTTGGGTGGTTTAAAAGTACAGATATTTCAGGGAAGAAGTTCTGGCATTTGAAGTGAAAGGGCAGGACAGACACATTGCCCAAAGGAAGGAGATAGCTCCTGGGCCTCTCATTGAAAAGAGGAAGAAATGGTCTTGGGAAGTTGAGGCTGGTTGAAATTCCAACAATGGGAGGGAAAGTAGAGAGTTGTTCTTCATTTCCCTTTTTTAAATAGTATTTTATTTTTTGCCCCAATTACAATTGGGGCCATTGTTAGCATTTGTTTTTATAAGATTTTGAGTTCCAATTTTTTTTTACTTCCCTCCCTCTCCTCTGCTCTTCCTAAAATGGTAGGCAATTTGACATAGGTTATGTATGTTCTATCATGCAAAACATATTTCTACGTTAGTGATAGTTGTGGAAGAAAAAAACAGATCAAAATGAAAAATGCCATGAAAAAAAATAAGGTAAGTGAAAATATATGCTCAGAACTGTTTTCAGAGTCTATCAGTTCTTTATCTGGATGTGGATTGCATTTTCCTTTATGAGTCCTTGTACTTGACTTGGATCATTGTGTTGTTGAGAAGAGCTAAGTCATTTAGAGTTGGTCATCACACAATGTTTTGGATACTATGTTCTTTTTCCTGGTTATTCTCATCTCACTTTGCGTCAGTTCATACACGTATTTCCAGGATTTTTTGAAATCTCTTCATCATTTCTTATTGCACAGTAGTATTACATTACATTCATATACCATAGCTTGTTTAGCCATTCCCCACCTTCTGGGAGGGGTCCCCTCAATTTCCAATATTTTGCATTACAAAAAAGGTCGTCTATAAGTATTTTTGCACAAATAGGTCCTTTTCTGTTTTTTATGATCTCTTTGTGATGCTGACCTAGCAGTGGTATTGTTGGTTGCCCTTTGGGTATAGTTCCAAATTGTTCTGTGGAATGGTTAGATCAGTTCACAAGTCTACCAGCAGTGGATTAATGTCCCAATTTTCTCACATTCCCTCAGATATATACGATTTTTTGGGTCATATTAGCTAATCTGATAGGTATGAAGTGGTACCTCAGAGTTGTTTTAATTTGCATTTATTTAATCAATAGTTATTCAGAGCACTTCTACATATGCCTATAGATAACTTTGATTTCTTCATCTGAAAATTGCCTGTTCATATCCTTTGACTATCAGTTGGGGAGTGTCTTGTATTCTTATAAATTTGACCTTGTTCTCTATACATTTGAAAAATGAGGCCTTTATCAGAGACACTGGATGTAAAAATTATTTCCCAGTTTTCTGCTTTTCTTCCAATCTTGGTTGCGTTAATTTTGTTTGTACAAAAGCTTTTTTATTTTTAATATAATCAAAATGATCTATTTTAAATTTTGTAACGCTCTGTATCTCTTTGGTTGTGAATTCTTCCCTTCCCTATAGATCTGACAGGAAGACTATTGCTTGCTCTTCTAAGTTGCTTATGATGCCATCCTTTATGTCTAAACCATATAACCATTTTGACTTTATCTTGGTATATGGTATGATATGTTGGTCTATACCTAGTTTGTGTCCTGTTGTTTTTAATTTTTCCCAGAAGTTTTTGTCAAATAGTGAATTCTTATCCTAAAGACTGAGGTCTTTGGGTTTATCAAACACTAGATTACTATGGTCAGTGACTACTGTATCTTGTGTACCTAATCTATTCCACTAATACACCACTCTACTTCTTAGTCAGTACCAGATAGTTTTGATGATTATTGCTTTGTAATATAGTTTGAAATAAGGTATTGTTAGGACACCTTCCTTTGTATTGTTTTTTATATTCTTGGCCTTTTGTTCTTCAGATGAAGTTTGTTGTTATTTTTTCTAGCTCTATCAAATAATTTTTTTTTTTAGCAGTTTGATTGGAATGGCATTGCATAAGTAAATTAGTTTAACCAGAATTGCCATTTTTATTATATTAGTTTGATATTTTCTCCAGTTGTTTAGATTTGACTTTATATGTTTGGAAAATGTTTTATAATTGTATTCATATGGTTCCTGGGTTTTTCTTGGCAGGTAGACTCCCAATTATTTTGTCTGTCTATAATTACTTTAAATGGAATTTCCCTTTCTATCTTTCTGCTGGCTTTGTTGGTCATTTAAAGAAACGCTGATGATTTTTGTGGAGTTTATCTTATATTCTGCAACTTTGCTAATGTTGCTAATTATTTCAAGTAGTTTTTTAGTTGATTCTCTAGGGTTCTCCAAGTATACCTCATATCATCTGCAAATAGTGATAGTTTTCTTTCCTCATTTCCTATTGTAATTCCTTCAAATTCTTTTCCCTTTTTTTGCCATAGTTAACATTTCTAATACTATATTTAATAATAGTGTGATAATGGGCATCCTTGTTTCACCCCTGATCCTATGGGAAGGCTTCTAGCTTATCCCCATTTTAGATAATGCTTGCTAATGGTTTTAGATAGATACTGCTTCTCATTTTAAGGAATGCACCCTATACTTCTCTGTTCTCTATTGTTCTTAATAAGAATGGGCATTGTATTTTTTCAAAAGCTTTTTCAGCATCTATTGAGATAATTAGTTAATTTCTGTTGGTTTTGTTATTGATATGGCCAATTATATCGATAATTTTCCTAATATTGAGCCATCCCTGAACTCCTGGTATAAATCCCAGCCAGTTATACTGTATAATCCTTCTGATATATTGCTGTAACCACCTTGCTAATATTTTTGTTTAAATTTTTTTTGCATTGGTATCAATTAGGCAAATTAGCCTATAATTTTCTTTCTCTGTTTTAGCTCTTCCTGGTTTAGGTGTCAACCCAATATTTTTGTCATAAGAGGAGTTTGGTAGGACTCCTTTGCCTACTTTTCCATATAGTTTACATAGTATTATAATTAATTGTTCTTAAAATATTTGGTTGAATTCACTTGTGAACCCATCTGGCCCTGGGGATTTTATCTTAGGAAGCTCATTAATGGGTTGTTCAATTTCGTTTTCTACTTTGGGTTTTTTTATTTTTTATTTTATTTTATTTTTTTAAGTTATCTTTATTACCTCAACTGACCAACTTGCCATTAGTTTTTTTTTTTTTTTTTGCTTTTTGAAGGGCAATTGGGGTTAAGTAACTTGCCCAAGGCCACGCAGCTAGGTTTTTTTATTTGTGTGTGCATTAAGTGTCTGAGGCTGGATCCAAACTCAGGTCCTTCTGACTCCAGGGCCGACGCTCTACTCACTGCACCACCTAGCCACCCCTATTTTTTATTTTTTTAGGCATTCTATTCCCAGATCTCTTTTTGCCCTTTTATTTATTTATTTTTAGTTTCCAACATTCATTTCCACAAGATTTTGACTTACAAATTTTCTCCTCGTCTTTCCCCTACCCCACCCCCCCACACCCTCCCTGGCCAGTCCAAGATAATGAATTTATTGAATACCACTTCCCCCAATCTTATATCCTCCCCCATTCTTCCTCACCAACTTCCTAGTAGGACAACATGGATTTCTATACCCCAATGCCGATATCTTATCTCCCAGTTGCATGTTATAAACAATTTTTTTTGAAGGGGCAATTTGGGTTAAGTGACTTGCCTAAGGTCACATGGCTACTAAGTGTCTGAGGCTGGATTTGTACTCAAGTCCTTCTGACTCCCGGGCCGGTGCTCTATTTACTGGGCCAGCTAGCCACCCCTAAAAAGCTATTTTTTAAACATTTGTTTTTAAAACCTTGATTTCCATATTCTTTCCCTTCTTTCCTCCTCACCTACCCCCACTGGGAAGATAAGCAATTCAATACAGATTGTATATGTATAGTTACACAAAACGCTTCCATAGTAGTTACATTGTGAAAGACTAACTATATCTCCTTCCATCTTATCCTGCCCCCCACTTATTCTATTTTCTATTTTGACCCTGTCCCTTTTCAAAAGTATTTGCTTCTAACTACCCTCTCCCCCAATCTGCCCTCCCTTCTATCATCGACTCTCTTATCCCCTTCCATCTTACTTTCCTGTAGGGTAAGCTATCCAATTGAGTGTGTATGTTATTCCCTTAAGCCCAATTCAGTGAGAGTAAGGTTGACCCATTCGCTTTCACCTTCCTGCTCTTCCCCTCCATTGTAACAGTTTTCTCTTGCCTCTTTTATATGAGATATTCTACCTTATTCTTCCCTTTCTCTTTTTCTCTCCCTTTCTCCTTCTCCTAATATATTCTTCTCTCACCTCTATTTTTTAGGTATCATCCCTTCCTATTCAACTCATCCTGTGCCCTCTGTCTATGTATACATATACACACATTCACATATATATATATATATTTATACACACATATTCCCTCTTATACATACATATATATGCATATATATTCCCTTCAATTTTCTTTATACTGAGAAAAGTTTCATGACTTAGAATTGTTGTTTTTCCATGTAGAAATATAAAGTTCAACTTTGATAAGTTCTTTATGATTTCTTTTTCCTGTTTACCTTCTCATGCTTCTTTTGCTTCTTGTTTCTGAAAGTCAAATTTTCTGTTCAACTCTGGTTTTTTCATCAAGAATACTTGAAAATCCTCTATTTCATTGAATGACCATACTTTTCCCTGAAGCATTATATTTAGTTTTTCTGGGTAGGTGATTCTTGGTTTTAATCCTAGCTCCTTTGACTTTCAGAATATCATATTCCAAGCCCTTTTATTCCTTAATGTAGAAGCTGCTAGATCTTGTGTTATCCTGATTGTGTTTCCATAATACTCAAGTTGTATCTTCCTGACTGCTTGTAATCTTTTCTCCTTGACCTGGGAACTCTGGAATTTGACTATAATATTCCTAGGAGTTTTCTTTTAAGGATCTTTTTAAAGAGGCGATCAGTGAATCCTTTCAATTTCTATTTTGCCCTCTGGTTCTGGAATGTTAGGGTAGTTTTCCTTGAGAATTTCTTGAAGAATGATTTTTAGCTTCTTTTTTTGATTATGGCTTTCAGGTAGTCCAATAATTTTTGAATGATTTCTCTTGGATATATTTTCCAGGTCAGTTGTTTTTCCAATGAGATATTTCACATTTTTGTCTATTTTTTCATTTGTTTGAATGTGTTTTGTAGTATCTCGATTTCTCATAAAGTCATTAGCTTCCCTTTGCTCCAATCTAATTTTGAAAGAATTATTCTCTTCAGTGTTTAATTTTTGATATTGGATATTTTGTTTTCTTCTTTCCTTTTCTGAATCAAATTGATCAATGGCTTGTTTTTCTTACTGTTTTTTCCTTAAAACCAGCTTCTAGATTTATTTATTAGTTAAATAGTTTTTTTCTTTCAATTTTATTAAACTCATCTTTGATTTTTAAGATTTTCAATTTGGTGCATAATTGGGAATTTTTAATTTGTTCCTTTTTCTAGGTTTTTTTTTAGTTGCATGCTCATTTCATTTATCTGTTCATTTTCTATTTTGTTGATGTAAGAATGTAGAGAAATAAAATTTCCCCTAAGTATGGCTTTGGTTGCATCCTGTAAATTTTGATATGTTTTCTCATTGTTGCCATTCTCTTTAATGAAATTATTGGTTGTTTCAGTGATTTGTTCTTTCATCTACTTATTCTTTAGTATCAGATTATTTAGTTTGCAATTCATTTTTGATCTATCTTTCCATTGCCCTTTGTTGAATGTAATTTTTATTGCAATGTGATCCCAAAATAATACATTTAATATGTCTTCCTTTCTACATTTGATTTTGAGGTTGTTATTTCCAAACATATAGTTGGTTTTTGTGTAGGTGCCATGTGCTGCTGAGAGAAATAAACAGTAAGACTATACTAGGGGGGACCTAAACTGCCCCTCTCAAAACTCAAGAAATTAAACAAAAAAAAATAAACAAGAAACTAAGGAAGAAAACAGAATACTAGAAGAGTTAGATATAACAGACCTTTAGAGAAAACTGAATTGGAAGAGAAAGGAATATCGAAGCTTCTTCTCCACTGTAATAATTCTTTTCTGCTTCTTCATGTAAAATAGTTTCCCCACTCTATCTCTTCCTTCCTTCTATACCCAGTGTACTCATATTTTTCGTCCTTAATTATTTTTATGTCATTCCCTCAAATTTACCTACGTATATTCCTTCTAGCTATATGATTAGCAGTACTATTTTTAAGAATTACAAGTATCATCTTCCGAGGTAAATAGTTTAGCTCTATTGAATCCCTTATGTTTTCTTTTCTGTTTTTACCTGTTTGTGCTTCTCTTGAGTCTAGATATTGGGGATCAAATTATTGGTTCAATTCTGGTTTTCTCTTTATGAAAACTTGAAATCTTTCTATTTCATTGAATGAACATCTTTTCCCTTGAAGTATTATGCTTAATTTCACTGGGCAAATGATTATTGGTTGTAGTACTAGATCCTTTGCCTTCTGGAATATTATGTTCTATGACCTTTGATCCTTTAATTTTGTAGCTGCTAAGTCCTGTGTAATCTTAATTGGGGCTCCCCAATATTTAATTGTTTCTTTCTGGCCACTTGCAATATTTTTTCCTTGACCTGATAGTTCTGATATTTAGTTATGATATTCCTTAGATTGCTTTCTTTTTTCCAAGCTGTTGACTCTTTTTTTTTTCAAAATTCTCTTTTCCTTTCCCAAATTTTCTTCTACTTCTCTTATATGATATTAAAGCACCTTTTGGAACTCTTCTATGAGTTCACTTGAGACTACTTACTGTTTTTCTTTGGGGTTTTGCATATAGGTATTTTGATATTATTGTCACCTTCTGAGTTTGTGTCTTTATCTTCCATATCTCCATAACTTTCTCTGGTCAGATTATTTTTGTTGCTTTTTTGCTCATTTTATTTTGGCCTTCTTCTTTATTTTAAATTTGAACTCTGCTCCCAAGGTAGGAGAGGCACTGTCACAGGCTTCTTGTGCCAGGTGCTGTAGGCCCTGGCTGTTTCCCTGATGCTGCACTGATGCTGTCCTGAGGCCTATGAAGGTCCTTTGTGTTTGGTGCTGTGCTAAGAGGGTGTGGTGGGGGTGACAGTTGCTGCTGGAGGCCTTAGAAGTCTGGAAGCTTATCTGCTCATAAGCCGGGGCCTACTTGTGGTATATGGTATGTGCTACGGCCAGTGGGGTGTTTCTGTGTTTCCCTGGGGATACACTGAAGCACATGGTGGTCTGGCCACTGGAAGTGGAATTTTTGCCCCAGGCTCCACTGAAGTGGTGGTTCTCAGAGCTGGAGTCTGCCATTTCCCCTGGTTGTGCTGAGATACATGGAGGGTTCTAGTGTTGGTGTTTGCCTGATCCACCATTGGGGTGGTATGTATAAGTATGCTGCTGGGGCTCAGGATATACTCCTGGTTTGCTGAGGTGGGGCTTCCTGTTTTCTTGCTGGGATGCTTCCTGTTCTGGATTGCATTCCGTTTTTACCTGAGTGAGAAAGATGTTTCCTGCCAATCTTGCAAGTTTCTTGGGCTCAAAGATTTTTTTTCACCCCAACTTTTTACTGGTTCTGCTGTTCTAGGATTATTTGGGGGGTACAACTTTATGGTTGCTTAGGGGTGACTATGGGAGAGTTATTGTGATTTACTGTTTACTCTCCATCTTTCTCTTGCAAGTGGTTCATTTCACCTTTCTTTCAATTTTAACTTCCACACCTTTCCAGATAGCAATACCTATTGGTTTAACATCTATACATACACATTTCTAATTGACCCATTTCCACCAAAAAATCCTTTGGTTTTAGCCCAATGTCTTTCTTCTTTATGCTATCTTTCCCTATACTTTACTGTTCTGAATGTGGAGTGTTTTCATTGTAGACATCTTGAAATAATTCCTTTGATAAAGAAGAATTTTTGAGGTGATATGTACATGCATATCCTATATATAAATCTAGAAACTGGTATTTATGAAGTATAGAGTTGTCCAGTTCTGTTAGGGGAAAAAATTGTGGATGCCAATGTATTAACTAACAAATGAAGAGTTTCACTTTACTTTTCCTAAGCCCTTAAATAAACTGAAGGTTAATGTTGCCACTTGATTCTACATGTTGGTTCATATTAATTAAGCTAATCAATAGCCTTGTATTATTGAGTGTTTTTAATAAAATCCATTTAACAGAGCTTTATTAATTTAGGAGCAATGCACACTGGTGTTCTGGTGAGCACTTTTTGTAATTATCTTGCAGCCTTCATTCAGCATTGAATTAGTCTGTGGTTACTGCAGCTAATGGAAGCCCTCAATTTTTAGCAAAAAAAAAAAAAGTCACTTGCTGATTTCCCCAAACTCAATTGCATAAACATGACTGCATTTGCACTGAATAGTCTCCCCCAATGAGTAATTAGAATAAAACAATGATTAGGCAGAATTTGCACAAAAGGCAAAATGGTATTTAATTCTGAGCAACTTCTCTATAGAATATAGTCTCCTCAAGGTCAAGAACATTTTTATTTTTGTGTCTGTATCCCCAAAACAATGTCTGAGCCATAGTAGTCATTTAAATAAATGCATATTGAATATATGGATGCAATATTGAGGGAATAATAGAAAGAGATAATAGGATCTTATTTTAGATTTAATGATAGTGTGGACCTTCTGGGTCATTAAGTCTAGCCCCCTCACTTTACAGATGAGGAAATTGAGGCACATAGAGATTAAAGATTTGCCCATAATCATTTACTAATTGTCTGTGGTAGGATTTTAAGTGAAGACTTTATTACTTCAGGTCCAGTGCCATATTTTTTGATCTGGGGAGGTGGCAGTTTCTTATGGGGCATATCCCAAAATTTTAGTGTAATAATTTAAAACCGGGAACCTAGTCTTGCTATTTAGAGCTGAATTCAGATTGTATATTTTCTTTGAAAAAAGATTAGTCCATACCAATCTTGACAAAGTAAGAATCCAGGTCACAATTTGTGAAAAGCATGGTGCTATTTAAAGCTTAGAGCACATGCTCTACATTGTGTGACAAGTTGTTGTGCATCCTTAGTTTTGAAAGAGGACCAATGACATCACAAGGGTGATGTCTTGATTTGCTTGTGAACTGGATTTGAGTGAGGTAGATCAATGTAAAGTCATATGCCTCACTCTCTCCTCCTGATGTGACAAGTAGTATTGTTTAAATCCCCTTGGACTTCTAACCAGTTAAAGGGATTTATCACTGTAAGTCTTTCATAAATTTTGACATTTTTTTGGTGTGGCATTTTACTAGTATGTCTACTTTGTTATTGCATATCATGACTAAAGAATTATTGTAGCTAAAAAATTCTTTGAAGTTGATGAGCTTTTCCATGCTTACTTAACTGACCTGATCATCAGATGATAGGCACACAGTGTCACCACAATCAAGGAAGCAGGCCAGGTCAGTTGTGGAAGAAGGAAAGCAGCAGTTGCTGCCAAAGACATAATAGGGCATTATACTTTTCCCAATTTTATTTGCAATCAATAGTCTTAATAAACATGAAAGTAGGGATGGGGTTGGGGGGGAAACAAAGTGCTCATATAAGGGAGATGGTGTTCTTGTATTCCAGTGTCTTCTGGCCTGGTGTGTTTTCCTTGACTATCATTCCTACGGTACTATAACTACAGTGTCCCTCTCCCAGGATACCCTCTTTCTCCCAACTAATACTGTGTATGTGTATATGTGTGTGTGTGTGTGTGTGTGTGTGTGTGTGTGTGTGTGTGTGTGTGTGTGTGAATGTGTGTGTCTCAGGATGGGGTGACCTATGGACTGGGGCCTCTTAAGAGACATTCTGCTCCCACCCAATGTGATTGTACTCTCAGAGGGATTGTCCTATGTGCTGCTGTGCTCACTCCAAGGACACATGGAAAATTTGTGTTCATATGGTGCCTAGAGATCTTATCATCTTGAAAAGAGGGAATATAAAATGAGACCTTTATATGGTTTGTTTTCCTAATGTTTAACCATATTTGTGTTGCTACTAATAGATCCAATTTAATCATAATAGACAATTCTCTCTCTCTCTCTCTCTCTCTCTCTCTCTCTCTCTCTCTCTCTCTTTCTCTCTCTCTCTGTATGTATGTATAAAATCCTGGCAAATACACATAAACACATCCACACACATATATAAAATCTATTTGCCAGGATTTTATTTATTTATTTATTTTTTAAACAAATGCTTTATTAACTTCTGTTTTACATCATTCATTTCCGCCAGATTTTGAGTTACAATCATTTCCCCCCCATTATTCCCCTACCCAACCTCCCAGAATAGTAGTCCCACAAGATATCACTTCCTCCAATCTGCTACCTTCTCCCATACCCCCATCGACTTTTCCATTAGAGGAAGGTGAATCTTTGTGTCCCAATGCCTGCACATCTTATCTCCCTATTACAAGCGAAAGAGTATTACTAATAGTATTTATATATATTTGAAACATTTAATGTTACGACCTCAAATTTCAGATCCATTTCCTTCCTCCCTTGTCACCCATTCCTTCTTGGGAGATAAGCAATTCAGTATATGTTGTACATGTCTAGCTATGCAAAACATTATCATAGTAGATATATTGTACAAGGCTGCTTATAATTCCCTCCCACTCATCCCACCCCCCACCTGGTCCATTCCCTACATAATCCTGTCCCTCTTCTATAGTGGGTACTTCCAACCTCCCTCCCCCCAAGGATGCCCTCCCATCCATCATCCCTCCTCTCATCCCCCTTCCCCCTATCCTGCTGCAGGTTGAGATATCCCATTTAGTATGTATGTCATTTTCTCCCTGAACCAGATTCAATGGGAATGTGGCTTTGTCTTTTTAGCCTTCCTTATTCTCCCCCTCCATTGCAACCACTTCCCCTACATGAAATAGTTTACCCTACCATGTCTCTCCCCATCTCCTCTTGCCACTTTCCTCTCTCACCTCATAATTTCATCCCTTGAGTATTCTCCCTTCCCAACAAATTCAACCTATGCCCTCTATCCATATATAACTGTAACCATATACACATACATTCACATATGTATTCATATGACCACACCCCCTTCTTCCATTATTTTCATAGTGAGAAAGATATCATCAGTCACAGTTATTGCTTTTCCATATAGGAATGTAAATAGTTCAACTTTGATAAGTTCCTTTTGATTTCTTTTCCCTGATTACCTTCTCAGGCATCTCTTCCTTCTTGTGTCTGGATTTCAAATTTTCTATTCAATTCTGGTTTTTTCCTCAAGAATGCTTGAAAGTCCTCTATTCCACTGAATGACCATATTTTCCCCTGAAACAAAATACTCAGTTTTGCTGGGTAGGTGACCCTTGGGTTCATTCCCAGTTCTTTTGCCCTCTGGAATATCATATTCCATGCCCTTCGATCCCTCAGTGTAGAAGCTGCCAGGTCCTGGGCTATTCTGATTGTGCTTCCACAATATTGAAATTGTTTCTTCCTGGCTGCTTGTAGTATTTTCTCCTTGATCTGGGGATTCTGGAACCTGGCTATAATATTCCTTGGAGTTTTCTTTTTGGGATCTTTTTCAGGAGGTAATCGGTGGATTCTTTCAACCTCTATTTTGCCCTCTGGATCTAAAACATCAGGGCAGTTTTCCTTGAAAATTTCTTGAAGGGTGATTTCTAGGTTCTTTCTTTGATCATGGCTTTCAGGTAGTCCAATAATTTTTAAATTGTCTCTCCTGGATCTATTTTCCAGGTCAGTGGTTTTTCCCATGAGATAATTCACATTGCCTTCTAATTTTTCGTTTGTTTGGATCTACTTAACAACATCTTGATTTCTCATAAAGTCACTAGCTTCCATTTGCTCCAGTCTAACTCTGAAGGAATGAATCTCCTCAGTGAACTTTTGAGATTCTTTTCCATCTGGCAAATTCGACTTTTTAAGGCATTCTTCTCCTCATTGCCCTTTTGGGCCTCCTTTGCCATTTGAGTTAGTCTATTTTTTAAGGTGTTGTTTTCCTCAGTCAGGCTGTTGACCCTTATTTCATACTTTTCCTGCATCCTTCTCATTTCTCTTTCCAATTTTTTCTCCACTTCTCTTATTTGATTTTTAAAGTCCTTCTTAAGGTCCTCTATGGCCTGCAACCCGCTCATGTTTTCCCCTGGGTCTTTTGGAGCAGGACTTCTGACCTCACAGTCCTTTTCCCGCTCTATGCCCCCAAAATAGGAGTCTAGGGTTGCATTTTCTGTTTCCTTTGCCTTGGCATGTTGCCACTTAATTGCTTGACTTTTGGGCTTGTTGCCACACTATGGCTTTAAGGCCAGCTAGAGGAATTTTCGTCCCGAACGTGTGGGGGGCAACTTCCGTTTCTGGCTAGCTGTAAACCCACCCACAACTTCCACCCTAGATCACAATCCAGATCCAGGGAGGTTAAAGCAAGAGCGATTACCCCCCAAGACTGATCGCTGGATCTCCCCACGATTTGTAGGCTGGGAGCCAGAAATACCTCTGAAAACTACAAAATGGCGTGTCTCCTCAGCGGCTTCTAGCCCCCAGGGGAGGGAGCTGACGCATTCCCCAAATACAGGTCCCAAAGTCCATAGGACACTAACCTTTTACTTTGTCCTAGGCATGTCTATGTTGATAATTCTGGAATCGCCACAGCTCCTGGTGTTCTGGGGTTCCTCCAGCTGGCTGCTGGCCCTGCCGCCCTTGGGCTAAAACCTCGGCTCATGGGGACCTGGGCTCGGCTCAGCTCGGCTCCTGCGCTCTGCGCTCTGCGCACTGCCGGCTCCCAGACCGCTGCGCTGGTCCTTCCTGCAGGGCTGCTGGGCTGTCCTCAGAGGGAGGTTAGCTTCTCTGTGTCGTTCTGTGGGTGCTGGGGCTCCAGAAGTTGTTCACAGTCCTTTTTTTACATAGTTTGTGGGGAATCTGGGGGCAGAGAGGCTTGGAAGAGCTGTTTCTACTCCGCCATCTTGGCTCCGCCCCTTGCCAGGATTTTATTAAAAATTTTTGACAGTCTCTTTTCTTTCTCTCATGAATATATAGATAAATGTATTAGTGATATTGGATAATTAGCCTATACTTCTATTTCTTTGCTTTGTCCTTTTCTATTTTAAGGATTAGGGTCTTATTAGGATTACAAAATACATATATATATATATGCACACATATACATGTATATTTGTGTGTATATATATTCATGTATACAAACATTAGCTACTTTTTAAAAGTTTGATAAAATTTACCTGTAAAACCATCTGAATCAGGTTTCCCCTTTGGTCATTTCTTTAATGTTAGTCAAAAAAAACCTTTTTTTCTCTGAAATTGTATTGTTTAACTACGGGTGGTGAACCAGCAACCTTGAGGCCACATGTGTTCTTTTAGGTTCTTGGGTGGGGGTCCAAGTTTTACAGAACAAATCCTTTTATTAAGAGGATTTGTTCTGTGAAGTTTGGTATCAGTCAAAGGGCTACACTTGAGAACCTAGAAAGCCACATGTGGCCTTGAGGCTGCAGGTTCCTCACCCCTGGTTTAAGTTATCTACTTGGTATTCTGTTAATTTGGATATTTAATTTTGTTTAGACAATCTTTTTGCTTTTAAATTCTTATTTTTGCTGGAAAACTCTAATTGTGTATAGTAGATTTTGATAATTCTCTTTATTTCTTCACTGTTGTGATTTATCTTATTAATTATTATGATTTTGGTAACATTTTTATTTATAATCAGGTTACCTAAAGGTATTTGATTAATTTTTTTAGTCTTTTCAAAGAATCAACTTTTAATTTTGTGTATCAATCACATAACCTTTCTGGATTATAATTTGTTTATTTCTTACCTAATTTAAAAAATAAAATCTTTGTGCTAATTTTTAATTTGCTTACTTTTTTTTTGGAGGGCAATTGGGGTTAAGTAACTTGCCCAAGGCCATATGGTATTTGCTTATTTTTTAATATTTAACTGCATATTCAGTTCATTAATCCTCTCCCCCATTCCATTTTGTTAATGTATCTTCTCAGAGATATGTTTTTGTCCCCTAAGGACTGATTTAATAGTATCTAAGAAATTTTGAAATGTAGTTTCATGATTATCTTCTTTCACATAGTTATTAATTATTTATATAATCTATAAATTTTTTAGAATGTAAAATAAAGTATCTACTTAGAACTACATCTTTTGCTCTTGTTCTCTCTATCAATGACCATTATCATGACTATTTTATTTTATTTTAAAAATTAAGAACAATGTGTTAATGAGGATTCTGATTACTTGTATAACTTTTCCTGTGTGTTTTGTTTCTCATTGCTGTCTGTTTCTTTGACAGTCTTGTCCATCTTAAAATAATATAAGTTGCTTGAGGTCTTAGTCTCAGAGAGCACCAAAGGGCTGGAAGATGATGACTTTTGAACCAGAAGATCAGTGACAACTGGATCCTTGTTTATTTGAAACTTCCTTAGTCTCTCAGAGGTATCTGTGTCAGAGGTTATAAGATGTTGTCATTTTTTATATTGCTAGATCCACACTTGACGTTTTTCCAATTTGATAGGGCTTGCCAAATCTTGTAGTCTCTGGAGTTCATTTAGTAACTCAAGGATATTGGCATTTAAAGTCCTTCACAATCTGGTCCCAACCTACTTATCCATGCTTGTTTGAACGAGTGATCGATTTCAGTTTTATTGCACATTATTTCCCTCTATGTCTAGCCAAAATGGTCTTCTTGCAATTCCTCATAGTTCTCCATACCTTTTTATTGATGGTTCCCAAGGTTAGAATGCACTTACTTGTCACCTGTATCCTTTAGAATCCCTGATTTCTTTCAATATCAGGTTAAACACTACCTTCTATATGAAGGCTTTTCTGTTCATCCCAACTACTAGTACCTTTACTCTCAAATCTCTTTATATCTATTTTGTGACTATTATGCATATATTTAAATATGTACATATGCACATATGTTTATATACATATATGAGGCAACTGGTGGCTCAATGGATAGAGCACTGAGCCTGGAGTCAGGAAGACCTAAATTCAAATCCAGCCTCAACTTCTAGCTGTGTGACCTGGTCAAGTCATTTAACATCTGATTGCCTGACAAAATGGATCCACTGGATCCACTGGAGAAGGAAATGGCAAACCACTCCAGTATCTTTGATTAGGAAACTCCAAATGGGGTCACAAAGTGTAGGACGTGACTGAAAAATGATTGAACCACAAAAATACTCATATCCGTATAAATGTACTTATGCATACGCACACATACACACATGTCCTTACCAGCTAAATTGTAAGCTTATTGAAGTTAGGGACTGTTTTAGTTTTTGTCTTTGTATCCTTTATGCCTAGTACAGTCCCTGAAACATCGCAGACAATACATGCTGGTTTGTTGATTGATGAAACATTGGAGTAATTCTGTTCTATAATTTAGCTCATCAAGCTTTAATATTTTAGGATTTGAACAGGGTTTGTGCCCTGTGCCTGAAAAAAAAGTACATACTTGTACTGAAGATGCTTTTAAATACTCAATTTCATATGTAGATAAGAAAATAAGATTATCTAGCATCCTGGCTAAATGATTTAGCTAGTGCTATGTAAACTGTTTTCCTTAAGTTTACAAGGTGACTCTGAGAGTTTGTAGGACACACTCATTTGGAATCAGCAGCACTTTTTAGATTGCTACCAGTTTGATGAGGGAATTTCTCCTTTGAATCTTCTCTGGTTTATTCATGGAATAAATGTTCCCATCCTGTTTGTGAAACTTCCCTCAAGAGGAACAAAAATACTAAAGTGAAGTCACATTCATATAGTCTTTAAGATTTGGAAGAAGCCTAATTGAAAATAAATGTATAATGTTTCTATGTGTAGAAAATAAAGAATATTGAACCTAAAATTAAGACACATGGGTTAGTTCTACTCTCAGTTTTTATACAATCTTTCTGTGTAGTTGTGGGGAAGTAATTTGACTATTTCCTTAGGTCCCTCATTTGTAAAACACTTAGCTTGGAGGATGGAGAATAGAGGGTTTCATTTCTAAGATTCCTTCTATGATTCTGCAATGTTAGGTAGTTGAGGAAAAAGCAAAATAAAAGTATGATTTTTGGTATAAAGACCTTGGGTAGGCAAATACTTCAGGAAATTTTTTTTTCTATTTGGATAAGAAAAAAGCATCATAAATAAATTTCTGGAGTTCCTCAGTTCATTTTTTTGGTATTCACCTGTGATGTCATTGGTATAAGGAACTCCTGGAAAGAAACTTTCCCCCTACAATTTAGATTATCATCTGGGGTAACTGGAAATTAAGGAACCTTCATGTATCAAAGATGGGATTTGAATCTAGACCCTCCTGACTTGGATTGTGATTTTTGTTTTACTACAATATGCTGCCTCTCTAATTCAGTTCTTCATGTTGGAATTTTTCCAGGGAGATCTTAAGCTTACTCAACATAGGTATTGTATCATAAAAGGGATTCTAAAAGAAAATAGGGAGAAATTAAAAGCTTAAACTATTATTTCAATGGTAAAGTAGTTAATTAACAAAGATTTATTAAAAGTTACTGAAACTTTCCTCTATGAAACAAGTAAAAAAATGTCTTTTTTTTTTTAAACAAATGCTTTATTAACTTCTGGTTTACATCATTCATTTCAGCCAGATTTTGAGTTGCAATTTCCCCCCCCATTTTTCCCCTAAGCACCACCCCAGAATAACAGTCCCACAAGATATCCCCTCATCCAATCTGCTTTTCTCCCATACCCCCTTTGACTTTGCCATTAGGGCAAGGTGAATCTCTGTGCCCCAATGCCTGCACATCTTATCTCCCAATTACATGCAAAATAGTATTAATAATAGTATTTATATACATTTGAAACATTTAATTTTAAAACTTTGAATTTCAGATCCATTCCCTTCATCCCTTGTCACCCATTCCCTCTGGGAAGATAAGCAATTCAGTATGTGTTGTACATGTATAGCTATGCAAAACATTACCATAGTAGATATATGGTAAGAGACTGCTTATATTTCCCTCCCACCCACCCCACCCCCAACCTGGTACATTCCCTACTTTGATCCTGTCCCTCTTTGAAAGTAGGTACTTCGAACCACCCCTCCTTCCAGGATGCCCTCCCCTCAATCATCCCCTCTCATCTCCCTTTCCCCTACTCTCCTGCAGGGTGAGATATCCCGTTTAGTATGTATGTCATTCTCTCCCTGAGCCAGATTCAATGAGAATATGGTTTTGATTTTTTGCCTTCCTGTTCTTCCCCTCCCCTGCAACTACTTCCCCTTGCTACTTCTACATGAGATAGTTTACCCTACCCTGTCTTTTCCCATCTCCTCTTGCCATTTTCCTCTCTCACCTCTTAGCTTCATCCCTTAAGTATCATCCCTTCCCACCAAATTCAACCTGTGCCCTCTATCCATGTACACCTGTAAACATATATACACACATTCACATATGTATTCATATGCCCATATACCCTTCTTCAATTATTTTCATAATGAGGAAGGTTTCCTCAGTCACAGTTATTGTTTTTCCATGTAGGAATGTAAATAGTTCAACTTGGATAAGTTCCTTTTGATTTCTTTTCCCTAACTACCTTCTCAAGCATCTCTTGCTTCTTGTGTCTGAATGTCAAATTTTCTATTCAATTCTGTTTTTTTCCTCAAGAATGCTTGAAAGTCCTCTATTCCACTGAATGACCATATTTTCCCCTGAAACAAGGTACTCAGTTTTGCTGGGTAGGTGATTCTTGGTTTTAATCCCAGCTCTTTTGACCTCTGGAATATCATATTCCATGCCCTTCAATCCCTCACTGTAGAAGCTGCCAGGTCCTGTGCTATTCTGATTGTGTTTCCACAATATTGAAATTGTTTCTTCCTGGCTGCTTGTAGTATTTTCTCCTTGATCTGGGAATTCTGGAACTTGGCTATAATATTCCTAGGAATTTTCTTTTTGGGATCTTTTTCAGGAAGTGATTGGTGGATTATTTCAACCTCTATTTCCCCCTCTGGGTCTAAAACATCACGGCAATTTTCCTTGAGAATTTCTTGAAGGATGATTTCTAGGTTCTTTCTTTGGTCATGGCTTTCAGGTAGTCCAATAATTTTTAAATTATCTCTCCTCAATCTATTTTCCAGGTCAGTGGTTTTTCCCATGAAATATTTCACATTGCCTTCTAGTCTTTCATTTGTTTGGATCTGTTTAACAGCATCTTGATTTCTCATAAAGTCACTAGCTTCCATTTGCTCCAGTCTAACTCTGAAGGAATGAATCTCCTCAGTGAGCTTTTGAGATTCTTTTTCCATCTGGCAAATTCGGCTTTTTAATGCATTCTTGTCCTTATTGCCCTTTTGATCCTCCTTTGCCATTTGAGTTAGTCTATTTTTTAGGTGTTATTTTCCTTAGTCAGGCTGTTGACTCTCGTTTCATACTTTTCCTGCATCCTTCAGATTTCCCTTCCAAATTTTTCATCCACTTCTCTTATTTAGTTTTTAAAATCCTTCTTAAGGTCCTCTATGGCCTGTAACCCACTTGTATTTTCATTTGGGGCTTTTGGTGCAGGAGTTGTGACCTCACAGATCTCCTCCTGTTCCATGCTTTGATCCTCTTTGCCCCCAAAATAGGAGTCTAATGTTGCTTTTTTCTGTTTATTTTGTTTACTTTGCCTAGACATGTTGCCACTTAATTACTTGATTTTTGGGCTTGTTGCCACAGTAGGACTCTGCCACCAGACAGGGGGGCTTCAGTCTCAATCATTGGGGTCTTCACAACTTCCAGAGGTATTAGTTGGGTGGCCTCTGTGAAGCCTCCACATGCTCTGGCAAGTTGGATACCACCCCAGACCCCCCCCCCCCCCAGACTGCAGTCCAGATCAAGGGAGGTTTGTGCTCTCCCAATCCAGTGGTATGTAGGTGGTTGTATTACTTTGTTCAGACAGTTGGAGCCCTGTCTGTTGATCTTTGTACTAATGTCTTTGCTTGTATTTTCTCTGTGTTTTCTCCAAGTTCAGGGTGCTGACCTTTCCCCGAACTAATTAATGTAATTAAAAATAGGATTGTTAACCCCTTTTTGAGCAATCTTTCCTATAAAAGCAGATAAAAGAACCTGTGCTAGCAGATCATCCTGGATGTGCTAGGGTACTTGCTATTACAGCAAGAAATGATAATATTTTGCTACCTATCTCTAAAAGTTGTTGTGAGACTACTCTGTAAATCTTGAGAGTGCTACATAGTTGTGGACTATTATTAAATGATTTGTTCAAGATCATATAGCTAACAAATAACAAAGGCATGACTTGAACCCAGATATTTTCACTTTATATCAAATACCTTTTCTGCTGTATCACAATGATTACTTGAGCTTTGACAATCTGTATGTATTATGACAATAGAGAAAATCTTCTGGCAGCTCTGTGGGCAGACCATGTTGTACTTCAAGACCCTTCTCCTTCAACTTTATGAGTCATTATTTTATTCATGTGGGAACTCTCTCAACTGATCCCATATAGTGGAGGCAGAGTTGTTCAGCTGAAAAAGATATGGAAAACTAGGAGAATTTGCAAATCATGGATTTGAAAATTAGAATATATATAAAATTAAATAATTCACTGCATGCTTCTGTACTTCAGTTTCTTCATCAGTAAAATGAAGGAGTTAGATCAGATGACCTCTAAGATCTCTTTCAGCGCTAAACTTATATTCTTTTGTTACTATGACCACATCCCCTCCATACCTTAGTAATTTTGTGAGCTGTGGACAAAAGGAAAAAAAATCTATTATTTGTGGGCCAAAATTTTGGCAGTAAACCTATTAATAATTAACTAGTCTAACTCTAATTGTTGGACACATCTTTGGATCCCTTTTAGTCAGATAAGAGGTAGCATGGTTTAATGGCAAGAGAACTAGAACTTGGAGTCAGGGGACTTGGGCTTAAATTCCATCTCTATTACATGATACTTTGATGATTTTGGATGTGACTTTCCCTCTTTGGTCCTCAGTTTATTCATTTGTAAAATGAATGGTTTGGATCAGATAATTCTTAAGATCTCTTTCAGGTCTCAATCTATGACCCTAGACTTTACAGAGCTTTTGATATTCT
Source organism: Gymnobelideus leadbeateri (assembly GCA_011680675.1). Classification (NCBI taxonomy): domain Eukaryota; kingdom Metazoa; phylum Chordata; class Mammalia; order Diprotodontia; family Petauridae; genus Gymnobelideus; species Gymnobelideus leadbeateri. The sequence goes on from WOXC01005090.1 coordinate 849,436, forward strand.
GGTAAATCTTTTGAGTGCACAGAAGAGGACAAACTTTGATAAAGTACATGACATTTTCTAGGTATTGTGTCAAGTGCTTCACAAATATCATCTCATTAACCCTGTGATGTAGATATTATTATTATCCCTACTTTACAGATGAGGAAACAGGTAGACAGAAGTTAAATAAATTGCTCAGGTTTACAAAGTTAATAAGTGTCTGGGGTCAATTTGAACTCAGGTCTTTGTGAATCCAGACCTAGTGCTTTATTCATTGTGCCACCTTCATGCTTAGGGTCACCTCCATTTCATAATGAAACCTCAGAACAGAATTTTAGTGGAAGTCAAAGACTCTTAAGGTCACCTAAAATTGAAAACAACTAATAATTTAAAAAGAAACCTGAGGGTGGATCCAATGGCAGAGTAGAAACAGTACTTCCACAGGTCTCCTGCTTCTACCTCCTCCAATACAAAATGAATCTAAACAAACTTTAGAACTACAGGACCCACAAAGTGACAGAGAGAAACTAGCCTCCCACTGAAGACAGCCCACCGGGCAGGCAGGAAAGGGCTAGGACAACAATCTGGGTGCAGAACCCAGACCCAAATGAGATCGAGGTTTTAGCCTCAGGGAGGCCTGACCAGCCATAGCTAGAGTGACATCTGGATCACCAGCAGCTGTGGCAGTTGCCAGAATTATCATCCCATAAATGCCAAAGACAAAGTGAGAGGTCAGTGGACTTTGGGAACAGGGAGTTCGAGACTGTGGTCCAGCCTCTGATCCCAAGGTGAGAAGTGGCTGAGGCACAGTAGCCACTTTTGCATGGCGCAGAGCTCCTGGTCTGCAGATTATATGGGGAACAAGCAGCCAATCTGAGGGGTAATTGCTCCTGCTTTAACCTGCTTGGATCTGGATTGCTATCTTGGGTGGAGGTCCTGGGGTGCATGACCAGTGTGCCAGAGAGTGTGGAGGCTTCAGAGAGGGCAGCCAACTAATAGCTCTAGCAGCTGAGAAAACCCCAGCGATTTGGGACACAGCTCCCCTCTCTGGAAGTAGAGTTCTACTGTGGCAAAAAAGCAAAAAATTACACTCAAGTAATTGAGTGGCAACATGAGCAAGCAAAGGAAGCAAAGCAATCCAACATTAGACTCCTATTTGGGAGACAAAAAGGATCAAAGCATGGAATAGGAGGAAGACAACAAAGTCAGAACTCCTGCACCAAAAGCCTCTAAGAAAAATATGAACTGGTTACAGGCCATAGAGGGGGTTAAGAAGGATTTTGAAAATCAAATAAGACAAGTGGAGGAAAAATTGTGAAGAGAAATGAGAATGATGCAAGAAAATAATGAAAAGAGAGTCAAAAATCTGACTGAAGAAAATAACACCTTAAAAATAGATTAACTGGGGCGGCTAGGTGGCATGGTGAGTAGGGCGTTGGCCCAGAGTCAGAAGGACCTGAGTTCAGATCCGGCCTCAGACACTTAATGCACACACAAACAAAAACCTAGCCGTGTGACCTTGGGCAAGTTATTTAACCCTAATTGCCCTCCAAAAGGCAAAGAAAAAAATAGATTAACTCAAACAGCAAAAGAGTCTCAAAAAGCCATTGAGGAGAAGAATGCTTTAAAAAGCCAAATTTACCAAATGGAAAAAAGGAATCTCAAAAGCTCACTGAAGGGAATAACTCCTTCAGAATTATATTGGAGCAAATGGAAGCTAGTGACTTTATGATAAATCAAGATACTATTAAACAGATTCAAACAAATGAAAACATAGAAAGCAATGTGAAATATCTCACTGGAAAAACCACTGACCTGGAAAATAGATGCAGGAGAGATAATTTATAAATTATTGGACTACGTGAAAGCCATGATCAAAAAAAGAACCTAGAAATCATCCTTAAAGAAATTCTCAAGGAAAATTTCCCGGATGTTTTAGGACTAGAGGGCAAAATAGAGGTTGAAAGCATCCACTGATCACCTCTTGAAATAGATCCCAAAAAGAAAACTGCAAGGAATATTATAGCCAAGTTATGGAGTTCCCAGATCAAGGGAAAATATTACAAGCAGCCAGGAAGAAACAATTTGAATATTGTGGAAACACAATTAGGATAACACTGGATCTAGCAGCTTCTACACTGAGGGATTGAAGGGCTTAGAATATGATATCCTGGAGGTCAAAGGAGCTGGATTAAAACCAAGAATCACCTACCCAGCAAAACTGAGTATCATATTTCAGGAGAAAATAAGGTCATTCAGTGGAATAGAGGACTTTCAAGCATTCATGATGAAAGAACCAGAGTTGAATAGAAAATTTGACATTCAAATACAAGAAGCAAGAGAGCAAGAGAATGTAAACAGGGAAAAGAAATCATAAAGGAAACTAGTTAAAGTTAAACTATTAACATTCCTATATCAAAGTTAAACTATTAACATTCCTATATGGAAAAACTATAGCTGTAACTTAATGAAATTTTTCTCAGTGTGAGAGTAGTTGAAGGGAATATAAATTATATATGTATATCTACATATATATGTCTATGGGAGGGTATATGGGCATATGAATACTTCTATGAGTGTGTGTATATATGTGTTCAGGCATACATAGACAGAGGGCACTGGACCAATTGAATAGTAAGGGATGATAATTAAAAGGTGTAATTGAGAGGTAAGAGAGGAATATAATGAGAGGAGATGGGGAGAGACAAAGTAGGGTAAATTATCTCGTGTGGAAGAGGCAAGGGAAAACTGTTACAATGGAGGGCTGGATCAGGAAGGCAAAAGGGAATGAGTCATCCTTTCTCTCATTGAATTTGGCTTAGGGAGGGAATGACATACACACTAAATAGGGTATCTCACCCTACAGGAGAGTAGGGGGAAAGGGGATAAGAGGGCAGATGATGGAGGGTGGGTGGTTTGGGCGGGTGGTAAGGGAAGCTGGAAGCACACACTTTTGAAAAGGGACAGGGTCAAAGCAGAGAATAGAGAAAGTGGGGGCCGGATAGGATGGAGGGCAATATAGTCAGTCTTTCACAATATATCCAATTTGGAGATGTTTTACATGGCTGCACATGTACAACCTATATTGAATTGCTTATCTTCCCAGTATGGGTGGGTGATGACCAAAGAAGGGAAAGAATCCAGAATTCCAAGTTTTAAAATAAAATGTTTAAAATACATATATAATCATCATCGTCATCATAAATATTATTATTACTATTATTATTTGTTACCTGACACTGGGAAATAAGATATACAGCACTGGGGCATAAAGATCCATCTTGCCCTATTGGAAAGTCGGAGGGGGTATGGAGGAGAATATAGGAGAGAGCAGATTGGGGGAGGGGGTATACATTGGGATCGGTATTTTGGGGTGATCAGTGGGGGAGAGACAGGGAGAAAATTTGTAAAATCTTGTGGAAATTAATGATATAGATTAAAAATAAACATAAAATTTAATTAAAAAATAAACTTGAGTCATATTTTTGCAATTTTTTTCTTCCTTTTGGATGCAACCTCTGATTTCATTGAAAGAGAACTGCTAGTGAAGAAACTCACTCTACCAATTCAGATCAGCTCTGTAACTTATGTTCTTAGAGAGTTCCCCTGAGTAGTAGAAAAAGATGTGAAGAGATTAAGTGACTTGGCCATGTTTTATAGCCAGAATGTGTTAGAATCAGAACTTGAACCAAGCTCTTACTGAATCTGTAAACTATCTCTCCTTGCAGTCTTAGTTTATTTATTTCATTTTACTACTAAGCCTTAATAATGAATTAATGCACCCAGGCTGTCTTAAAACACCAGTTAGATGAAGTATTCTTTTTTTTTTTTTGCTTTTTGGAGGGCAATTGGGGTTAAGTAACTTGCCCAAGGTCACACGGCTAGGTTTTTTGTTTGTTTGTTTGTTTGGTTGTTTGTGTGTGTTAAGTGTCTGAGGCCGGATCCGAACTCAGGTGCTTCTTGACTCCAGGGCCGGTGCTCTACTCACTGCACCACCTAGCTGCCCCTAGATGAGGTATTCTTAATATTTTCTGTATCAAAGACTCCTTGGGCAGTCTAGTGAGGGCTATGGAGCTTTTCTCAGAATGATATTTTCTAAATGTATAAGATAAAATCCATTGGATTACAAAGGAAATCAATTATTTTAAAATACAATCATCAGCAAGAGTTCACAGATCCAAGATTAAGAACCTGTTTAAAGTATTGTACCTTACTATCCTTGTAGCTCCTAAATTTCTTGATCTATAAAAATAGTACATTTCCCTTTAGAGATTTCTTTTACTATCAAGAATAGTATATATTAAAATATGATTTGTCTGGTTATTTACTGCAGGAAATTAACAGTATTCAAAACATTTTAGGAGCCTTTGGGAAACAATATTTTTCAGCAATGATACAGGAGGTCATTTCTTATCTTTTTTCTAAACCTCCCAGCTCCATCAAGAGGAAAGTTATCGGGGATGTGATGGCTTCAGGTGACTATCATGTATTCCAAAGCATTACTCTGAGCTATAGTTAGGAAAGGCAGTGGAGGAGTTGCCAGAAAGGGTAGAGGTGATGTTGCCCTGCATGCAAACCACAAATCTAAGAAAAAACAAAGCTGGAAGCACAAAGAGTGAGGTTGAAAATACATAGATCAATACTTTCCAGTTCCACTGAAGCAAGAGGATGTCTGAAAATGCCAGTGGCAAATCAACAGAGGCCCAAGTGACTGGCCTCCACTGTCCTATGAAAATTTTAAGCAGGATTGATTTGAACTGATTCATATTTACCATTTAAGACTTACTTGCACCTTCATGGGCCACCCAGAGACAGCAACTGAAAGAGGAAAAAGGTGGTTGACACTGCCCACTGATCTCTTAAAGTGCTTACTGTCTTTATTGCTTCTTCATATGACAGTCTCAGAATTCAAAGTTAACAAACACTTAGTAACTATCCAATGTATGCAGGGTACTGAAAGAGATAAAAAAGTGTGGTTAATAATAATTCTAGGCCCTCTGGAGATTTACATTCTGCTAGGAGCATGATTGTGATTAAATTTATATTTATAGATATCAATAATACAAAATATTAGATGGTAAAGGCATCAGAGAAGTAAAATAAAATGACATTTCCCCCCCAAATACTTTATTAACTTCTGGTTTACATCATTCATTTCCATCAGATTTTGAGTTACATTTTTCCCCCATTTTCCCCCTACCCACGACCCCAGAATAACAGTCATACAGGATATCCCCTCAATCAAATCTGCACTCTCCCATCTCTTCTCTCATACCCCTTTCAACTTTTCCAGTAGGGCGAGGTGAATCCCCATGTCCCACTGCCTGCACATCTTATCTCCCAATTATATGCAAAATACAATTAATCATAGTATTTATATATATATATATATATATATATATATATACATATTAAAAAATTTGATTTTAAAAGGAAGATAATCAACTCAGTAGATGCTGTACATGTGTAGCTATGCAAAACATTACCATAGTAGATATATTGTAAAAGACTGACTATATTTCCCTCCCTCCCATCCCACCTTCCACCTGGTCTACTCACCACCTTGATCCTGTCCCTTTTCAAAAGTGGGTACTTCCAAATTCCCTCCCCCCCAGCCCACCCTCCTCTCCACCACCTTCCCCCATCTCCCTTCCCCCCCATGCTCCTGTAGGGTGGGACACCCTATTTAGTATGCATGTCATTCTTTACCTGGTCCAAATTCAACGAGAATAAGGTTTTACCTTTTTTCCTTCCTGTTCCTCCCCTCCCCTGCAACCACCTTCCCTTGCCTCCTCTACATGAGACAGTTCACCCCATTGTCTCTCCCCATTTGCCCTCACCACATTACTCTCTCACCTCTTAATCTCACCTTTTAAGTATCATCCCTTCCTATTAAATTCGACCTGTACCCTCTATTTATGTATACCTGAAAACATATATACACACATTCACATAGTATTCATATGCCCATATACTCTTCTTCAACTATTTTCATACTGAGAAAAGTTTCTTCAGTTACAGTTATTGTTTTTCGCTGTAGGAATGTAAATAGTTCAAGTTTGATAAATTCATAGTGATTTCTTTTCCCTGTTTACCTTCTCAAGCATCCCTTGCTTCTTGTGTCTGAATGTCAAATTTTCTATTCAACTCTGTTTTTTTCCTCAAGAATGCTTGAAAGTCCTCTATTCCACTGAATGACCAAATATTCCCCGGAAACATGATATTCAGTTTTGCTGGGTAGGTGATTCTTGGTTTTAATCCCAGGTCCTTTGCCCTGAGGAATATCATATTCCATGCCCTTCTGTCCCTCAGTGTAGAAGCTGCCAGATCCTGTGTTATCCTGATTGTGTTTCCAAAATATTGAGATTGTTTCTTCCTGGCTGCTTGAAGTATTATCTCCCTGATCTGGGAATTCTGGAACCTGGCTACAATATTTCTAGGAGTTTTCTTTTTGGGATCTTTTTCAGGAGGTGATCTGTGGATTCTTTCAACCTCTATTTTGCCCTCTGGTTCTAAAACATCAGGGCAATTTTTCTTGAGAATTTCTTGAAGGATGGTTTCTAGATTCTGTCTTTGATCTTGGCTTTCAGGTAGTCCAATAATTTTTAGATTGTCTCTCCTGGATCTATTTTCCAGGTCAGTGGTTTTTCCCATGAGATATTTCACATTGCCTTCTATTCTTTCTTTTGTTTGGATCTGCTTAATACCATCTTGATTCCTCATAAAGTCACTAGCTTCCATTTGCTCCAGTCTAACTCTGAAGGAATGAATCTCCTCAGTGAGCTTTTGAGATTCTTTTTCCACCTGGCAAATTCAGCTTTTTAAAGCATTCTTCTCATTGCCTTTTTGAGCCTCTTTTGCCATTTGAGTTAGTATATTTTTAAGGTGTTATTTTCCTCAGTCAGGCTGTTGACTCTCATTTCATACTTTTCTTGAATCTTTCTCATTTTTCTTCCCAGTTTCCCCCCCACTTCTCTTATCTGCTTCTTAAGGTCCTCTATGGCCTGTATCCAGCTCATATTTTCATTTGGGGCTTTTGGTGCAGGGGTTCTGATATCAGAGTCCTCCTGCTCCATATTTTGATCCTCTTTGCCCCCAAAATAGATGTCTAATGTTGCATTTTTCTGTTTATTTTGTTTCCTTTGCCTAGGCATGTTGCCACACAATTACTTGACTTTTGGGCTTGTTGGTAGAGTAGGACTTTGCCACCAGCCAAGGGAACTTCTGTCCCAAACATTGGGGCTTTCTCAACTTCCAGAGGTTTTAGTTGGGTGGCTTCTGTGAAGCTTCCACACATTCTGGCAAGCTGATCACACATCCCAAGACCTCCACCCCAGGCCACAATCCAGATCCAAGAAGGGTAAAGCAAGAGCGATTACCAGCCTGATTGCTGGATCCCCCTACAGTTTGCAGGCCAAGAGCTGAAGCTGCAACAGGGCAGTGTGGCAAAGCTATGCCTGCTCTTCAGCAGCTTCTCACCCCCAGGGGAAGAAGCTGACGCATTCTCCCAACCAGTCCCAAAGTCCATAGGGCACTAACCTCTCACTTTGTCTGAGGCATCTATGTGTTGATAATTTTGGATACTCAATAGCTGCTGGTGTTCTGGGTTCCCTCCAGCTGGCTGCTGGTCTGGCCACCCTCAGGCTAAAACTGGGACTCCCAGAGCGCTGTGCTGGTGGTTCCCAGAGCTCTGCACTGGCTGTTCCTTGCCAGGCTGCAGGACTGTCCTCAGCAGGAGTTAGCTTCTCTGTGTCATTTTGTGGGTTCTGGAGCTCTAGAGGTTGTTTATAGTCCCCCTTTTACTTAATTTTGAAGTGGTGTGGGCTGAAGCTCCGCAGAAGTGCTGTTTCTACTCCACCATCTTGACTCTGCCCAATAAAATGACATTTGAATACAACAGGAAAGATTTTTTTTTGCCAATTGTGGGAATCAGAGAAACCTTCAAAAAAGAGATGACATTTGAGTGGGGAGGTAGCACAGCATAATAGAAAGTACATACATTCTGAGAGCTGGAGGACCCGGCTTCACATCCCATGTTTAACACTTCCTGCAGTATCTATGTCTCATTGGGCAAGTTGCTTACCCTCCCTTGTTCTTATTTTTCTCATACGTGGAATGAAGGGCTTAACTTAGATGACTCTTGAGGTCCCTTCCAGATTTCCTTACATGAAGTGGGCTTTAGATATTATGAAGGAATATAATAAGCAAAGAGAGAAAGGACATAGAATATAAACTTCTTGAGGACAGGCTTTTGCTTTTGTCTTCATATCTTCAGAGTCTAGCACAGCTATTGGCACATAGTTGATTGTAATGGAAATGCAGATTTAAAGATCTTCCCTGACCCTAGGCCCTTTGATTGGCTTAAGAGACTCTGAGAACCTTCCTTGATTTGAAAATATACTCTGCCTCCTAATAGGCTGAATATGGTCACATGGAGTCTGTGGCAGGAGGCTTGGTTTTCAGGAATGCCCACACTTTGATGCTGTGTGATTGGGCAATGGGTCAAGAGGGTGGTTACATTCTCTGATCCAGGAGAAGGCTATATAATCCCTGATGTGAGGCTTTGCTTTGGGGATCACTTTGAGAAGTGCTGTGTGATTTGACCAGATGAGACTCTGAGCAGCCATTGAGAGATCCCCGGATTTGAAAACCCAGATGTTGATGTTTCCCTCTTTGATAACTGTGATTTGGTATTGAACATGGTTGGACAGTTTGGAAGCCTGTTTGCTTGATCTCTTTGTTTCTCTGCCTTGTAAGTTCTGTCTGTATACTTTGAAGTTCGGGGTGTTGACCTTTTTCTACTTCCCCTGAACTAGATAAATGATATGTTTGATTGATTAAAGTAAGCTTGTTAACCCATTTTGAGTTGCTTTCCTTTAGAAAAGCAGATCTAAGAACCTGTGTTGGCAGCCACCCTGGGGATTTTGGGATGATTGCTTGCTACATTGATATGTAATAAATACTTTCTGATTGATTTGTTGGCACCGCAATTTAGGGAACAGCATGAACAAAAGCACAGGAGGACAAATTGCAAGGCATCCCCTGCCCTCCTTCCCTTCCCCTCCCCTCTCTTTGTTTCCTCTCCTCTCCTCTCCCATCCTTTTTTCTAGGATGCCGTAGTAGGGATTCTTTTTGAGTACAGATTATATTAATTGGTTACTGATGCCCCTTCCAATTCTCAAATTCTGTCAATCTGTGACATGTCCAGATATACACATAAGAAAATTTAGCCTTAATCTCTTGGATGATGTATAATAAGAACTACCTATAGTAATGAAACTTTTCTATGTCTTTGTGGAGTCTTTTAAAGAAAGGGACCAGGTGCTATTCAAAGGCACTATTGTGTAATGGAAAGGGCACAAGTATTGGACCCAGATCTGGATTAAGGTCTTGCCTTGATACATACAAACTGTGTGAATCTTGGAAACTCATATGAGTTCTCTGGGTCTCAGGTTTGATTCTCTAATTCTGTAGTGTTCTGGAAAGGCATTGGATTCAGAGGAACTGGGTTTGAATGCTAGTATCTATTACCTTTATTTATTACATTTATTACCTTTTTCCACTGGAGAAAGTGACAACTTCTCTGGGCCTTAATTTCCTCATTTATAAAACAAAGGACAAGTTTTTCTCTAAGGTTCTTTCTATTTCTAGTTTCCACAACTATAAAATGAAGATAACAACAGTACCTCCTTTACAGCATTTATATGAAAAACAAATAAGGTAATTTTTTGAAGTACATAGGCATCTAGATAATGGAGAGACCACTGAGGCCTGGAGTCAGAAAAACGTGTTTAAATTTGACCACACTTTCTAGTGGTGTGACCTGGGATAGATCAATTAACTTCTGTCTGCCTCAGTTACCTCATCTATAAAATGGGACCTATTTCTCAGAGTTATTGTGAAGTCAAAGTGAAATAATATATGTTAATGCTTTGCTAACTTCAAAGTGGTACATAAATTTTAGTTATTAAAGTGCTTTGTAAAACAAATCAATATATAAATGTTAGCTATTATTATTAAAAATAGAAATAATAAATAACCTATGATTCCATAGTGTACCTCTTCCTGGTACAAGTGCAACAACCAAGTCTTTCTGAGTTAGTCCTAAACTCTTCAAGATGTGATAGAGTGTTATATTGGATCATGCATTCTCATCTTAGGGATCTTTTGAGAAATGAACATTATTGCTCCTGTTTTTATCAGTAGTCCTTTCCCCATGGGGAAACTGTTACTCCCATGATAGCTGGTTGTTATTTCACTGGAACTGGACATGAGGAATGGAATTACTTTTTTTCCTTCTGTTAAAGAAATGCCCACTAAGGTAAGTGAGAAGCTGGGAAGCTTATTTGTTTGGCTATTTCAGTGACATCAAAAACTCCTCAAGATGACACAAACTATGACTCAGCAATGGATGGTTTTGCAGGCTTGTTCTTCATCTGTTAAGGGGTTGTATAAATGTAATCCTGAGAACCTCACTGCTGCTTCCCCTATTGGTACTGTGTGGGTGTAGCTAGGGAAGAGAGACACTCTGTAGTATGAATTATCATCACTGCCTACAATTTCATCAATTAAAAACTATCTGAGGTGATAGTTCTGTTTACAAACACTTTGTGCTATCATCAGAATAAAGCTGGTTCTTGCCTCAAGCATTGAAAAGTGAATTTATATTTATTTCTCTCTTTCCTCATAATTTAATACTTTATATAAGAGTGGTACTATGACAGATAATTTGGCCATTTTTTGATGAGTGCATGGATGAATAATCTCTCTTTCTTTTCTACTCCTCAATGGCACTTCATTGAGAGACAATATTATAGTGGATAGAGGGCCAGACTTGGATTCAAGAAGCCTAGGAGGTCAAGTCCTATATCTCAGCTACATAATGGCAGTGAGATCATGGCTTGAAAAGTCATTTCACCTCTCAGTCCCCCTAGGTAACTCTTTAAAATAGTTACAGATGAGTTACAGTCTGTTTCTTTAGAATGACATTTTCACACTGAAAACTTTATAATGGGTTTGCTATCCTTCCCCTTGTGATTCATTATGTCATAAACTACTTAAAGACAATAATTAAACCAAAGTACTTATTCTGCAAATACAGTTAATCATGGTCTTGTACTCTTTGGTACCATCACATGGTTCAATAGATATGATTTTATCAGTTGAAATGATACTAAAGAAGATGCATTACCATCTTCTTTGTTGAAGAACCTTAGTTATACCTGGGCCTTTTTATTTGTAGCAGAACCATCTTTAAATGTAAGATCCTTGACAGCAGAGATTGTCTTACATTTTTTTGTATTTCTATTGGTTAGCACATAGAAAACACTTTATATATTTTCATTTTCATTCATTCATTTGTACCATATACATAACCCTGAAGTCAAATTCTATAGTGGTCCACAGGAGTCATGATATGTACTTGATTTAGGGAAGATTGCTGAAGGGATCTTCCTGGAACTTATAGATGACAGTTTCTCAAACATCTTGCTAGCCTGTATTTTAGCAGAGGAAAGAAAATTTCATTCCACATTTCAAAGTCTGATCAGAGGTCTATCAGCTATATAAGACTTAATAGTAATAGCTGATGAGAAAACTGACCACTGACTGGAATAGGGGGACAAATCTTATGTCTAGTAATTAGGATATCTGAGTCTAGTCCCAACATTGTCAGAAATAGCTGCATGACCTTGGGAAAGTCACTTAAGGTTTTTGTCCCTCAGTTTTGTATTTATTCAAATAAAGGTAATAATAACTATACAAACTCCTCCACTGAAAAATACATTGAGCCATTTAGAAGAGAACACTTTGAAAAGGTTATAAGTGTTGGGTAAATGTTAAGGAGAATTACAATTGCTACACATCCTGTAGGTAGGATACTTCTTTATTTCCTTAACATAAGGAATTTTATCTTGTTCCATAGAGACTCACAATTCCTGCTGTAGGGTTGTGAAAAACACATGACTCAAATAATGTTAAAAACCATTGTTTTTTGAATAGTATGTATCTCAGTGGAAAGTTACAAAGGACAAGGGGAGAAGAGAATAATTATTTATATAGTGCCCACTACTTGCAAGACACTATGCTAAGAGCTTTACAAATATCTTCTTTGATCTACATAAAATTTCTGCAAGTTTGGTGCAGTTATCTCATTTTACAGACTCTGAATTTTGACTTACTAGGCCCTTTGACTTGCTAGATATTGAATAATTGATTGAACCAATAAAAATGGGTAGGACATCACAAATGAGTTATTCCTTTCTCATCTAGTCTGTCTTTGTGCATGTGTGTGTGTGCACACAGTCTACATCTCCTAATGTATTTTAATTCAAAATATGACTAATTCCTCCCCTACATTCCCAATTGGTACATAAGTGGGTACTTTGTCACCTTCCTCTAACAGATTACCATAAAATATGAGATGAAAGAAAGATTATTTTCCAACCTAATATAATTGTGGAAATTGCTTTGGCAGCCAATTTTGAATTTGGAAATTTTATGTTGGAGAATTTAGGAGGCTATTTATTTTGCAGTATTGTGTGTTAATCTATAATTCCTATTTCCATCTGTAGTTTTTGTTCTCCAAGTATGCCAGACAGATACTCCTTTTCAAAATTCAGTTCAATTTGTATTTATCATCGTAAGCATCAGCCTCCTTGCAGACTGTGGTGTGTATGTCCAGCAATTTAAGAACAGTCCTGCTGAGTATGACTTGAGCTTCTCTTTTATTACTGAGCTATAATTTCAGATCAGTGAAACTATGGAAATATTGGAATACAGGAATATATTATAATCTCCAGGAATCATAAAGAAAATAATAAGAAAAAGGGGATGAATATGTAAAGGGATTTCCTGAATATTAATTTTTTTTAATCATGTCTCTTTAAGTTCAATGTGGTACATCACAAGGTCCTTTATTTTTATTCTACCTATGGACAGTAGATTAATGTTCTGAACTGAAGTATTTCTAAATGAAAAGATACAGAGTTGAATTTTATTGCAATGCAATGTATTTAATAGCTGTTTTTGCTGGCTCACAGACAGCAGATTTCTTGGGAACACTCTCAGTGCTGAGAGCTGAAGATGGCACTCTTGTGCTACAACCAAGGACTGGATCCAAAGGAAGACAGCAGGGAGAGCTATAGGGTTAACTTTTCAAACATTTTCTTTTAGATTTTAAAGGACACATTCCACTGAAACATTGTCTTCTCACATTTTAACCCCTTGTTACCAGCACCTTGGATAGATCATGGAGGGACAAACGTCATTACTAACAGAAATTTGGGATGTGTGGGAGAACAGTGGCACGATTGCCAATTTTTCTAAAGACCTGTGAAGGTAAATACAGTGACATATTGTGCATATGGTTTCAAATAGGGAGACCTTAGAAAATTGTCCTGAGCATCTTATAGTCTTATCATACAAATATTAACATCATAGAATTCTAGGTATTAGAGAAAGAAAAAATAGTGATTTATATGGAAGAGAATTATAGATAGGGAATCTGGAATCCATATTATGCTTTGTTTATACTGTCATTTGAATAGTATGGTATAGTGGAAAGACTGGATTTTGCAATCAAAAGATATGGGTTTAGATTTGGTTGCTGTCACTACTGCCCCATTTCCCACTAGCTACATTGCTTTTGGATTTCTTTGGACCTCATCATTATGTCTTCCTTCCCCAAGAAATTCATTATTGGGAAATCATATGATTCTGCAAGTTTGGATTAACCTGCTACTCACAATTTATCAGTAACCCCTGCCTCTCTGATTGGACCATCTGGCTGAAGGGAGACTCCAGAGTCTCTATTGAAGGAGTGGGCTCAGCTCATTTTTCTAATTTTCCACCAGCTACATAGCTTTTGTACTTCTTTGGACTTCTCCATCATGCCCCCAAACTGGGTAGCTCTCCCTCCCCCTGCCTTTAAGATTCTTTTTGTGTGCTATCTTCTTCTTTAGAGTGTAAGCTTCTTGAGGAAAGAGACTGTCCCTTTCTTAAACTTACATTTGTATCCTCATAGCTTAGCATGGTGTCTGGCCCATAGCATGTGCTTAATAAATGTTTATTGACAGATTGACTACCTACATGACAATGAATACTTCTTTTTTCAGGGATTCAGTTTACTAATCTATACAATGAGGGGATTGGACTAGATAATTTCTAAGGTCTCTTCTAATTTTAAATTTTATGATCTGACCTATAAGGAAGGAAATGAATTTCAGTCCAGCTTGCCTTAGAATAAGAGACAAGGCTAGAATTCAGATGATAATTCATTTTAATCTGAGAATAGCTAACCTCTTTCACATAAATAAATTTTCTCACTTTTTCCAAGATTCACAATGATATCTTAATTGAAGTGATCTCTTTTTCTCTCTTCCTCACCACAATGTATCCCCCTCCACAATGAAGTCAAATTAATGACTTTGAGGGTTCAAAGAATATAATTTTTCTCTTTGTCCCAATATCCCCTGAAAGGCAACATGGTACAGTGGCTAGAGACCTGACCTTAGAGTCTGAAACATGTGGGTTCAAATCCTATATCTAACACATACTGTCTGCATGAACCTTGCTGGAAAAGTCATTTAATCTTTCAGTTTCTCAGATAATTGTCATCTCTAAGGTTGCAAGTTGTGGAGAAGATGATGAGATTCATTTATAAAGGATATATTCTCATTGGGAATTCCTTATATCACTAAAATCCCAAATCTAGACATGTTCCCATTGCTTAGCACAGCGCCATATACATAGGAGGTGCTTAATACAGATCTGTTGAATTGAATTCCTAAATCCAGTTGCTTTTTCTAGCACTATTGACTAAGTGTTCTCTTGGAGCACTCCTTTGGTGAACATGACACTGCTCTTTTCTTGTGCTACTACATTCCTTACCAGTCCTTCTCAGTCTCCTTTGCTGGTTCACTTATTTTCTACTACTTAAGTATATTGGGCTCTGTTGTCTTTGTGTGCTCTCCTTATCTTATCTGATCACTTTTAAATAGATGTGTGTGTGTGTGTGTGTGTGTGTGTGTGTGTGTGTGTGTGTGTGTAGCCCTAATATTTCACTGATTTGAAGTTTTACTTAATCTATCACCTCCTAGAAATTGCCACCTGCATATTCCACTGGCATCTCAAACTCAAAATGGGCAAAATAAAACTGACTACCTTTTCCCATAAGATGATTCTTCTCTAAATTCTCTTGTTTCTATTGAGAAGTATTGCATCCTTCCATTTATCCAGGCTTACAACCTCAAAGTCATCTATGATTCTTCTTTCCCTTTCTCCATATCCATTCAGTTGTTAAATCTGGGAATTTTATAGATTTTATCTCCACAACATCTCTTGTTTCCATCCTCTTCTTGAGATCGTTTTGCATGACTGCTACTTTGCTTTAGGTTCCCAGTACATCTTGTTTAGTCTATTGAAATAGTCTCCTAATTAATTTCATTTTGTTTTTCAAAAAGATGACAAGATGATCTTCCTGAGGCACAGCTCTGATTCTGTCACAAAAACAAAACAAAACAAAGAAACAAAAAAACAATCAGTTGCTCCCTATTGCCTGTTAAAAAAGGTAGTGTTGGGTAATTGAAAAACTACTAGATTTGAAATAACTGAATCTTGGATTAACATCCCAATTATTTCCTCATCTCCGTAATGATGAGATTGGACTAGACAACCTCTTAGGTCCCTTAAAACTCTAAATCTATGATATTTAGCTTGATATTTTAAAGCTCTCTATAACATGCTAGCAAACTGATTTTCTAGTCTTATTTTGCATGACTCTCATTCTCCATTTAGCCAAGATTGCCCTGCTGTTTCCCAAATGTGGCATTCCACTTCCTGCCTATGTGCATTTCCAAAAATTATACTACATTCCTTCACTTCAGAATCCTCATCTTCATTCAAGACTTAGTTCACGTTCTATCCTAAATTGAAGTGTTGATTCCCTCAGTTACTGCTTTCTCTGGACAGCTAGATGGTACAGTGGATGGAATACCAGGCCTGAAGTGAGAAAGGACTCATCTTCCTGAGTTCAAATATGGCCTCAGACACTTACTAGCTATATTACCCTGGACAAATCACTTAACCCTGTTTGCTCAATTCCTCATCTAGAAAGTGAACTGGAGAAGGGAATGGAAAACCACTCTAGTATCTTTGCCAAGAAAATCCCAATGGGGTCAAAAAGAGTCAGACATGACTGAAACAAGTGAATAACTGCTTCTTCCTTTTCATACTGTTTTCTATGAATTGAAAAGAAGTTGCTATTTTTCATTGATAAAGAGAATTTCCTTATTGGAATTCCTTTTACCAATGAAATTACATGTCCAGTCCCTCTCCTATTTTACTTATCTGTGCAAATGCTGTGTTATCCCTTGCCCACTTCCCCCAGTAGAAGATAATATTCTTGAGAAAAGGGACTATACAACTTCTCTCTTTGTCTACCCAATGCCTTTTATGTAGTAAGTATTCAATATATTTCTATAGAATGAATGAAAAGGAAAATGGAATTAATATGGCTAATTAAGGAATCACTATGATTCTATAAGTAAGAATATAAGAAAATTTTAGAATAGTTACTCCCATCTGTATTGATATATAGATAACAGTCCAATAGAGCAAATTGTACTATTTGTAACAGTCCAATAGAGCAAATTGTACTATTCAAAAAATTTAATAGATGGTTTACATTTCTATAGTTAGTATTATAGAGCTGTAACTAGGCAATTTCAGTGGTTGGAGCATCCACTGCCCAGGGTCAACAGCACCAGTGGGGGTAAACAGCATGAAAATTGATATCAAATCAACTTTGTAATTCATGGTGTGAATAACATACAAAAAGTTAGTTGCTATATTGGAGTAAGGGATAGAATTTCTGAGTTGGAAGGAGTGTAAGAGATCAAAATTCTTTGCCCTAGCCAGGATTTCTCCCATATGGCCTGTGGGAAAGAATGAAGCACTAAGATTAAAACTAAAAAAATCATAGATGCAGACCTTGAAAGGATAACAGGGATAATTGAATCCATTACTCTCATTTCACAGGAACCTGAGGTCCAGATAAGTTAAATGATTTGCTTAAGATCACATAACCAGTAAGTGTCTGATTCAGAATTTGAACTCAGGTCTTCCTGATTCAGTGTAGTTTCTTATTTGATGTGCCATACTGAGTCTGGGGTAAATATTGTTGCTAGCCTCAGAGAGAATGGAAGGGTAGAGACTGGTCCACCTAGAAAAGAAAGAAAGAAAGAGAAGTAGTGTACTAAAAATTCTTTTATGGAATGGAGTGAGAAAGACCAGAAGTTCTATAGTCCACTATCCAAATAGCTGCCCATAACCCAAAACACAAATTCCCCACTTCTTGGTTACTATCAAAGTTCCTGTTCCCATTATCTCCTTCACTTTGTAACTTCTAAATTTTGCATATTTTCTTTCTCTCTTTATCTCTGTCTGTCTCTGTCTCTGTTTCTGTCTATCTCTCTCTGTCTGTCTGTCTCTCTCTTCAACCTGGGCAAAGCCTTATTCTCATTTTTCTGATGTCTCTTGGGTTCTTCACAGAGTGGTTTTTTTCCTTTATAAAATAATTTTATCTCTATAACAGGTCTGTAAAACATTGGCATTATCAGTATCATTATCTTTATTTTGTAGATGATAAAAGTGAGCATCAAAGGTATGAAGTTATTTCTTCAATGATACACAACTATTAAATGATAGAAAGTCAAGATTCAAACTTCTATATTTGCCTTCAAATTGGCACTCTTTCTGCAACCCTATACTGCTTTTCAGTGAAATGTATTGTTGAAGAAATTCCCTGATTGGGGATTTTTGTGGAAATTTGTTTAGAAAAAAAATGAAGTCATCCAGGTCAAGATGGTAGAATGGAAACAGCACTTTGGTGTGGCTTCAGCTTCTACCTTCCCAAATCCATGTAAAAGGGGACTCTGAACAAACTTTGGAGCTACAGAACCCACAAAATGACACAGAGAAGCTAACCTCCCACTGAAGACAGCCTGGAAACCCCATAGGGAGCAGCCAGCACAGCCCTCTGGGAGCCGAGCACAGGCTCCAGTGAGTGGAATGTTTTAGCCCCAGGGTGAGCCTGACAAAACACCAGCTGGAGGGACTCCAGAACACCAGTAGCTGTGGTGTTTCCAGAATTATCAACATATAGAAGCTAAGGACAAAGTGAGAGGTCAGTGCAGTGTGGATTTTGGGACCAGTAGTGGGGAGAGCATTGGCCTTTTCCCCCCATGGCGAGAAGCTCACTGAGGAGAATCATTCCTTCAGAATTAGATTGGAGCAAATGGAAGCTAATGACTTTCTGAGAAAATAAAGATGTTGTTAAACAGATCCAAACAAATGAAAGAATAAAAGGCAATGTGAAATATCTCATGGGAAAAAACACTGAACTTGAAAATAGATCCAGGAGAGATAATTTAAAAATTATTGGACTACCTGAAAACTATGATCAAAGAAAGAACCTAGAAATCATCCTTCAAGAAATCCTCAAGGAAAATTGCCCCGATGTTTTAGAACCAGAGGGCAAAATAGAGGTTGAAAGAACCCACCAATCACCTCCTGAAAAAGATCCCCCAAAGAAAACTCCTAGGAATGTTATAGCCAGGTTCTGAAATTCCCAGATCAAGGAGAGAATATTACAAGATGCCAGGAAGAAACAATTTGAATATTGTGGAAACACAGTCAGAATAACACAGTATCTGACAGCTTCTACACTGAGGGATTGAAGGGCATGGAATATGATATTCTGGAGGTCAAAGGAACTAGGATTAAAACAAAGAATCCCCTACCCAGTGAAACTGAGTATTATGTTTCAGGGGAAAATATGGTAATTCAGTGGAATAGAGGATTTTCAAGGATTCTTGATGAAAAAACCAGAGTTGAATAGAAAATTTGACATTCAGATACAAGAAGCAAGAGAAGCTTGATAAGATAAACAGGGAAACGAAATCACTATGAACTTATCAAAGTTGAACTATTTACATTCCTACATGGAAAAACAAAAATTGTAACTTATGAAACTTTTCTCAGTATGAAAATAGTTGAAGAAGGGTATATGGGCATATGAATACATATGTGAATGTGTGTATATATGTTTACAGGTATACATAGATAGAGGGCACAGGACCATTTTAATAGGAAGGGATGATACTTAAAAGGTGAAATTAAGAGGTGAGGGAGGAATATAATGAGAGGAGATGGGGAGAGAGAGAATGGGGTAAACTATCTCATATAGAAGAGGCAAGAGAAAATGCTTGCAATGGAGGGGAAGAACAGGAAGGCAAACAGGCAAACCCTTATTCTCATTGAATTTGGCTCAGGGAGACAATGACACATATACTAAATAGGATATCTCACCCTACCGGAGATTAGGGGGAAGGAAATGAGGGGGGGATGATGTAAGTGAAGGCAGGCTGGGGGGGGGGGGAGGAAATTTAGAAGCACCCACTTTTGAAAAGGGACAGGGTCAAAGTAAAGAATAGAAAAAATGAAGCTCTGATAAAGATGCTAAAGCAAATGAGAAAACTGAGGAACATAAAAATAAATCCCGTTGTACTATTATATTGTAAGAAATGATGAAGCGGATGATTTTGGAGAAACTTGGGAAGAGTTATTTGAATTGATGCAAAATAAAGAGGGCAGAACCAGGAGAACAATTTATACACCAACAACAATATTGTTAAGACAAAAAAACTTTGAAAGATTTAGGATTTCTGATCAGCAATTTGAAAGGACTCAAGATATAACATTATTACAGAGAGATGTAATGAACTCAGCACAGGTTGAGATTTATGTTTTTTTTAAAGATATTGGTTCATCTATCTATTTTTGTACATGGACAATGTAGAGATTTGTTTTCCTTGAATACATATGTTTGTAATGGATTTTGCTTTTTGTGCTTTGTTAATGGTGGTGGGGAGTGTGGGAGGGAGTGAATTTGTCCTTTAAAACTGAACTTTAAAAAAGGAATAAATAAAAATATAGAGCTCACATTTCATGTGTCTCCAGTTCTACTTTCACAATTTGGATTGTTGTTTATCCTTTTTTTTCCTCATCAGTTCGGGGAACTCTCATGTTTTGCTGATCATATATAAAGCAATACTTCTAGATCATGGGTTCACAGATTTTGAATTTAAAGACATCTTAGAAATAAGTCAATCTGATCTCACTTTGCAGATGAGAAAACTTTGGTTTTGAAATCATATTTTCTGGATTACAAATTACCAACAAAAGATTAGAGATTGATTTAGTCAATAAAGTTCATGCAGATCAATATAAGGATTAAAAATAGCAATACTAATACTGAAGACTGAAATAATAGTTGAGACCTTTTAGGCTCTATCCTACATGCTCAATAGAATGATTTTTCTTTCAAATTGTTTCTTTGCCTTTTTGGAAATATTTTACAGTGTCACAGGGTCCTTTGGCATCACTTGAGCATAAAGAACAGTCCAATCTCAACACTGATTTCAGTGAAATGCAAATTTTGTGTTAGTGTAAGAAACCTGATCTAATTTTAAAACACTATGGGCATGTTAGTAGCAGTAGTTTCCAAACACCAAGGCAGGTAGCAAGGATAGAGGATGACTGAATAGAAGTCTTTTTAAGAGTTGAACCACAAATTATTTTCTCATTCAAATAAAATAGAAAAAGGATTGATCAGCAAAATAGGTTGGTTTTTTCATTAACAAATGCTTCACATTATTACTACCTTTGTATTTTCTTTACAAGAAGCTAAATGTCCCAGGTGTGAACCTTAGAAAAATAAAGGATAGATTCATGGTATAATGGAAAGAAGATGGGTATAAATCTTATCTCTGCAACTTAGAAACTATATGGGTTTAAATAACGTACTTCAGGTAGTATGGTAGAAAGAGAATAAATTTCAGATTCTGAGGACTTGGGTTCAACTGTTACCTCTGATGTTTACTATATGACCTTGGATAAGTCACTTAAATTCCCTAGGCTATAGTTTCCTCACCCCTTAAAGAAGGGAATTGAAGTAGATGACCTTTTGAGGTCCTTTCCAATTCTAGATATCTGGTTTCCTTATCTGTAGAATGAGGGATTTGGATTTGATGATTTCTTAGGCCCCTTCCAGCTCAAAGATCCCAGGAATGATCATGTGTAGGATTGATATTTAGGAGTGTTTATTAAAATTCTAGAGGCCTAAATTTTGCGTTGTATTTGAATGAAAATGGAATCATCATGGCAGATGATAGTCATCTAATAAGTCAAAATGTTATTTCTAAATTATATTGAATTATTTAAAAATAGTATATTGTGTATGAACTGATTTCATAAACAAATTAAAGTTGGTACTTCCACTTCATCCCTTTCTCTTTTTGTTAAGGTGTGTGCTACTTTAGTAAGTTTTTCATTTCAGAGGAAACTATATCTGTATGAGCTTTAATTGTAAACTACTCTGGTCTCATTAGAATGAAAGGAGGCAAATAAATCATTTAAGTGTACATTAATCTTTTGACTAAAGATTGAAAAGATTCTTTTCCCCACTTAGTTGTCCAGAAGAGATCAGAAGCTATCAATTAAATTCTGGCCGGCAGATTTCCCTTAATTGATTTCCGTGACTAGTGGAACACATTGTTATTCATTACATTTTCTTGTTATCTACCTGACTTCCTCATGATTTGATTTAGATATATGTGTTATCGGGATATAGGGTAATTGGACAAGAAATATAAAAAAAGTATTTTATTTGCAGATCTGTTAGAGAACAGATTCTCCAGATTGATAAACTCTCCTGAAAGTCAAGAAGAGTCAAATTGGTGAGATGATTATATACATGACCACTTTTCCTTAGAGATTATTCTAATATTGGGTAGGGACCATAAGACTTTGCTAATGAAGCTCTCAAACATAAGGGTTTATAATGGATTCTAAAGCTCTATTCAATCTGTAGAACATTGTGATTTTGTTCTTTCTGGTGTGGGCGGTCATGAGCAATCTACTTTTGAATCATAGTAATAACAATGAGAAATTTTAGAAGAAGGTGAAAGGAAGAGTAGTTGCTATTTCAGGTCCATATAAAAATACTACAGTGCTGTCATCAAAAAGGTGCCAGGTGACAAACACCTGCTACTATTTATTTCTGTGGCTCAGATCCAAGGAAAAACTTGATACCAGAAAATAGAGCTTGTCTAGTGATACATTCTGAAGAAAGCT
Organism: Gymnobelideus leadbeateri; assembly: GCA_011680675.1. NCBI lineage: Eukaryota > Metazoa > Chordata > Mammalia > Diprotodontia > Petauridae > Gymnobelideus > Gymnobelideus leadbeateri. The sequence continues at coordinate 871,609 of WOXC01005090.1, forward strand.
ATTGAAGACAAGGTGGGCAAAACATAGACTGTCTGTCAAGCATTTATTAAATGCTTACTTTGTGCCAGAAATTGTGCTAAGGATGGTTTGAAAAATTTCTTTCTTTCTTTCTTTCTTTCTTTCTTTCTTTCTTTCTTTCTTTCTTTCTTTCTTTCTTTCTTTCTTCCTTCCTTCCTTCCTTTCTCTTTCTTTCTTTCTTTCTTTCTTTCTTTCTTTCTTTCTTTCTTTCTTTCTTTCTTTCTTTCTTTCTTTCTTTCTTTCTTTTCTTCTTCTTCTTTTTTTTTTCTTCTCTTTTCTCTTTCTTCTTCTTCTTCTTCTTCTTCTTCTTCTTCTTCCTCTCTCTCTCCTTCTCCTTCTTTCCTTCTCCTTCTTCTTTCCTTCTCCTTCTCTTCTTCTCTCCTCCTACCTTTCTTCCTCCCTCCTCTCTCTCTACCTCCTCCTTCTTCTCCTCTCCCCATCTCCTCTCCACCTCTCCCTCCTCTCCTCCTTCTCTCCTTCTCTTCCCCTCCTTCTCCTTCTCCTTCTCCTTCCTTCTCTCCTTCTCCTTCTCCTTCTTCTTCTTCTTCTTCTTCTTCTTCTTCTTCTTCTTCTTCTTCTTCTTCTTCTTCTTCTTCTTCTTCTTCTTCTTCTTCTTCCTTCTTCTTCTTCTTCTTCTTCTTCTTCTTCTTCTTCTTCTTCTTCTTCTTCTTCTTCTTCTTCTTCTTCTTCTTCTTCTTCTTCTTCTTCTCTGTCTTTCATTAAGAACCCATTTTGAATATGACATTATATTCTTCTGGAATGATATTCTTCAAGTGTGAAAATTTTTTTTGGCAATCCTGATGGTAAAGTTTCTATATTGAGGGACAGTGATCTCATTGTTACATTTTATGTGTTACTTAGCTGAAATATATTCTAGGAGATTGCTGAATAAGCTCTTTCACATAATCAAGGGGCCTCCTGGGTCTTCCTTTCATTTACAGGAATGCTATTTAAGGATGTAAAAGATCAGAAAGAACTTAGACATTTGTGGAAAAAATCCACGGTAGTTTTTCCATATTTTCTTTCTTGGTGAGTTGATCTTGAGTCTATGTAGAGCTAGAAACACATATACACATATTTAGAACTTTTGCTTTCCTCTGCTTCTCTCTTTTTTTCTTGATATAGCTATATAACTATATCTGTATAGCTATATAGTTAATCAGGAAAAGTTTACTAGGAGATTGATGTGAGTCAACATTTTCATAATTATGTGAAAATAAATTTTCATTAAAATAAAAAATTACATTATATTAATTAAAATTAAATTAAATTTAAAAATTTAAAATAAAAATTAAAAAAAATTAATGTGAGAAAATTTCATAATTATGTGAAAAAAACTCCAATTTTTTTTTCCTTTTCTGTAGGATTAGGAAATTAAGAGCAAGGCTCCTAGTTTTTGATAGAATTTTTTTGATGTGTCTTTAAGAAGGGGAATTTCAAGATAGCAAATAATAATGTATTTGGTAAGTCTTCTGATCAATAAAAGGTAGAGCACTGAAAGTTCCTCCGCCATTACACATTGGTTCATATAAATAAATATACCTGAGGTTCAAGGTACATTGTAAGTCTATATCAACTTAAAACACCAGCTCACAAGTGCCTTATCTTTGTCAGTCAGTCTAGAGGACATAATTTATTCAAATAAGAAATATTTAATGAAATGATATAGGAAGAAAAACAGCAATGAATATTATCACCCATAAACCTTATCATTCTCTTTCATAGATACACATGCCACCATTGGGAAGAGTAGATATACACACATAGGGGAAACAGATGGAAAGGCATAAATAGGAGGGATATGCTTGGCCAGGGATCACACACACACACACACACACACACACACACACACACACACACACACAGACACACACACAGTGCACATGCCTTCCTTGCTTCAAGTCCATCTATGTCTTTTGTCAGGTCTCTTCCCTACCAAGAAGTAGGGTTATAGCCTCATGTAGTCTATAGTCTTTGACAGGCATACAGACTCTTCCAAGCATTTGGGTATAGCATATAGTCCATGTTGGGTGTTTATCTTTACTGTTATTTAATGCTTACTGCTGTTCATTGAGAGGTCCAATTCCACTCACTGAGCATGAGGATGTGAAGCTTCTTTCTCTTTTCTGCTTTTGGCTTCAGCTATAGTCCTTGGCTGGGATCCTGAGGAATGCCATCAGTCTTAGCATAAACTCTCTGCTATAGCTCTTTTAGGAAAGCATAATCTTAACATAACTAGCCACTGGACTAGAACAGCAAAAGCAAACTATGCTGGCTGTTTTCCAATGATACAACTTCTCTTTCCTTGAATATTGTCTAGCTAGAATGGGTCTTTTCTTCCCAGGAGGCACAGGCACCAGGGTCTTTGGAATACTGAACCATCTTATCCAAATAGCGCCCTCAAACTTAAAGCTGCCTCTTGGGATCCAATATCCTTGTCACCTAGGACCTGTCATTGTCAGAGGCCTAGAATTCTAGCTTAGAATCAGCAATTCTATGCATTCTTTTTTTTTTTTAAAGCAATTGGGGTTAAGTAACTTGCTCAAGGTTACACGGCTAGTCATTATTTATGTGTGGGTGCTCATTTTTTGAGGCCGGATTTGATCTCGGGTCATCCCAACTCCAAGGCTGGTGCTCTTACTCACTGCGCCACCTAGCCGCCCCCAATTCTATGCATTCTTATGCTTAATTTCTAGCAGGTATCTGTTTTAGAGGCTGCCCTCACAACAAACTGCAAAAGTTTTTCTAGATTACCTAGTTTCTTAATTCCAAGACTCTTGTTTTTCCCATGCACTGAGAAATGAGAGAATAAAAGGGATGATAACAAAAACTAAGCCCATGAGGGAAGGAAATTGCTGTCCTTCCCCTCACTAGTGAATTTCTCGTCTTTCATATATACATGTGCCTGGTAAAATTTTCTTTTTTTCTTTTCCAATTTATTCATTTATTTTTAGTTTTCAACATTCATTTCCACAAGATTTTGTTTGAAAATTTCTCCCCATCTTTCCCTTACCCCCACCCCAAGATAGCGAGCCTACTCAACATCCCTTCCCCCATTCTGTTCTCTTTTATATCCTCCTCCATTCCCCCCCATAACTTTCTAGTAGGGCAAGATGGATTGCTATACCCCAGTGCCTATACATCTTATTTCCCAGTTGCACTTAAAAAACAATTTTTTATTAACATTTGTTTTTAAAACTTTGATTTCCAGATTCTTTCCCTTCTTCCCTCCTCACCTACCCCCACTGGGAAGAGAAGCAATTCAATACAGGTTGTACATGTTTTAGTTGAGCAAAATGTTTCCACAGTAGTTATATTGTGAAAGACTAACTATATTTCCCACCATTCTATCATCCTATCCCCCCCACTTATTCTATTTCCTACTTTGTCCCTGTCAAAAGTGTTTGCTTCTAACTACCCTCTCCCCCAATCTTCCCTCCCTTCTATCATTCCCCCTTTTATCACCTTTCATCCTACTTTCCTGTAGGGTAAAATACCCAATCGAGTGTGTATATTATTCCCTCCTTAAGCCAAATTCAAAGAGAGGAAGGTTGACCTATTCCCTTTTACCTTCTTGCTCTTCCCCTCCATTGTAACAGTTTTCTCTTGCCTCTTTTATATGAGATAATTTACCCTGGTTTATCTCTCCCTTTCTCCTTCTCCAAATATATTCCTCTATCACCTCTTATTTTTATTTTTTAGATATCATCCCTTCCTATTCAACTAATCCTGTGTTCTCTCTCTGTGTATACATGTACACACATATACACACACTCATATATGTATTTATACACAGATATACCCTCCTATATATACATATATGTACACACACACAGACACACACATATATATACATGTATATTCCCTTCAACTATCCTCATACTAAGAAAAGTCTCATGAGTTACAATTATTGTTTTTTTCATATAGGAGTGCAAATAGTTCAACTTTAATAGGTTCCTTATGATTTCTTTTTCCTATTTACCTTCTCATGCTTCCCTTGCTTCTTGTATTTGAAAGTCAAAGTTTCTGTTCAGATCTGGTTTTTTCATCAAGAGTACTTGAAAGTCCTCTATTTCATTGAATGACCATATTTTCCCCTGAAGCATTATACTCAGTTTTGCAGGGTAGGTGATTCTTGGTTCTAATCCTAGCTTCTTTGACCTCCCGAATATCATATTCCAAAACCTTTGATCCCTTAATGTAGAAGCTGCTAGGTCTTGTGTTATCCTGATTGTTTTCCCACAATACTCAAATTGTTTCTTCCTGACTGCTTATAATATTTTCTCCTTGGCCTGGGAACTATGGAATTTGACTATAATATTCCTAAGAGTTTTCTTTTTGGGATCTTTTTCAAGAGGCGACCAGTGAATTCTTTCATTTTATATTTTGCCCTCTGGTTCTAGAATATCAGGGCAGTTTTCCTTGAGAAATTCTTGAAGAATGATTTCTAGGTTCTTTTTTGATCACGGCTTTCAGGTAGTCCAATAATTTTTAAATGATCTCTCCTGGATCTATTTTCCAAGTCAGTGGTTTTCCAACAAGATTTCATATTGTGTTCTATTATTTCATTTGTTTGTATCTGTTTTATAGTATCTTGATTTCTCATAAAGCCATTAGCTTCCCTTTGCTCCAATCTAATTTTAAAGGAATTCTTTTCTTCAGTGAGTTTTTGAAATTCCTTTTCCTTTTGTCCAACTTGGCTTTTTAAGGCACTTTTCTCCTCATTGGCTTTTTGAGCTTTTTTGCCATTTGAATTAGTCTATTCTTTAAGGTGTTATTTTCTTCAGTCAGGCTGTTGACTCTCTTTTGCTGATTTTTTTGCATTAGTCTCATTTCTCTTCCCAGGTTTTCCTCTTCTTCTCTTACTTGATTTTTAAAATCCTTCTTGAGCTCTCTGTGACCTGTGATAAGTTCATATTTTTCTTGGAAGCTTTTGATGTAGGAGTTTTGACTTTGTTGCCTTCTTCTGGTTGCATGTTTTTATCCTTTTCATCCCTCCAAAAAGATTCTATAGTTTTATTGCACTTCCTCTGTTTGCTTATCTTACCAGCCAATTACTTAATTTTTGAGCTCTTTGTCATGGTAGAACTCTTCTTCCAGAGTGGAGAGCTTTGTCCCAGATTGCTGGGGTTTGCACAGTTGTCAGAGCTATGATGAGGGCATCCTCTCTGCAGCCACCACAAGGTCTGGCACAGTGGCATTCCTCACTCCAGGACCAACAACCAAGACTGTGACCCAGATCCAAACAAATCAAAGCAAGAGCAATTACCCTTTGAATTTTCACTTGGTCCCCCTACAATCTTTAGGCTAGCAGCTCTGTAGGCAGCCACATGTCAGCAGCTGCAGCCACCACACAGCTGCATTTCTTGCCCTGGGGGCAGGAGATGCACCACGCTCTTCTCTCACCCTGGATCAACAGGATTCCCCACTGACCTTTAACTTTATCCTTGGAGTTTATGGATTGAGAAGTCTGGAAACCACTACAGTTGTGAGTGGTTCAATGTCCTGAAGTCCTGAAGTCTGCCCTGGCTGGTCTCTGCCACTGGTAGGGGTTGCCTGGGGTCTGGGCCCATATGGCTCATGCTGGACTGCACTTGGCTCCCAGCCAGTGTGACAGACCCTTTCTGTTGGCCTGCCATTCTGTCTTCACCAAGAGATTTGTTTCTCTTTGTCCCTTTATGGGTTTGGTAGCTCTAAAATTTGTTTAGAGTCATTTTTAAAAAAAGTATTGGAAGTGGCTGTTTCAGAAGCTCAAGGGAGTTCCTGCTTTTACACTGACATCTTCTCTCTGCCCCCCTGGTAAACTTTTCTAACTCTTAGTACTGCTCTACAAAGATATAATTTACTTGCTTATTAGAAATGATTAGGGGGCGGCTAGGTGGCGCAGTGAATAGAGCGCCGGCCCTGGAATCAGAAGGACCTGAGTTCGGAGCCGGCCTCTGACACTTAATCCGCACAAACAAAAAACCTAGCCGTGTAACCTTGGGCAAGTTACTTAACCCCAATTGCCCTAAAGGGGCGGCTAGGTGGCGCAGTGAGTAAGAGCGCCGGCCTCGGAGTTGGGATGACCCGAGATCAAATCCGGCCTCAGAAAATGAGCACCCACGCATAAATCAAATGACTAGCCGTGTAACCTTGAGCAAGTTACTTAACCCCAATTGCTTTAAAAAAAAAAAAAGAAATGATTAGGTAGCGCAGTGGATGGAGAACTATACCTAGAGACAAGAAGACAAATTACAATCTAGCCTCTGACACCAGCTCTGTGACCCTGAACAAGTCACTTAAACTCTGCCTCAGTTTACTCAACTGTGAAATGGAAATCTTAAGCACATCTACCTCATGGAATTATTATGAGAATCAACTGAGATAATATTAGCAAAGTGTTTAGCACAGTGCCTGGAATATAGTATACACTTAAAATGCCTATTGCCCACTCCCTGCCCCCTCCTCTCCTCCTCTACCAAACCTTTCCGTAATTGCTATAATCTCTTCTAAATGTACTACCTTATAGCTATGCACCATGCAAGGAGAGTATTAACAGATCTTTGCTGTTCAAATACAATATACATCTTCTGTCTTTGTGCCTTTGTACTAGCTGTCCCCAGTTTTTGGAATGCAGTCTTTCTTCACCTCTGACACTTAGAAGTCCTAGTTTTCATTAAGACTCCCCTCAAACAATAGCTTTTGTCTGAAGCCCTCCCCAATCCCCCTAGCTTCTTATACCTTTCTCCCCAAAATTACTTGTTGTTTCTTTTGTACTATATATATTCTAATAGAATGCAAGCTTTCTGAAGGCAAATATTATTGCATTTGTGCCTCTATCTCTAGCACAAGCACAGTGCCTCACACATAGTAATGACTTAATAAATGCTTCTTGATTTACTGAATGAAGGGGAGTGGAGTACAGAGGATGAATGATATTTCCAGCTGCCAGAATGCACTCTCGATGGAAGTAATATGTTTCCACAAGGATCATTATGTTTCAACAATGAAGTATCTGCAAACATGGAGAAAAGGATTTGTGGTGCTAAATCTTTTTTTCTTTTTCTTAGAGGGGATAAAATAGGGATATATAGGAATATAGGAATCTAAAAGAGACCATTTCTACCTTGTTATCATTATAAAATTGAAAAAATAGAAATAATATAGCTATATAGAAAGATTATTATCATTTCTGGAGTAGGTATCTTTCCTTAAAAATCTAAGCTTTTAATCTAAGCTTTTAAAAATTCTCTTGAGTCCTCTATGGGTTCAGTTCACCTTGTTGAAGCCAATGCTGAGTGTGGATGAATCTGACAGAATTAGATAATCATGAACTCTTGCATTCATCACAATGAACTGTGGTATTAAGAAGCACTTTTGAACCACTGTCTTAATACCAACATCTATAGATTCTGCTTAACCAGCAGTTTCACCAATGAACATGCTTAATTTGGCCTGTTGTCAGCGATCCATTCCATATGAATGTATTCCAATGAATACTTGGTGAAGAGTAGAGTTAGTCTCTAAATGACATACCTCATATACCATGCAGATTCCTTCTTAAGAGAAATATTCTTTCAGGTAGATTCTTTTTTCTCATGTATTTTGTTAATGATTTCTTTTATAATACTATCATTTTCCAATCTTTCCTCTCACAACAAAATCCTTTCTTAGAGTGAATATACTTAAACAAAAAAGAAACCACCACACTGATTATGTCTGTCAGCATAAGAAGATGGGTGGTATAGTGGACAGAATGCTAGACTTAGAATAAAGAAGCCCTGAGTTTGTATGTTGTTTAAGATACTTATTACCTGTATAAAGTCACTTGATACTTCTATGCATCGGTTTCCTCATTTATGTAATCAGGAGATTAGATTAAATGGCTTAAAAATCCCTTTTAGCTCTAAATCCATGATTCTATGGACATCATTTTGTTCCTGTAATTCATTACCTCTCTGAAGGGGTAAGAGGTATATTTCAACATGAGTCTTCTCGAATTGAGACTGGTAATTTCAATGATCTGAGTTCTGATAGCTTTCTTGTTTTATTTAATATTATAGCATGCTCATTATATATGCTATTCTCAAGGTTTTCTTGCTTTTTTTTCCAGGTTGCTCTAATTTAAGTCATGTGAATCTTTGAAACTTACTCTGGTTTCTTTTTTTTTTGGTCTTTATTAATTTGTTTGTTTACTTTTAGTTTACAAGATTCAGTTCCACAATTTCTTGAGTTTCAAATTTTCTCTCCTTCCCTCTCCTCCACCCCCCTCCCATGATGGCATACAATCAATTATAGGATCTGCAAATACTTTCACATTAGACATTAGTCAGGTTATAAAGATGGATTGTATCAGATGGAATGAAAAATGGTAAAGAGGAAACAAAATCAAACAAGAAAAAGAAAAAGACCAGGTAATTTGCTTCAATCTGGATTCAAACTCAGTTCTTTCTAGTTCTTTCTCTGGATGAAGACATCTCTCTCCATCATGAGTCTTTTGGGATTGACTTATATCACTGCATTGCTGAGAAGAGTCCAGTCTATCAAAGCTGGTCATCACACATACGCTATGTCTGTAAATGTGTACAAGTTTCAAGTTTCTCCTGGTTCTACTCTTCTCACTCAGCATCAGTTCGTATAAGCATCTCCAGGTAAATATGAAGTCCATCTGATCCTCATTTCTTTTTTTTTTTTTTTAAGCAATTGGGGTTAAGTAACTTGCTCAAGGTTACATGGCTAGTCATTATTTATGCATGGGTGCTCATTTTCTGAGGCCGGATCTGATCTCGGGTCATCCCAACTCCGAGGCCGGCACTCTTACTCACTTCGCCACCTAGCCGCCCCTTGCTCCTCATTTCTTATATCACAATAGCATTCCATTACATGCATATACCACAACTTGTTTAGCCATTCCCCAATTGATGGGCACCCCCTTAATTTCCAATTCTTTGCAACCACAAAAAGAGCTGCTATAAATATTTTTGTACATATGAGTCTTCCTCCCACTTATATAATCTCTTTGGGATATAACCCTTGAAGTGGTATTTCTGGGTTAAAGAGTATGAAATTATTTATAGCCCTTTGGGCATAGTTCTAGATTACTCTCCAGAATGGTTGAATCAGTTCACAACTCCACCAATTTGCCCACATCCTCTCCAGCATTTGTGAATTTCCTGTTTTGTCATCTTAGCCAGTCTGACTGGTGAGACATGGTACCTCAATGTTGTTTTGATTTACATTTCTCTAATCAATAGTGATTTAGAGCATTTCTTCATATGCTTATGGATATCTTTAATTTCTTTCTCTGAAAACTGCCTGTTCATATCATTTGACCATTTATCAATTGGGGAATGACTTGTATTCTTATAGATTTGACTCAATTCTCTGTATATTTTAGAAATGAGTCCTTTATTAGAGACATAGGTTGTAAAAATTCTTTCCCAGTTTCCCACCTCCCTCTTAATCTTGGTTACATTGGCTTTGTTTGTGCAGAAGTTTTTCAATTTAGTGTAATCAAAATTATCCATTTTGCATTTCATAATGTTGTCTAATTCTTGTTTGGCCATAAAGTCTTTCCTTCTCCACAAATCTGACAGGTAAACTATTCCTTGCTTTCCCAAATCTGATTTCTTATCCACAGTTTCTTGTGTATAATAATATTCCACTACTTCCATGTACTACAATTTGTCCTGTAATAAATGAATTGCTACTTGGTTTCTAGTTTTTCTTTATCACAAGGGGTGCTGCTCTGAATTTTTGTCATACATGGTACCTTTCTCTTTGTCATGGACCTCTCCGGGATATATGCCTAACCCTGGAATCACTTTTTCAAAGGGTATAAAGAGGCTAATGTCTTTTTAAAATCTCTTTGGTCTGAGACAGACCACACCTTTACTCTTGCTCTTTCTTTTTACTTACTCTTTCAAATTCTTCCTCTATTTCCAGCCTTATTACATATCACTCCCCTTCATAGACTCTTATGTTTCAGTCAAAATCACTTTTTAACTTTTCCTCATGAACCATGTTTCATCTTTTGTCTGACACTGTTTCCTATGTCTGAGATGTATATTCTCTTTTTTCCTCCACCTCTTAGTATCACTATTTTCTTTCAGTTCAAATACTACTTCCTCCATGAAACCTTTCCTGATTACCCTTAGTCTTCCTTCTTGGTGACCTTATATTGATTTTGTACACATTTATTTAAATATACAGCTACCTCTCTCTTTGATGATTATAAGGACCTTGAAAGCATGGACAGTTTAGTTTTTCTTCTTGTACCTTCAATAGTTAGCAAAGTACTTGGCATATCATAGGTGCTTAATAAGTGCTTATGGATTTATTGATTAATTAAAAATGTCAACAGAAAGATTAACTTTTGAATCCCTTTCAGATATAGTGACTAACATCCTGAGTATTTTAAAATTTTAGAAAAAGGAAAGCAAAAAAAAAAATAAAAAGAACTAAAAGTGAACATATACTTGGAGAGGAGCAATAGATTATTATAATAGTTAGAATTTATATAGCACTTTAAGGTTTTCAAGGTATTTTTACAAATATATTATTTTCAAAGGTATAATTAGTCAAATGAAAAAATGCTCTGTCACTATTGATTAGGGACATACAAGTTAAAACAGCTCTCAGGTACAACTGCACACCTATCAAATTGGTTAACATGACAGAAAAAAATGAAAAGGAAAAATACCAGAAGACATGTGGAAAAATTCGAACACTAATACATTGTTGGTGGAGTTATGGACTTGTACAACCATTCTGGAGAAAAGTTTGGGACTATGGCCAAAGGGCTATAAAACTGTGGATATTCTTTGACCCAGTAATGTTACTAATGATTTGTAACCCAAAGAAATCAAAAGAAAAAGGATTTGTATATACAAAAATATTTATAACAACTCTTTTTGTGTTGACAAAGAGGAAACAGAAGTTGAGAGGCTAAGTTACTTCCCTAGGATCACTCAGCTCTAATGTGTCTGAGGCTGGATTTGAATTCAGTTTAGTGACTCAAGCTGCAGTTTAATTGTACTACTGAACTGCCTGAGCTAAAAATTATATGCAACTGCAAAGTTTGCAAGCTAGCATTGTAATCTTAAATAATCCCTTTGGTAAACCCAGGTAGACTTCTCAGAGTAGCTTCTCATTTTCTTTTACATAAAATTAGGTGAGTAGACTTTAAGGTTGATGACAACTAAGCTCTCTGATGGCTCTTAATATTCCATTATTTTCATCCTGAAAAATGGTGACCTTGAAGGCAAGTGGGAAAAGTAGCTATATGCTTGGTATTTGATGCCATTTGATGTGGTTTGTGATGACTTAAGAGTTAATTGATTTTTTAAAACCAAATTTTGTACGTTACAAAGGTTGACTTGTGGGTCAGTTTGCTGTCTTTAAACAAAGTAGTAGCCAATATGAACTCCTAAATGCTTCATAGCCCATGGAACTACCAGGTATTTAGACTTTAGCAGGAAAAATTGGGTTCAAAATGAAAAAAAAAGATAAAAATTAAGTTATAAGTTTGTGTAATGGAAGTTGGAAGACACTTATTGATTATAATTAAACTTTGTGTCACCTTAAATCTTAAGAGGAGAAATCCTAAAATCATACCCTTTTTCAGATAATATGCATCATGAATTTGGACCAGAAGAATTGTGGGGAAAAATTGTTTCACGTATGCCTGACTAGTCCTCCTGTTCCACCACAGTTTTAATCAATATCCTAAACCATCAGTTTGCCAACAAATTTTATTATGCTTTTGAATAGGAAAAGCCATTTATAATTTCACTGCAGTAACTCAATAAGGTAAAAGTATCTGCCTGAAAGGTGTTAACTAATAACCAGCTTACAATGTAACTAGGAGAGTCAACAGTTTAAACTTTAATTTTTAACATAAAAGGAAAATATCTATGTTTCTTAACCTAAAAAATTCTTCTTTCTACTTCTCTAAAAGTATGCTGGCTCCCAGAACTTTGTTGCTTGAAAATTATCTGGTTTTTTAATGTAATTACTTGAAAATTCAGCATAAAAGAAAAGGAGCGTGTGGGAGACAGAATATTCTGGTGATGCTTTGGGAGAGAAAAACCCCACAACAACCTATGTATTCTCTTTTATTTTGACTGAAAGGCTGTAGCAATAGCAGGTTTTTTCCTTTTCTTTTTATATAATTTAATATAGTGTTTTGACAGTGAAGTCCTATAAATGAATAAACTACATATTAAAAGGAATGCATGCTTTGGACATATAACTTCCATAAAGGCCAGATCACTTGAGTTAGAAGGAAGAAACACTAAAAAAGCATACAAAAAGAATAATATCATAGGAATCAAATCTAGGTGCTGGTGAGAACAAAGTAGTCCTTGCCTTCTTATATCTCTGGAAATAAAAAACAACAACAACAGTGATTTAAATAGTTAAACTTGAATTGTGGTAACTCAGTTCAGATCTGCTTCTCAACCCAATGCTATATCCATTAGTGAAGAGTCCTTTCTTAGCTAAGTGTAGTCACTTGTATCAGATCAATGTCTCTATAGAGAATATGTTAGAGATTACATTGGCTAAGTCAAGTTAATTGCTGATGGGAATAAGCACCTCTACTTTCAGTTATGTCTCAGCACTTAAATGTAATGGTGACAGTGGAACTACTTACTTAGAGCCTTGTCTTTTTGTTGCTTAGTCAGATATTACAGAAATAGAACTCAGTGTAAGACAGATGGTGCTATAGTTTCTGGATTTCTACTGGTTTTTGGTTTGGTTATATCATCATCATCATCATCACTTGGAAATTATTACTAAGAACCAATGACTTTGTGACTTGAATTTTAACTTGTAGGAAATGAGGCTTCAATATTAAATGCTGAGGCATAATTAGGTCTAGTACTGCTGATATCTATGGGTACACTTTCTCAAATTCAGCAGAAGAAAGCCTACTCAGGTGAGTTAGATAAGAATGTATATTTTACCTGTCTGAAAGGTTAAAATGTTGGTATATAGACTTTCTATTTTTGTTGTTTTTTGTTTTAAAACCTTTGACTTCATCAGGGTAGGGCAGTCACAGTATACAAACTGCCATCACAGATGGATACCACCAACTCATCTGTAATTTATAGTTTTAGAGAGTTGCCTGGGAACATGAAGTGCAGAAATCACTTATCCATAGGCTGATGGGAACACTTAGTTCAAATAGGCCATGAAGATGGTGAAAGAATGTGCTATGGAATGCTTTGAGCTTGGTCAGACACCAAATATGTCATTTCCAGTTGTCTTGATTTTTTTTTTCTTGCCAATTGAATTCCAATAACTTTGAGAGAGAGAATGAGGCTGATGACTGCAACTCTGCCTCACTTAAATCCAATTTATGCATGAGACAAAATACATCACTTACGCCATTTTTATAGTTTAATTAATTACTAATTAATTATTTTACTACTCAACAATTTTACTATTTTATTATTTAACTTTTCAACTATTTTTTAAAAGCAATTGGGGTTAAGTAACTTGCTCAAGGTTACACGGCTAGTCATTATTTATGTGTGGGTGCTCATTTTCTGAGGCCGGATTTGATCTCGGGTCATCCCAACTCCGAGGCTGGCGCTCTTATTCACTTCGACACCTAGCCACCCCTTTAGGGCAATTGGGGTTAAGTAACTTACCCAAGGTCACACGGCTAGGTTTTTTTTGTTTGTGTGGGTTAAGTGTCTGAGGCCGGATCCAAACTCAGGTCCTTCTGACTCCAGGGCCAGCGCTCTACTCACTGCGCCACCTAGCCTCCCCATTTTGCTATTTTCTTATTTTACTATCTTGCTTACTACAAAGTCCTTTGGAGACTGGCTAGGGACAAAGCAGCAGGTGCAGATACACTGGGAGCTATAGTATGCTGAATACAGTCAACTCAGATTATAGAGTTGCTTTTTCACTAGACTGAAGCAGTAGTGGGATTCAGACATCTGTGTGTCTGAGCAGACTTCATTTTTTTTTTTTTACGTTTCGGAGGGCAATTGGGATTAAGTGACTTGCACAAGGTCACATGGCTAGTTTTTGTGTTAAGTGTCTGAGGTGGTATTTGAACTCAGGTCCTCCTGACTCCAGGGCCAGTGCTCTATTCACTGTACCACCCAGCCGCCCCTTGAGCAGCCTTCGTTAAGGACTTCGTTGCTCACCTCCTGGTGTGAGGAAGAGGCTATTGAAAAGGTGCCTTAAAAATCTCCTACTTGAGCCAGGAGAACATTGTACACAGTAACAACAGTATTATGATAAGACCAACTTTGATAGACTTAGCCCTTTTCAGTAATGCAATGATCTAAGACAATTACAAAAGACTTATGATAGAAAATGCTATCCACATTCACAGAAGGAACTATGGAGTCTACAGATCAATACATACTATTTTCTCTTTTTTTCTCATAGTTTTCCTCTTTTGTTCTGGTTCTTTTACAACATGACTAATGTGGAAATATGTTTATTATGATTGTATATGAATAGCATGTGTCAGATTGCATGCCATCTTGGGGAGGGGGCAGGCAGGGAGGGGGAAAATTTAGAACTCAAAATCTTATAAAAGTGAATATTGAAAACTAAAAACAAATAAATACATTTAATTTTTAAAAATGTCTGCTTTAACTAAACCTGGCCTGCTTATTGTGGTAGGTGGGGATTCTACCCATCAGTCAAAACACATATTCAAAAAATGTACAAAAACTTTTGTGAAGATGATTCTACTCAAAGATCATGTGCATGCCTATAGACTACATGAAATCCAGTAGATCTGAATGTTGTGAGAAAAAAAAAAACTCAGCAGGTATCACATCCAAATAACAGCCCTGAGTGAAACAAGGCTTGTAAATGAAGGCCAGTTTATTGAAGTTGGAGCTGGATATACATATCTCTGGAGTGACTTAGGTTTCACAGTCAAAACTAAGCTGGTCAACAAGTTTGTATGCTTCCCAAAAGGAATGAACAGCAGGTTCAAGAAAATGCGATTGCCACTTTTGGGAAAATGCCATGTCATTATCATCAGTGTGTCTACTCCCACCATAAAAATTCCTGATGCAGTCAAAGAAAAACTTTATGTAGACCTGGAAACCCTCATCATAAATGTGCTGAAAGAGAACAAGCTTGCAATTCTAGGTGACTTCAACACCAGAATAGGCAAAGACATGGCAACAAGTCCATGGGAGGAATGGAGGTGGAAACAGGAACAGCAATGGTCACTTACTACTGAAGACTTGAGTGTTTCATGACCTCATCACCATCACTGTCTTCCATTTTGTTGTTGTTCAATTATTTTCAGTTGTGTCTGACTCTTTGTGACCTCGTTTTCTAGACAAAGATATGGAGTAGTTTGCCATTTTCTTCTCCAGCTCATTTTACAGATAAGGAAACTGAGTTAAACAGGGTTAAATGACTTGCTCAGGGTCATAGAGATAGTGAGTATCTGAGGACAGATTTAAACTCAGGTCTTCCTGACTCCAGGCCCTGTGTTCTATCCACTGTGTCACCAATTACCCCCACATCTTCCATTTACTTAAATGCAATAAAATTTCATGGTTGCACCCTGGCAGCAAACATTAACATTTAATAGATTATGTCATTATAAGGAGAAAAGACAAGTAGGATGTGAGAGTGACAAAAGTGATGTGTGGTTCAGGGTGCTGGACTGATCATAGCCTTATCCTCTGCCAGCTAAATATTTGCATTCAACAAAAGCATGACAACTTCCTTAATAGATAAGAACACTTATCTATGGGTGAACAGTTTGTTGCTGACCTTGAGCAAAAGCTGATTCAGCACACAGTTGGCAATAGCAGAGAAGAAAATGAGTCGGTAGCTTTCTGAGATTTGGTATACAGCATTGCATTTTCTTATCTGTTCCAGAAACACTTGCAAATTTCAGGATTGGTTTGATCAAAATAATGGGAAAATTCAGAAGTTACTAAATGAAAAATAAGAACTCTATAAGTCAACATTTAACACCATCAAAAGTAATGTACAAACAAAGATTAGAGAAATGCAGGATTCTTGGCTCAGAAAGAAGGCAGATGAGATTCACCTTTATGCTGATAGTAATAATCTAAAGGTCTTCTACAATTCCCTGAAAGCTATTTATAGGCTAAAGACCTGTGGTACCTCTCAACTATTCAGTGATGATGAAGCCCCACTGATCAGTGATAAGGACCTGATCCTGAAGAGATGGACTGAGCACTAATATATTGTTCTCAATAGACTGCTCAATAGACTGCTGAAGTCATTGACTCTGGTGGAATTCAATACTTCTCTAGTCAAACTTCCAACTGAAGAAGAAGTTTTAAATGCTATTAGGCTCCTCTTGTGTGGCAGAACACTAGTGCTAAGTATATTCCAATAGAGCTCTTCAAGGCAGGGGGTCTACTGCTCATACAAAAACAAGTCATTTGAGTTATATGGCAAGAGGAGGTTATCCCTCAAGAGATCAAGGATGCCTCCATTGTTTAAGGAAAAGGAAATAGGTTGTACCAAGACAATTGCAAGGGTCTCTCTCTCTCTCTCTCTCTCTCTCTCTCTCTCTCTCTCTTTCTCTCTCTTAGTTATTGGTAGCAGCATTCTTGCCAGAGTCCTCCTTAGTCAGATGATCCTTCACCTGGAAGATGATTGTATATCTAAGAGTAATGTGCATTCCAAAAGGACTGAAGAATGGTCAACAGGGTATTTTCTGCCTGCCAATTCCAGGAGAAATGCCAGGAGCAGAGTAGAGGTCTATATACTATATTTGTCGATCTGACCAAGGTCTTTGATACTGTCGATAGTGAAGGCTTGTGGAAGATTATGGTGAAATTTGGTTATCTGGAGATGTTCATAACTGTTATATGCAAGTTTCATGATGGCATACTTGCATGGGTTCTGGATAAAAGATGATATTGTCATACTTTCCCAATCACCAATGGAGTGAAGTAAGACTGTACATGCTCCCATGTTTTTAGCATGATGTTATCAGATGCTTTCAATGAGAATGAAAAGATCATCAAAGTCCACTACTACACTGATGGTAAATTATTTAACTTGAAAAGGCTACAAGCCATGACTAAAGTGGGGGGAGAGTTAGTGTATGATTTTTTTTGTTCACAGATGATTGTGCACTAAATGCAACCTCTGAGGCTGAGATGCAACAAAATATGGATCAATTCTTTGCTGCTTGTGCTAATTTTGGCTTAACAATTGACACCAAAAAAAAACACAGGTTCTCCATAAGCTAATCCCACACTACCCATATGTAGAACCATAGGTTAGAGCAAATGAAGAGATATTGAATGCTGTGAATAAATTCCCTCACCTTTAAAATTTGCTTTCCAGGGATGTACACATAGCTGATAAGTTGACATATACTGCCAGATCTAGGTCTGTGTTTGAGAGTCTTGGAAGGAAAGTGTAAGAGAGAAGAGTTATTAGACTGCCTACCAAATTGAAAGTCTACAGAAGATATTTTGTTAACCTCATTGTTGTATGCCTATGATACCTGGACAGTCTGCTAATGGCATGCTAGGAAACTGCATCACTTCCTTTTGAATCGTCTTAGGCAGACCATGAAGATCACATGACATGACAAAGCAATAAACACCGAGGTCTTTTCTTGAGCTAAAACTGCCAAGCATTCAAATTCTACTGCAGAGTGCAACTCTGATGGGCTAGTCACTTCATTTTAAAGCCAAATGTTCATTTACCTAAAAGACTATTTTATAGAGAACTCACAGAAGGCTAGTTAGTGCTCATACAGAGGTCAGAAGAAGTGATACAAGGACACTTTCAAGGTTTCTCTGAAGAACTTTGGAATCAGTGACATGGAAAAAACTGGCACAGGACTGCCCAACATGACATACTCACAGCAAAGAAAGCATTGTGCTCTATTAGTGAAACTGAATTGGAGTAGCTCAAAAGAAATGTGAGATGCACAAACTCAGAGACATTTCCACTCCAAATGTTCATGTGGACTATTTGTCTCAGACCTGTGGTAGTGCTTTTGGAGCTTGTGTTGATCTGATCAGCCACAGCTAGACACACTGTACTTTGACCTCAATATCATCATGTCATTTTGGTCCTCTTTGAGTACAAAGGAGTCAATATGTTGTCAGAGGAAGAGCTTGATGCATGGTATTTTGTTTTATTTAAATACAAAATTTTAGACATTCATTTAAAAAATTTGAGTTTCAAATTCTCTCCCTCCCTCTTGTTTCTCCCCCATCCACTGAAAAGGCACACAATATGATATTAATTATACATATAAAGTCAATCAAAACATATTTCCATATTAACCAAGTTAAAAATAAAAAATAAATTAAAAATGTTTTAATCTTCACTCAGAGTTCATCAGTTCTCTCTCTGGACGTGGATAAAATTTTTCATCGTGAGTCCCTTAGAATTGTCATGGATCATTTTGTTGATCCAAGTAGCTAAGGCTTCCATAGTCAATAGTTATAATAGTGCTGTTTCAGTGTACAATATTTTCCTGATTAACATTCATTTTGCTTTCTATCAGCTCATATAATTTTCCCAGATTTTTCTGAAACCATCTTACTAGTCATTTTTTATTCTGCGACAGTATTTCATTACAATAATGTCCCACAATTGCATTCCCCAGCTGATGGGCTTCCCCTCAATTTCTAATTCTTTGCTATCACAAGAGGAGCTACTATACTTATTTTTTTTTTCGGATTTTTGGAGGGCTATTGGGGTTAAGTAACTTGCCCAAGGTCACACGGCTAGGTTTTTGTTTGGGTGTGTTAAGTGTCTGAGGCCGGATCCGAACTCAGGTCCTTCTGACTTCAGGGCCAGCGCTCTACTCACTGCGCCACCTAGCCGCCCCTATACTTATTTTTACATGTATACATCTTTTCCTTTTCCTTTGATTTCTTTGGAATACAGACCTAGTTGAGATATTGCTAGGTTAAAGCATATGCACAGTTTTATAGCCCTTTGGGACTAGTATAAAATTGTTCACTATAATGGTTGAACCAGTTCAAAATTCCACCAATAGTTGGTGTACCTATTCTTTCACATGCCCTTCAGCAGTTGTCATTTTCCTTTTCTGTCATGTTAGCCAATTTGATAGGTATGAGGTAATTCCTCATTGTTGTTTTAATTTGCATTTCTTTGATTATTAGTGATTTAGAGCATTTTTTCATTTAACTATCACTTTTGTTTTCTCTTTTGTTTTGTCTAACCTTGGTAGTTGGACAGTCATACTATTTTAAAAATATGAAACAAGTATTTTAAATGCATTAGTTTTCTTCCTTGGCTAAAAGAATTAGTGTGTCTTTGTGAACTCTTCAAAATATTAATATTCACAAACTTACTGAGCACCATGAAAAATTGAGGCTGTAATTACGTAAAAAAAATTATAACCTAGGTCTCTGGGGAACAAGAGAACAGACATGAATGTTCATGTCCTCTGACCATTTATCAATTGGTGAATTTATAAATTTGTCTCAGTCCACCATATATTTGAAAAGTGAGACTTTTATCAGAGAAATTGTTGTAAAAATTTTCAACCATGAAAATGTCTTGACTCTAAGACAGGTTGCTCAGATTTCACCATAGCTGGAGACTTTATATGTAGCTCTGTTATTATTGGTAACTATTTTGCTAAGTCTTTGGAAAATTATATAGGCTATTACTTAAATTTATATTATATCTAAAGTTAGAGAGTTGGAATTGCTGGGTTTTACTTTTCAAGTTATACCCACTCCCAACTGAGTTTGCTCGAGGTACAAGAACTCCTAGTTATGCTCTATTTAACTTCACTGTTTGAATCAGACTATATCTTACTGATTTGGGTCCTAGACCTCTTTGGATGAATTGTAGCTTCACTATTTTAATTCATCCCCACCTCCTCAATATATTATGTTTTTACTCTCCAAAATAATTTCATTTCCTCACATTAATGAAAAGCTTGCCTTCAAGAAAATATTTCAATTTATATTTATTTTTACCCCTTAAAATTGCTATGTTGGTTCTCTGAAGTTATTATGGAAACACAAACATCAGTTGCATGTGGCCTTCTTGGTGGTTGGACAGTCATACCATTTTTAAAATATGAAACAAGTATGTGCTTTAGATGCATTAGTTCTTTCATTGGCTCAAAGAATTACTGTGTCTCTGTGAAGTCTTCAAAATATTAATATCCACAAACTTAGTGAGCACCATGAATAATTGAGGCTGAAATTGGGTAAAAAATTATAACCTAAACTTCTGGATAAGGGGAGAACAGACAACATTACTTTTGTGTCAAGGACTAATCACCATCATTTTTCAACTTTTTTTCACTCTAAGGTAATTTTTATTAGCAGATACCAAAACATATCTTTAAAAAAAGCAAGTAGATTTATTCCAAATATTTATCAAGAACAATTGTGTTGCCAACAATAACAACAAAAATCAGTAAAAGAGTATAGGAAAGATTACTATCCTATATCCTTGTTTGGAAATTTGTATTTTTCTTTAATGTGATGGAAAATTTTAGAATTCTTTTCTCTGTCTATGTTTCTCTCTGTGTCTTTAATTACCTTGAGTATAGCACAACTTAGGTAAGAGGGGATAATATAGTACATAGGATCATAGACTGAGGACTTGAAGAGACCTTAGAGGTCATCTATTCTGATCTCATTTTACCGATAAGGAAACTGAGGCACAGAGATGTTAAGTGAGTAACACAAAGCCACTCAGGTAGTAAGTGACAGAGTGTGATTTGAATCCAGAACTCGTGACCTCTGAATTGGTCTCCTTTCAGACAAAACAAAAAATTTCTCTTTAGTTCCCTTCCCAGTTAGTATCATTTGCCTTCACCCATCTTGTGTCCTATTCTATAGAATCTTTTTGTCAGCTAATCTATATTAAAATGTTAATTGGTAAGTATTTTACAGTGTAAGCTTTCTTAGGAATATTTTCTATTTTAGGAAGAAACTCCTAAAAGACTAAAAATTCTTAATAACTAAATAGAATCAAACTATTATGGTGGATTGAAAGCTGTATGGAGATGATATTTTGGGGGCAAGGAGTTACCCAGTAGTTCCTGAAGGTTTTCTTCATCAGTGAGTGCCTACTCATGAATCAAGCTTTGGTATATCTTATTAGTTATTTTTATTCTATCTCTGTCTATTTCTCTCTCTCTTTCTGACCATTTGAGCAGAGTACAGAATATCAGATGGCCCTATAAGAATGAATGGAAATTTTCTTGTCCTTTTTCTTGACGTATTTCAAGACATTGATACCTACCAACTGGGAGCTGAACAGAACAGTTTATATTTGGGCACAATGGTAAGATGATCTATGATAATAGGCATACTATAAATGCTGTACTAGAGCAAATGATATTCAATAGCCAGATCCCCTGAGTTCCTCCTAAAACTCTGACCTAATAAGTAAATAAAATTTTAGTATGTGCCTATCATGTGCTAATTGTGATAGAAAGGGGGAAGTAAGTACTAGATTTAAAAAATATATATGGTATCTGATTTTCTATCAGCTTTGTTGATGACTTAGAAAAAGTAGTGAATAAATTGCCTTCCTTGTCTCTGCTTTGCAACACTTCAAAGAAGCCACCATTAAAAAAAACACACTAGAGTAGTTTCATGTTCTTTTTGTCAGAACAGAAGAGCAGCAAATTCTCTTGTCAGTGTCCTTTATGTCCTCTGACCTACTATATAACTGACAGGTTTTGGCTTCAATTGCTTTGAAGTCTTGAAGCATTTGATGAGAATTGGTGTGGCATGAAGGTAGTGATAACGAATGTTTGCTGATTGTCATATCTTATTACTTGAAGTATATTTTTTACATACCGTACATTGTGAGCAGAGCCCTCCCTCAGTGGGCATCTATCCTGTTAAATTTGTAGACTTTCAGAGCTAGAAAGAATCTTAGAGGTATTGAATATGCTCATTTTATGGGCAAGATAACTGATGTCTAAGGGAAGTGAAATGAAATGTTTGCCTGAGGATAAGCATGTAGTAAGTAACAAATCCAGAATTAGATCTTGGGCCTTTTGACTGAAATACAGTGCCCTTCCTACTACATTGTGTACTTTCAGGACCTGGGTTACAGTTAGGCTTGCACACATGACTACAAGGTATTCATACTTTGTTTTTCAAATTCTAAATTAAAGACTTTATGCTGCAAGACCCCAAAGGTCTCATTTTATCTTCCATGTAGATATTCCCTCAAATTGTATAATCCACGAAACATGAGGTCCTAAAAAGTCAAGATATAAATGTCGGGTAGAAGGATCTCAGGAGAGTAGACTTCACTTAGGCAATTATTTGCCTTTTTTCTTCTTATGGTAATGCTTTTCACATTGATTGCTACTTTGGGGGCAAACTGGGAGTGCTGCTGGATGGACCATTATCCTTTTTAGGCAAATGTTTTTGCTAACAGAAGAATGAATAGAGTTTTACCATTTGGACATTGCTTTGAGGCCTTGAGATGTGATTGTTATTCTTTGTTGCCAAATCTTTCATTTGTTCAACAAACATTTATGAATTGCGTCAACAAATCTTTGCAAAAAAATATGAACTCACTTGAAATTACTATTCTTTAGATAGAGGTGATGGAAAAATAGGTGTGTATCTATTCATAGTAATAGTTTGAAACTATAATTTTATTTCAAAATCTTATGTGCCAAGTATCTGGAGTCACATATATGTGTGTATGAGAGTAGGCAAACGGTAGCAATTGATGACTTAGATAAAATTACAAGATAAAATCAGTGCATCTGTATAGGGCAAGAGAGTCCAGATGAAAAGTGTTATTTCATAGAGCTCTTTAACAAACTTTTTTTGCAACTCACAAACAAAGGTAGAAAACAACTGCTAATAGGAGCAGTCTCAGTGTCCAGCCTTTTACCTATAGTGGGCAGGAGGTGGGGGGGGTATCTGTGATTTAGTCAAATTATTAGAGAAAAGAAGTATGGTAGCATTAGGAGACTATTACATACAGGACAAATAAAATGAAGATATTTTCTAAATTATCTAATGAGGGAGAAATGAGGAGCAGAGAAGTAAGTATAAAAAATAAGAAAGTAGGGAACAACCCTAACAGTACCATTCCAGCCAAAGGCTCCTGAAATGGGGAAGTAGTACATTACCAGTCAAACTGGTATTCACCAGTCAGAAATCTGTTTATTTCAAAATAAAAAAGCTTTTGCACTGCCTTTGACACTGCTGCCACCGCCACTTCCACCACCACCACTGCCACCACCATAACCTCAGCAGCAGCAGCAGCAACAGCAACAAAATGTATATTCAGAATAAGAAGAAAAGAATAAAACCAGGAAAATGTTTGCATTAAACATTTCTGATAAGTCTTTTATTGAAAAATTTTAAAGTATGCATAAGATCAAGAACCACTACCTAACATGGTAAAACATGCAGTTTGTAATAGAGGCAGATTAGCAACAACCACATGGAAACATTTTTAAAATCTCTGATCAAAGATTTTCAAGTGAAAATTAATGAGATTTCATTTGATGCCTGTCACATTGATAAATAACTGAAAAACCACCAATTCAGTGTTGACATTGCTTCCCAAGAAAATGACATGCTTTTATACTGCTGATGGAGATATGAATTGACCCAAATGTTTAGGAAAGCATTACAAAATTATAAAATTAAGATTATGCATCATAGCTAATGTATTGGATTTGAAGTCAGGAAGACCTCTGTCAAATCCTTAGACATTTAGCAGTGACTCTATATGCTATGTCAATTACCTATAACTATGTCACTTCACCTCTCTATATCTCAGTTTCCTTATTTATAAAATGAAAGGATTGGAGTGGATGACATTTGAGGTTCATATTAGTTCTCATTCTTAGGATCCTATGATCCTTTAATCTGGTGGTCCCAGTATTGAGAATAAACCCAAGACAGATTAACAGTAATAAAAGATCAAGATGTATAAAAATATTCCTAGCAGCACTATTTGTAACAATGAGAATTGCTGAAGAATTTTATATTTTTGAATGTAATGGAATTTTACTATACCAAAATAAATTCTGAATATGAAAAATTCAGAGGAATATGGCAATATAAAGTAACATAGGGTGATGGAAGTGGAACCAAAAGAACAATATACATGCAGGCTCTAACTATGTAATTAAAATAATAATAGTAGCACATTCATGTCAAATATACAGGGGAAAAAGGTTAGAAAAGACCTCAAAAAGAAGGATGATCTAGGGACTCCTGTTTTAAAGTCAATGTACATATTTTTGGTTTGGTACTAGCAAATGGTGATAGATATAATAATTTGCATTCTTTTATTTCATTTATTTTAAAATTTTATTTTCTTATGACACTATTTGTTAAAAGTCTTTACTTGTCAGAGAATTGAATATTATATACATTTACATATAAAGGCCTCATCAGTTTGCCCAGTGTGGTGTTGTCAGTGTTTCTCTTATGCAAGTTGCTTCTGTGAAAAATCAGTGTGAAATCACATATTCAGACCTGCTGAAGCACAAACCCTTTCCCCCTTATCCTTTAATATGGAAGTGGAACATAGTGGGTGGTAGTCAAACTTCCAGATTTTTTTTTTGTAGAAGGCTTTCCTTTGCTTTAATTTTTATTCATTGTACTTATGGCACTTGAAAATTGATGTCTTTTTATGTAAGACTTCTTTTTTTCCTGATTTATATTTCTAAATGTACAAGTAATCATGTACATAAAAATAGATAAGACTACAGGCTACTTTCCAAAATTGCTTAGTTTCTTGAGTTTGATTTCCTAGGGAAAAATACTTGGGGGAAAATTTTTTTAAACTATCTCTCCTTTTGGCTAAACTTAAACACAAATGAAAAAATTTTGAGCCTGGTTACATTTTCATCTAAGGAATGTGAATAACCTTCTTGTCTAAGTACCATTTGAGGATACCATTATATATCACTGAACATTCAATCATGAATTGATGAAGATGAATATGGATGAATGTGAATGGGATATAAGCCAACTTCACTAGCCCTTTTAAAAGTTTAATTTATTAAAATTTCAATTGATCTTGATTATAAACTTGTAGATATTTCAACTTCAGTTTTTAAATTTGGTCCATTTAGGATGTCATAAATTCAGTTGGGATCTATTTCACTTTAAATTTATTTTAAGCTATTTGGGCCATGATGTACTTGGAATAAGAAGGAGTTATGCTGATGGATTTCAGAAATGAGGGAGAAGAATACTCTTAAAGGCTGTTGATTTCTGAAAACCTGCAGAAAAGTTGTAGGACTTCTTTTGATTGAGACAGAAGTTTTTGAACAGATTTTGAACTTAGAGCTTCCTGATTCCAAGTTCAGCGTTCTGCTCATTGTGCCACCTAGGCGGTTTCTCATTCTGTTTACTATTTTTTGGTAAATATTTCCCCCACATATCCTTGCTAGAACACTTGATCAAGAATTGAGAATCAAAAATCAACAATATTTGATACTCTTCTGGTGAAAAAGATCTGCTTGATGGTTTTGAGCACATTGCAGCACATTATAAATAAGAACATATGAAAGACAAGCAGTGAAAAGGATGCAATCGAAGAAATGTATGACTGAAACAGTTGAACTGATTACATGGCGAGAGCAATAAATAACCAATGAAGAGCCTATACTCTCCATTGGAACTGTTCAATAATGTTGGATGAACCCCCTAGGGCAAGCAATCTAGACAAGAGTTATTCAGGATGGGCAGTTATGGATGGGCTGCAATCTGTAATGTTGGAAGTAATGTCCACTTAAGTCATTGGTATATCATCTTTTTCATGAAACTTTTCTCTTTTTGAGATCTTTTAAAAATCAATATTTAATGCTTTCAAAATGGTTTCATTTCAAGCATAGATTTCCTCTGTATATATTCATATCCATCTGCTCTTTCTGACTTCATTTTCATGAGTACCATTTGTACTTCATCATGTACCACATTGACGTTCTCATTATAGAAACACTGAAGGATTTGTCCTGCATCACATCTATTTGTTGTCCTTTCAGGTCTCTCTATAAATGCTTTTAGGGTGATCTAACTAACTTGGGTCTTATGCCAAGCTTTCATTTCTCAATCTACTTTTTTCTTAAACCATGAAGTAATTAGTCTCCTTTATGTTTTTCAAATAAACTTGTATATTCTAAATTTATTTTGCTTCTTGCTACCATGTTTAATAGCAAGATGCATCATGTTATAGTGAAAAGCCTAATGGCCTTGATCTTAGGGCCCTCAGTAAATTCTACTTCTTTCAACACTTTTGTAATTTTGGGGACCTTGCTTAATTTCTTTGAGCATCAGTTTACTCCTTATGAAGTGTCAACAATAAAGTTGTTTCTCAGTTCAAGTCATTTTTTACAGTAATGGAAGTAGGGAAGGAAATGTATTTATTAAGCACCATACATATAATAGTATATGCCATATACTATTCTAATAACTTTAGAAACGTTATCTCATCTTATACTCACAACAATCCTGGGAGGTGGGTGCCTTTATCATCTCCACTTCACAATTAAGGAAACGGAGGGAGGCAGAGGTTAAGTGACTTACCCTGGATAATATGGTTAAACATATGAAACTGTATTCATACTTACATTTTCCTAACTCCAGGTCCAGAGCTCTAGCCATAGTGCTATGTGATGATAGCTGATAGCTAAACTTCTAAGGAAATAATAATAATCAGTTATAGTCTTCACTTTCATTCATTACCATTTATGTCATTAGCATCTCATTGAGATAAATTTGGTTGAGGTTTTTATAATTTTGTGCAGGGTTTTCATACTTTTATCACTGACATAATTCTAGAGCCTGAAAGGATATTACAGTGACCATTTGTCCATTTCCCTTGATCTCACTTATTTCATTCAAAAAATGGCAGGGGTATTTGGTGGCTTACTCACTTTCATATATTGGTCATTTAGGAGCAATTATATTTGTCATGAAAGTTGATAAGCTGGTAATTCTTCCCATATAACCTCAGTCAATGCCTCAGACTTCTCAATATTTACATAATTCCTTAGAAATCCTTCTTTTTAGCCCTACCACAAGGATTCATTAAATCTGCCAAATCTATGACCCAATTCTTCATGGGCCTCTTTTGCTTGAAAGAAGTGTAATGACCATTACAAAAATATATCATTATTAAAGAGAAAATCCAGCAACATTTTCTATGAATAGAACCCATACAGATACCTATGACCTGGGCTTAATGCTTGATAATTCATTCAGTACCATATATTGGTCATATCCAGATCTAATGTGTCAGAAGGACATAAGAGGTGATAAAGAATGGATGAATAGGCAGAAAAAATGATTTGTTTTACAACTTCCTCTTAGCAGTGGAAAGTAATTAATTTAGATAAATTATATAAAGTGTCCTGAATTCAACATAAGGATTTCATTGAGAATAATGAAGCTTTGATTAGCTTGTACTCCAAAGCAATACTCTGCAGAAATAAGGAAGTATACCTTTTATAAGACAAACCTGATACTTAAACCCAGGTCCTATGATTCTAGAGCCTGAACACATAGGGCCTGTTATTTCATTAGAGTGGGAACACCCTGAAATACTGGGTGCATCAAAATCTGCCAAAATGGACTCTTTAACAGAAAAGAACTTTCCTCTCCTTATCTAAGTTACAATTCAATTATGAATTGGAGCAATTGCTGCTTAAGTACAGTGGTTCTTGTAGGTAAGTAGAAACTCTATTAAACATGGAAAGATTATCTATATAGCTGTCAAATAATCGTGAAGGATGCATTGATACTTTGGTTCTGTGATCACATCAGTGTAAGTACTTCCTTTGATGGCACAAATAAGAATCCAGCCATGCGTTCTCATTGTATGCAGCACTTGCCCATAGCCTCACATCAATCAATAGCAGGGCACCCAGCCATTGTGCTGGGAAGCCTTCCTATAGGTTCTTTGCTATTATGTGGATACTAATGTAGCATGTGACCTGTCATCTTCTATGTTTTACTTTGTGACTGATCCACTTCCTTTTTCTGGTCCTATATCTTTTTGGTATCTTTCATGCTGGTTCTGATACATAATCCTTAATTTTCACATTTGTTGTTGTCCAATCATTTTCAGTTATATCTGACTGTTTGTGACCCCATTTGAGGTTTTCTTGTCAAAGATACTGGAGTGGTTTGCCATTTCCTTCTTCAGCTCGTTTTGCATATAAGGAAATTGAGGCAAACATGGTTAAGTGACTTGCTCAGGGTCACACAGCTAATGAGTATCTGAGGCCAGATTTGAATCAGGAAGATGAATCTTCCTGACTTCAGGCCCAGCCCTCTATCCTCTATGCAGTCTGCCCTATACTTGTTATATGTGGTACCCTTAATTCTGCCTACCATGCCTCAATTGTCCTTTGGGGTCACTTGACATTTTATTCATTTGAAAACTATAGTATTCCATGATTCTTAGTTTCATAGATTCTTATATAGAACCACTAGAAGAATATGTATTTTAAAAATAAGGGTATTTGTTTTTGATAAAAGTTTGAGCATATTTAAAGTACTCTATGATTTCCTAGGTGCAATTCAGCCTACTCTCTTCCTCCTATATAATTCTGGGTTTGGTTCAGTGTCTACCTGCAGTGTTTGTCCACTATATATGGATATATTATGCATACACATAATGCATATGTGTATGTTTGTGTGCATTAACACACACATACATTATATGCAACTCCCTGAGACTATAAGTTGAAGAGAAGGAACATCACTGAATTGGTAGAGTTTCCATATCTATGAGTTACCTGTACCAATAAAATCACAGGTTCATCCCTATCTTATGTGCACAGATATATGAATATACTCATGTATAGTTTTCCACAAACTCTATAGGGTAACCTTCATTACTTGGGCAATAGGCATTCTTCCTCCACTTACTTTGTTTCCTTTGCATAGTTAGGACAAATAATTCTGGATTTCTTCTAAGCAGTTTGACAATGTTCCAGGCTTGATGCAATTAGCACAGTATCATTCAGAAATAGGAGCTATGGGGAATCTTTCTTTGGCTTGAATTTAGTGATAGATATCTGCTCTGATAGTGGAAGACACTTGGGGGTTGTAAAGCCAAGTATGAGTAGCTTTCCAGAGGATTGCTGCTGTGAACAGCTTTCAAGGTTCTGATTACACAGTATAGTGAAGTCTCTATTTATTCAGTAACAAATTAAGGCAAAACATTCGCAGAAAATCAAAGTACAGCATTAACAGTGTTATGACTTAACAACTTATCACTAAAATGGCCATATAGTTTTCACCAAAGTAGTCACACAGTTTTAAGCAGAAGATAACATTCATTTAGTAAATCCTTAATTGACACAAAGTACAAAGGGCAAAGTCCTCCACCCTTAGGTCACATTTTCTTAATCTTTTCAATCAATAAGTCCTCTTTCTTCTTAATTGGAGAAGTCCTTAACTCAATCATCTAAATATTAAAGCCAGAGATCTCCACCCCTAGACCACAGTAAGTCATGATTTTCTCAGTTTGCATTAAATACTCAAGGAGGAATCTTTTCATCTTGACTCAAGGCAGGCTCTCAGCTTCCATGGTTCCTCTTCCATGGTCCCAGCTCCTGCCCAAATCTATCCAACTGACATCTGGGTTCAAAGTCAGACAGCTCTCAGTTCTTTTTCCAACTTCTTGTGCAGTTCCTGTTCCATATTGAAGCTTACAGTGTGTGGTCCTCCTCAAATCCTTCATAGTTTCTGTTCCTGGGAAGACAAAGCTTATAAAATCCACAATAACATTCATGTACATTGGGGCATCCTCATCAATTCACTTTCTGCCTGTGAAAACAGTATAGACCCAACAACAAGGTCTGAGGAATCAACACAAATCATCAGTATAGTCCCTGGACCTCTGAAATCATCAGCAAGATCCTTCTCCAGGATTTATGTAAACATACAACAAGAAAATCCTCTTCCAGGGCTTTTGAACCAGCAGCAAAGTCCCAGGGCTTCTGTAACAACAGCAAAGTCCTCTATTAGCAGATGAATCTGACAAAGTAACATTAAAACAGAAAGACAAAGTACTGACACCACAGCCATGCCTTCTCCCAGTTCTCCTCTCTTCTCATTTCTCAGTTTTTCTCAATTCTCAGTTCAGTACTCAGTTCTCATTTCTCTTCTCAGTACTTCTCAGTTCTCAGTTCAGTTCTTAGTTCTTTTCTCTCTCTCTAGCAGTAGCATCCCAGCCTCCAGATGCTTGCTCCCAGAAGTTTTGGACTCTCTCAGCTTGGGCTTTTCCTTATATATGGTATTAGCTCCTCCCAGTTCTGCCCCTCCTTGTTACATCAACAAGTCCACACCACTGTAGGATTCCCAAATTCTTGGTCTTAATACTTGACACAATCATTAACTTGGAACAAGGTGCTAAGTAATTGTTTGATTGCAAATACAAGGGGTATGGAACATCTTCAAATTCCATTACTATTACAGGGGGTGTATATTTCTCCTTGGAACATATTAAAATGAATCCATGTTCTCATTGATTTGTATGTACTTGTGATTGCCTACCCTCTGATTTCAATCTATATATTTGACACAAGGGATCCACCTAATGTTATTTGACACAAGGAGTCCACCTAATGTCTTGAGAACTTTCCTTAATTTTTCCTTACATTAAGAGGATACCAGTAAAATATTTAGGCTGCACATTGGCTTTCCTTTGATCTTGCCATGTGAATAACTCTTCTGAGTTTTCTATCATATTTTCTTGATGTTATTCTTCATTTCTTTTTTGAAATTCCTTATTTGTTCTATATTTCAGCATGTCTACCCATAAATAATAAATGATTATTGTATTAAATTGAATTAATGCCTTGTTTACTACTTACTTTTTAAAAATTTCTTTTATTTTTAGCTTAAAAAAAAAAAACACCAAATTGGGGGCGGGTAGGTGGCGCAGTGAGTAGAGTGTCGGCCCTGGAGTCAGAAGGACCTAAGTTCAGATCCGGCCTCAGACATAGTGCACACACAAACAAAAACCTAGCCTTGTGACCTTAGGCAAGTTACTTAACCCAATTGCCCTCCAAAAAAAGAAAAAAAAACCCACCAAATAAGGAGCATTTCCATACAATACAGCATGGAACAAAAAGAAGACTCTATAAGAGGTGATGAATCCCCATTTTGTACCACTAGCTTTTTAAAAAAGATATGATCAATTTTATATGTCACCTTTCTTAACTGTTCTTGTCTGTGTTTCCTTCTTAACTTCCTTCTGTTCTTTCCTGTGCATCATTAAAAATGTCTCAATGGTTCTCTTTTTAAGATTAAATTTTTATATTTCATTTTTTACAATTACATGTATAAACAATTTTTGACATTTTTTAAAATTTAAGTTTCCAAACCTCCTTTCCTCCCTTCTCCTCTCCTTGAGAAGGCAAACAACTTGATATGGATTATATATGTGCAAAACACATCCATATAAGCCAAATTATGAAGGAAAATATAAACCAAAAAAAGACAAGAAATATAAAGTTAAAAAGCATGCTTTGATCTGCATTCAGATTCTACCAGTTCTTTTTCTGGTGTTGGATGACATTTTTTATGACAGGTTCTTAGGAATTATTTTGGATCATTTTATTATTGAGAATAACTAAGTCATTCACAGTTGATCATCATACAATATTTCTGTTACTGTGTACAATGTTCTTCTAGTTCTGCTCACTTCACTTTGCATCAGTTCATATAGGTCTTCCCAGGTTTTTCTGAAACCATCCTGCTTGTTATTTCTTATAGCACAGTTTTATTCCATTACAATCACATACCACAACTTGTTCAGTTATTTCCCAGTTGATGGACATTCCTTCAATTTCCAATTCTTTGCCACTACAAAAGGAGCTGCTATAAATACTTTTGTATATATAGATCCTTTTCCTTTAAAAAATCTCTTTGGTGGGGCGGCTAGGTGGTGCAGTGAATAGAGCGCTGGCCCTGGAATCAGAAGGCCCTGAGTTCGGAGCCGGCCTCTGACACTTAATCCATACGAACAAAAAAACCTAGCCGTGTAACCTTGGGCAAGTTACTTAACCCCAATTGCCCTAAAGGGGCGGCTAGGTGGGCAGTGAGTAAGAGCGCCGGCCTCGGAGTTTGGATGACCCGAGATCAGATCCGGCCTCAGAAAATGAGCACCCACGCATAAATAATGACTAGCCGGGTAACCTTGAGCAAGTTACTTAACCCCAATTGCTTTTAAAAAAAAAAAAAAATCTCTTTGGAATATAGATCATGTAGTGGTATTGCTGGGTTATAGCCCTTTGGTCATTTTTCCAAATTGTGCATTAATATCTCAATTTTTCCACATCTCCTCCAATGTTTGTAATTTTCCTTTTCCGTCATATTAGGAAATCTGATAAATGTGTGATGGTATCTCAGAGTTGTTTTAACTACATTTCTCTTATTTAGAGTATTTTTTCATGTAATAGCAGATAACTTTGATTTCTTCTTCTGAAAACTACCTGTTCCTATTTTTGACGATACATCAATTGTCAAATGAATTATATTCTCATAAATTTGATGCAGTTCTCCATATATTTGAGAAATGAAGTCTTTATCAGAGAAATTTGCTGTAAAAATTGCCCCCTATTTTTCTCCTTTCCTTCTAATTTCAGCTTCATTGGTTTTGCTTATGTTAACATTTTAAAATTTAATCTGATCAGAACTATCCATTTTACATTCTATGATGTTCTCTATCTCATTTGGTTTAAGTTCGTTCTTTTTGCATAGATGTGAACAACTTATTCCATGCTCCCCTAATTTGCTTATGATATCTCTCTTTATGTCAAAATCATGTACCCTGAATGGGTCTCTTTTTAAAAAAAATTACAATCATTTGCCTCTCTTTCCTGACTTTCACTAATGAAGAGGCAAAAAAGGATCTAAACATGCTTGCAATGGATAAGTATATAAAAATGAATTCACACAGCAACCCTGTCCAAAAATGTATTTCTTTGTATTTTGTGTCCATCATCTCTTTGCCAGGAGGTGAGCAATATGCTTCTTCATCTGTCCTCTGGAAGTATAGTCATTACTTCATCCAGCAATCAAAAGATTTTTAATAGTTGTTTTTCTCATATTAATTATTCTTTTTCTGCTCACTTGACTCTGCATCAATTCATATAACTTGGGATTCTCTGTGATCATATATTTGATCATTTCTAATAATACAATAATATTCAATCACATTCACATGTCTTCCTTTATCTTTGGGTTCCTGAACAGAGATATTGCTGCTATTATGTCCCTCAGGCTTCTTCAATTATTTTAATATATATTTTGAAGACTCCTTGTTGCAGGATAGCCTTTAAGGCAGTATTTTACTCTGCTAAATAAAATGCTTTTTTTAAATGTAAAGTCAACTAACAGTGCATTCAGTTGGATCTTGTAAGTTTTGCACCTTTACATTGATTGTGTGAATTTTAAAATGTTCCCTATTCTAGACTATAATTGTGAATGTTTGCATATTTTCTTCCCATACTTTCGTCAAGAATTCCTTTAATACATGTCTAAATTGTTCCTATAAAGATTTTGTGAAAGGGAAAACCACCATGTGGATCATTAACTATTCCTATTCATGTATGATAAATGAGCAAAATACAGTTTTGCCCATTTCATCATTAGTTATACCTTGTTTTTTTAAGTTGAAGAAGAAGTCCTACTTTCTGTGGTATTGTCTAACTTGCCATTTGATAGCCTTCAGAGCTACAAATAGCCCTAAATGTCCTTGGTATGACTTTAAGATATACAAGAAGAATGTTACAGACTATATCAGAATACAAGGATTTCTAACTATAACTCTCATTAATGCTAATACAGTTTCACATAGTGGGATAAAATTCTACTCCTTGGAATTGTAAGTCTGAGTAGGTGCAACACGTGAATGCCTGATCAGAATCAGGCAGCCAGTCTCTCCCAGGAGAAGAAGAACTAATTTGAGTTTTGAATTTATCTTTTTAATGTTCTATTATGCCGAACAATCATAAGCAATTTTAAGATGGCTGAATGGAGCTGCCTAGGCCTGTTCTATTCTCTGATGTCTGGTCTACTCTTGTTATTCAAAATGTGATTCTCATTCATTACTTTTATTTCTTGACAAATAGGACTATAGATATGCACATTCCTTTTTAGCCATTGTTAAACCAGAGATAGATTTTTAGCACAGAGAACTTACAAGATGTGTGAACAAGCTAAGTAGAATACATTGTGACCAAGTAAGAAATGGGCCAATCTCTGAAGTCTTATTTAACTCCATTCAGATTTTGGAAGAAATGGATTTTTATTTTTTAGCTTTGATACATTTAATCTGTGCATTCTGGGTCAAAGACCTGAGGATATTTCAAAGTTCTTTTCTAATTGTAGTTTAGAAGTTTAGGGAAAGTTAGGAGGATTTTTTGGCCCAGGCTTTTGATTTCACTGGTGTGAGCAACTCCCTATTATGGAAATTCCCTCCACAGCAGTTCATTTGTAATTTACAATCCTAAAATAGTCTGCAGCTCTGAAAGGTTAAGTGACCTGAGCATTAAATCACATGCAGTATGTGTTAAAGGCAGGGCTTGCACCAAAGTCTTCTGAAGCTCCAAGGCCAGCTTTCTATCTACTGTGTTGCACTCATTCATACCACATCTGACATGTGGTATGAATATAGTAAGCTAGGTAGTTGGTATAAAAAAAGAAAATTGATCAAATAAATCAGTTGCTTTGGCATTGAATGGAGAAAACTAATAGTAACTAAGTTTACTCTGCTTCTAGTATAAATAAAAACTCAATAATAAAACAGTTGAGAAAAATATCTTTGATGCTGTGAAACTAGAATACTTGGCAAGAGTAACATTAATGGGATTTAAAGATTTTCCCATCTATTAATAGGCCTCACGTGGAGCCCATTAAGGGAAGCTTGCTTGTAGGAAGGTTTTCACATCTTTTGCTAATTTCTAATTAGGGTTGTGATGCCTTCTGGCTCTGAGAAGTGTCTGTTGGTCTTTATTTCTCTGCTTGTATTTTCTCTGAAGTTTGGGGTGCTGACTTTTCCCTTGAACTAGTGAATGTAAATAGAAAAGATTGTTAACCCCTTAAGCAGCTATCTTTCCTAGTAAAGCAGATCTAAGAACCTGTACTAGCAGTCAACCTTGGCAGACCGGTGTGGTGGCTGCTACAGTAAGTCATTTGGATTTTTCTCAAAGCACTTCTCAACCAGATTCATTGTGCTCTTTCACCTTCAGTCTACACTCTTTAATTTACCTCAACCAATTCTGTACTGTAGAATACCTAGTTTTATTCAAGTTATGGCTTAAGAGATATTTTCTATACAAAATAAGTTAAATTTGGATCATTGTCAGCTTTATGTCTTTTTGCTCAACAGAATAGGGTGATAAGGATCCAGCTTTATTCTGTCTCAGCACTAGGCATCTTCCTTTTCTGTCAAAGAAGACTAGTTCTTCATCCTTCTTTATTGTTTAGATGAGGCAAGAACTTTTCTGAGCTCAGGAGTTGTCATTGCTCTTTTCCTCTAAAAATTACTTTGTACACATATAAGAAGCAGTGTGGGGACAGGAGACAAAGAGTTGGCCTTACATTCATTTTTAAAAGTCTTAGTATATATGCCTCCCCCCACCCAACCCTAACCAAATATAAACTCTTTGAGCATAAGAACTATTTATTTTTTGTCTTTATATCCTCAATGCACAACACATTGGCAAATAGCAAGAACAAATGTCAAATGAAATTAACTGAAGGGAAAGTGTTAAGGGTTTCCTTTGCCTGGAATAAAGAGTACATATCAGGGAGGCACATCTAGCATTCAGAATTAAATTTCTTTGTTATTGAGGTATCTTGGTGTAGTTGAAAGGACACAGGATTGGGGAACCCCTCCCTATTCTCCCCAGGCTTTAGAATTCTGCCATTCACTCATTCTATGACCTTGATGATATATATATTAATGACTTCTTAACTGCTCTTGTGGGGGTGGTTTTAAGGATCAAATTAGTTTGTATATAATATTGCTTTGAAAACTGGAAAGCTTTATGCTGACATATGGGGTGATCATTGTGCACCATAAAATGTAGTAATTGTGGAGCAGGGGGCAGTGCTGGTGTTAGCCTTTCTTAGCTCCTTTGGTCATATCCATTAAGAAATTAGACACACATGATTTTTAGTCTTTTTCCACCCTATATGGCCCATAACATCCCCATGATTACTGTATGCCCTCAAACAAACCATGATATTATTTTGGGTATAGGAGTTAGTGGGAAGTTGAAGTATTTTGTGCAATTGTGATAGCAGCTATGTAGGGGGCAAAGAGGTGGGTAACTTGTGACTGCGACATGGGATAGTTCTTAATTTAAGAACAGATTTCTATGATAGGGTTGTCCCTATCTTATAAGGAAAAGTTTATTCTTTCAAAAACTATATTTTGAATAGATTTTTCACTTGTACAGTATATCCTATTCTTATTACCATAATAATTACTGCAATCATATCAGCATGATCTAAAAGGGTCCTACTGTTAATTGTGGAAAGAAAAGGATTACTTCATTATATTTCCTGTAATTTTAAAATATGCTATTTGCAAATCTAGTGACTGCTTTAGGCTATGGAAAATGTTTTGGTTGCTCACAGGTTAGAATTTGGCTGTAGAAACTTGTTCTTATTGGAGAGTACTGAAATTTTGCTGTAGTGGTCCTTGATGAGAAGTGAATGATATGTCCTTTATCAATAGCCTTTGGTGAAAATCATAAATTCTTCAAATCTGATCAGTGTTAGAACCTGCTGATATCCTGTAATCTGGAACTTGGCAAGATATCCTTAGGCAGATCTTAACAAATTAAGTTTCTTATGATTTATTACTCAGGCTTGATACTATCCCTCTACTCTTATCTTCCTCTACTGCCCATCTTGCACCTAACCAAACTGGACTTTTATTAACATCCTGGGCTTTCTTTTGTTTTTTGCTTTTCGGGGTGGGGAGGGCAGGGCATTTGTGGTTAAGTGACTTGCCCAAGTTAAATTATCAGAGTGATTGTTTGCACCTTGGAAATCAACAAATGCTACAAATCAGAACTCAATTTATTATTTTATTGAAATGAAGAGTTGAATAAGTACTGGAGAAATGTTAATAATCCAGACTAAACTTAAAATACATTTTCCTGTCAGAGATCTAGTTGTTCAACGCTTACCAACATACTGCTGAGGACCCCTCAATTAGGAACAAGATATATATATATATATATATATATATATATATATATATTTTTTTTTTTTTTTGCATTTTGGAGGGCACTTGGGGTTAAGCGACTTGCCCAAAGTCACACAGCTAGTTTTGTGTTAAGTGCCTGAGGCCGGATTTGAGCTCAGGTCCTCCTGACTCCAGGGCCGGTGCTCTATTCACTGTACCACCTAGCTACCCCATGGACAAGATATTAAGCAGATTCATTGAAGTATGATATCCACAACACATTTAAGATGCATGAACTGGTGTTGTGAATGATGAATATTTGAAATTGCAATGGCAAAGTAGCAAGTCAGGATATTACCATGAATCTGAGTTTCCCCTACTTCTTTCTGTGTGAGAGAACTAGTTGAGGTGACTGAAAGATTCTCATCATCAGAATCCATATTCACCTACAAGCTGTTTTCAAATAGCAAGAACAAAAGTCTCCTTTCAACAATAAAATATCACCTTGGACTGCCTAAGATATGGAAAATCCTTGTATCAGGGATCCCTTCTGATAGTACCCAGGGTACACCTTGGAGAATCTATTTATTATTTGTGTTATTTATGTGGATTGTTGACCATTCCAAGATGATCTGGGAACTTCAGTATTTGAGTACTGTGATGCTGATTCCAAGGATAGACACCATCTCCTCTTGCAGGCACATGAACTCACAAGACACAAAACATGAAGAGTCTTAATTAAAAAATTAGTAGAAAGAGGAATGGAATTTAATCAGTCAGAAATTAATGATGTCTACCAGTAACACTTCTCTCTGCCTCCCAATTTACTATAATTCTCAGTGATCTACTTCTTTAAGTCACTGCTTTAAAGCATACTTTACTGCCTTACATAGAATTGATGATTTCTCACCACTCTGGTTCTCCTTCTTCAATGACAATATGTCTGTACAGTACTGTAAAGCTCCCATCTGCACTCCTAGCATCATGGGCTTCCATTTGCTCTTTGCAGGTGATATTGTTCTCCATCTATATCCCTGTCACTGTCCTGTGCAACTCTGTTTCCTACAGTTCTCCAATGCCTCCTGAAAGTGGGAAGAGTTTACTACCTTCCCCTTTCTGTGCCTCCATGACTGCTATTCTACCTTTCCCAGCTTTCAGCAGATGATGCCTTCTTCTTTTCCCTCATAGAAATTCTTCAATGACTGGCCCTTAAAAGATGAACACTTTGGGTGAGCTTATAAGTCCAAAATGGACATGCTGATGTGAATGCCCCTAATTTTGAAACCTTCTTTTATAGTTTTGTCCTGACAACTGTAAGGCTTGCATACAAGAATTGTCTTCATGGGTTATAAGGAATCTTCCATTTGCTTTCTGCTCTCTCTTTCCAACTCTACAAAGGCTCAGGGTAGGTCAGTAGTATTTGCATCCTCTCTCCTTTACTACCTGGGTGCTCTGTCTCATGCTTGTGTCAAGACTTTCTGTTGTCTAGGGATTTGAGGGAGCTCCTCACTTGTTTCCCATTTGACTCTCCCTTCTCTTCACCATCGCCTGGACATTTAGGAAGAATTATTTAAATTATACTGGGGCTGCTTCCTGAAAGATCTGCACAAAGTGAGTACTGTTTATGAAAGGAGAAAGCTTTGCAATCCCTTCTGTATAAGATAATTTAAGAAAATTCTCCATTTGTTACTATAGTAATGCTAGGATAGTATTAAAAACATACAACCTATTAGAGAATATTACAGTCATAACCTCTCTGGGTTTTATTTCCTTCATATGTAAAATTGAAGGTTGGAAAACAGATGAATTTTAAGGTCCTTTTCAATTCTAAATGCTATATTCCTCTAATAGCACTCATGTTTATAGCTGTCTGGGACTGAGTTTGCAATCTATTGGTACTTTAGTAGTTAAAGACCTTGTCCCTTTAATTAACACCAGGAATTAAATATCTTGTAAAATATGTATGATAATGCCTACCTCCCAGGGTTATTGTGAGGATAAAATGAGATAATATTTGTAAAACACTGCAAATCTTAAACTATTATATAAATGTTAGTTGGTGTTATTATCGCTATTCTAGAACATTTCACCCTTCTTGAACTCCCTCCTTTTTGTCATTGAAACATCCTCAGAAGCATGAATTAAAGTGACATTCTGTGAGAATCCTCCAGGAGGGACTCTATGAACACTAGGATCCACATGGTATTCCCTTTCTTCCTGTCATTACTAGTGTTCCTGATGGTGCTAGTGATTTATTAGTCAGTTATTCCTCATGACATCACTTTTCAGCTGGTGTTATTATCCTCAGATGAGAGATGAAGATGAGGTTACAGATGCTTGAATTCATTTCAAATTCCTTGGCATTTTCTGCCATGTAGCACAGTTGGTTTGTTGATATTTCCCCTAAAGACTTGGCACAATTTGCCCATTAATAATCACACTCTCTTTGTTAGAATTTCCTTGAAATTAATTAAGAATGTACAAAATAAATTTCTTTACTTCCTACTGTATTCAGTTATATGGTGGTGGTGGTGGGAGCTATCTTGTTGAATTACTAAATGGTTTTCCCTGTTCCAGTCAATTTACTATGTTTCACTCACTGGTAGACTAATTCTTGATTGTGCTTATTGCAAGCTACTTAACTATCTCCCTCTGTGCCCTGCGTCTTTCTCTTTCTTCCTTTTGGTTTTCTCCAGGCTCTAATTTTCATATCCTGGATGACCTTTCTACCTTATTCAAATTGAAAATTGAGATTATTCCAGGAAAGTTTCTCCAATTTTGCCTTTTCCTTGCTTCCAACTTACTTCCTTTCTTCCTTTTGTACAATTTGCTCTTTCTCCCAATTTCAGGTAATCCTTTCATCTGACTTTCCAGAACTCAATCTGCACCATCTGTGCATTACTATTTTCTCCACTCCATTTCTTTTTTAATCTTTTTCTCTTATTTCTTACCTTTTCCCTTTGGACTTCAAATGACCCATAATGATTTTCTAATCGTGTCAACATCTTTAAAATACATTTTATGGCCTTGAAGCCCTAAATTAACAATGAAATATTTCTTTTTAATTAGTTTGAGCTTGGATCTTAAATAGCAATTAGTATGTTTGGTATTTTAATAGCAGTTATATGTATCCATTAAGGATGTGCTGCCTTTGAGTTCCCTGGGGGATGGGGGAAAACAGAAACTTTACCTTCCTATTTGTCATTGAAATATAAATTTAAAGTATATGGAAATGAAGTGATGGAGTTGAAAGAGATCTGGGGGTAGAAGTAGGGAGAAGTGAATTAAAATATTAATAGCTGTGTGACTTTAGTAAATCATTTAAACTCTGTGTGCCTCATATAACTGCTTAATACTTGCCCACTGTCATGGATGAGTTAAATAAGGAGAAAGAGTGTAGCAGAGTAGATTAATGTATGCTTTGGATTTAGGAAGATCTAATTTCAGGTCCTACTTCTGATATAAACTAACTATGTGACCTTGGGAAAGTCACTAAATGTCTTGGTCTTGGTTCCCACAAGCAACTCTCGAAGATTTTAAGTAGTCACAGAGCTGATGATTTGCATGAGTGGGAAGTTTCCACACTAGGAATTCAATACATCTCAAATAGCATCTCTGCTTTCTGTTCATAGCAATCTCTCCTTTTTTATAGATAGGGAGAAAATAAGACCTTTAACAGAGCATAACTAACATATATTCCAAATCGCTTTCCATGTTTTGCTCACCCATAGGCCTTTACTGCAGCACTTCTCAAACCTGGTGGGTATTTTTTATCTTTTTGGAAATAAATTTAGTCTTCCACCCAGGCCTGGCAGTGGCTGAGCCTGACTGTGCTCAGGGGCAGCAGTCGCAACAGCAGCAGCAGCAAGAGGAAGAGGATGAGGAGAAGGGAAGAAGGAAGGAAGGATCATTCAGCCTCATCACCCACCTCAGCACTCCCCAGGCCCAGTGGAGCACCCAATGAGGGCTGAGACTCAGCGGGCCTATGCCATGCATGGCAAGATGGGCACCTGAGCCTTGGGCCCCTCATCACCCTGGATTGGGTTGGTTCAGAGCTCCCAGAAGCCAAGAGCAGGATGTTCTGGTTCATGAGGGATGGAGAACCTGAGGATCCTATGTTCCTCATTGATCCTTTCACTATTCATTGACAACACATGAGCCAGATGTTGTCAGGAGGCTTTGGCTACAGCCATTTCCTTAGCCTCACAGATGGGAGCATACCAAGGGCCTGACCTGCTAGCCAGAGGATGCAGGCTGGGACTGTCTCACCCTTTGGGATGCTGGGAATGACAGGTGGCTTCATGGACATGTTTGGGATGATGAATGATATGATTGGGAATGTGGATCACATGACAACTGGTGCCAACTGTCAGACCTTTTCATCCTCCACTGTCATCTCTTAATCCAACCTGGGTGATGGTGCTCCCAAAATCTACCAAGAAACATTTGAGATGTGCTCAGCACCAGGTGGGATCCGGGAGACAAAGGGAACAGTGAGGAACTCTGACAACGGGCTAGAGCAGATGTCCATTGGGCATCACATCTGAGATAGAGCACACATCCTTCAGTGTTCCCTAAATCACCAAACTGGGGACCAAGAAGAAGGACAGGACTACATCAATTTGGATGAGAGTGATGCTGAAGCATTTGACAATGAATGGAGGAGAGAGACATCCTGATACTGGCCACAGTGCACCCTGGAATTTCATCAGCATAAGGCTACTGTGGCCAGTGGGGGTAGAAGGGCTGAGACATCCTCTTGGCTGGCTATACAGGGCCCTGAGCATTCTTCCGCCCAACAGTCATGACACTATGACTGTTGAGGGCCCCCCAGGTCCTCTCCTAAGTGTTGGTTGGGAAGGGATCACAGGTGAGGGATGAAGTCCCTCAGTCATTCCTTTGGCATTTGGAGGAAACCCACTTGTTCTAATATTATAAGATTATGGAAGTGGGGTAAAGATCTTAGAGCCTATCTCAACTGGTTTAGGAAAGGAAAGAAATTCTCCTAAATTGGAGAGTTGACCACAACCACCAAGAGCCTCATCATCCAGCTTCTGTTTTCCCCCCCTTCCTTCCTATATGACAAGCTTTCTCTCCCCTTACCCTCTAGGTACAGTCTTCGAGGGGCAGAAAAGTCACCTCTTGGAATAATTCCCTTCCCCCCAATTTAATATTAAATAGAGGTGAGCTGGCCCCTTCAAGCTTAGGAAGCCTGGGGGGGGCGCTTTTCAATGCCTCCTTTACTGCTTTTACACGGCCTGCCTCCCCTTCTCAATCTCACCCTTCCCATAGTGAATTTACTGACTTTTTTCTGTTGCTTCCTGGTCTCTTGATTTTTTTCTCTAACCCCCAATAAGTGCAAGGTCCCTTAGGATAAGTTCTGGGGGTAGGAGCCCCATTTCCCCCCAAATATCTGTTAGTTGCCATTGGATCCTTTTTCATTTCTATCTAGAAGTCCCATGTTTGGGGCTGTGCCCCCTCCCTACTGGCTGGGTAAGGAGTGGGTATTGGGTTCTTTTTCATCTTGTCCTCTAACCCTATGCTGTCATGCACCCATACACATATGTATACACACCCCCCCACCCACACACACACACACACACTGTCTCTGTATCCTTTTGCCCTTTGTGTGTGTGTAACTTGTAACTTTATGGAATAAAGGAGAATGGAAAAGAGAAAAAAGAAATAAATTTAGTTCATTTGGATTACACTAAGTATTCAGTGTTCATTAAACAAGGATGTGAATGTTGAGGCTGAACAGATTTGTTATATATCTCTTTCAATTACACATCTTGAGTGCAAGCACATGTTTATAATTGAATAACTATAATAACTCATTAAAAGTTGTATAGCAACAATTTTGTATTTAATTCACCTCATTAATATCTTAAGTCTGGTCTTGAATATTATTTGAGATGTTTAATTTAAAGTTTACTTCTCAATAGTTGGAAAGAAGAGGGAGGATATATAGTTTTCACTCATATTGCCCTCATGTCAATACTTTCACTTGTCTTTTCCCCTTATTGTTTGGAAGTGAGTCATGCTCTTCACCACATTATCCTCACCTTGCTGTTCGATAGGGTTTTTAGTCCATTTTTATATACAGCATACCAGCTGACACCTATAGAGCATTTTATAGGCTAGACATTTTCATGTGTATTATTTCATTTGGTCCCTTAAATGACAACCTTGTAATGTAGGTACTATTGTACAACTGAGGAAGCTGGGGCTCAGTGAATTTAAATGATTTCTACAAAGTCACCCAGCTAAGTAGAAATGACAGGAATCTTGGAAGAAAGCAATCAATAAATACACAAGTATTTATTAAATGCCTCCTTTGTGCCATAGTACTAACTGCTGGGGATTCAAAGACAGGGAAAAACAAACAAAGAAACCAACTTGTCTTTGTCCTAAAGAAGCTCACAGTCTAATGGGAGAGGCAACATGTAGACACTTATATACCAAAAAAAATAGAGATGACCAATGGGGGATTGGAAAAGGCTTCTTGTAGGTCAAATTTTATTTGGGACTTGAATAGCAACAATAACAAAATGAAACTGAATTTTATGAAATTTTAAAGGTTGGGTCCAAAGAAGGGATATGATTTATACCTCTTTCTCTTCTTTGCAGAGATTGAGGATAAATTGGGAAGCACTGCATGTAAGGTTTAACTTGGTTGAAATATTGGTTTTATTGACATTTGGTTTTTCTTTGTGATTCTTTGTTATGAGGAATGCTTCTCTGGGAGGAGGAGAAGAGAGGGAAATAAAGGTGATATCAAAACCAAAGATCACAATAAAATTTTAATTAAAAAGATTAAATCTGAGAGCTTTTGTGAAGAAGAAATAACTAGATTTATAGTCGAGAGACCTGTGTTCAAAGCCTGTCTTTGACACTTGAAGGAAACCATCAATGACAATGGAGCCACCATGTTTGAATTCTAATATTATGGTCTCTGATGTGAAGTATGAAGAAATGAAACATAAAGATGAGAAGAATGTCAAGAGGGGAAGAGCACTGAGGCTAGACTAAATATGCACAAAGGAAATTTATACTGGAGATGACAACATTTTCAAAGCATTGAGGAAGTTTTGGTCAATATATTTGAAAGATCTAAGAATAACAAATGCTTGGAAAAAAACAGAAGATAGTTCTAGAAAACAACAACAATGTTTATCTAGAACATAAGATGACCACCAATCCCTATGCTTAGTCATTGGCACAAAACTTCTATATGTATCCTGGATATTATTAATGAAATGATTGAGAAAGGTATGGAGAAAAGGAAGGGAGCAGGTAGGCTTTCATAACATATAATGCCATAGACTATGTCCTTA
The DNA here is from genome assembly GCA_011680675.1 of Gymnobelideus leadbeateri. Classification (NCBI taxonomy): domain Eukaryota; kingdom Metazoa; phylum Chordata; class Mammalia; order Diprotodontia; family Petauridae; genus Gymnobelideus; species Gymnobelideus leadbeateri. The sequence goes on from WOXC01005090.1 coordinate 916,113, forward strand.
CAGTCACATACTTTATGGAAAATAAGGAAATATGGGATCCTAATCTTTATTGGTTTAATTTAGTAGAACAAAGAAGTTATCTTAATAAATGTCTTCCACTAAGCAGTTTCCCAGGTATGTCTTAAAATTACTCAAGATTCTAGAAAAGACCCAATAACTTCTTTTCAACTATTCTTTACTTATAAATAAGTGAGGCATATATATTCTTACTCCAAAATAATTTTCCACTTTGCTATTGAAACACACTCCAGATAGATAATGAATTAGGCTTAGAATTAAAAATAATGAAAAGAGAAAGCTGGATTGCTTGTTTTAATGACAGCTTTCTTTTTTCTAAATACTCATATTTTTCTGGCGATGTTATATAGCATCAAATCATGGCATACTTTGATCTTTGAAGAACGGAAGTTGAGGACCATTCAAAAGACAATAACAACAATGTGTAATGGGATCAATAGGCTGCAATGCATTATCAATTACCAACGAAGAATTGTGCTTTGAAAGTTGCATAAAAGATACTACTTAAGATTTGAATGTTTAGAAAAGGAGGTAGTCAATGAAGTGAAGTGAATAGATTAGAACACGTTGTACAACAGCAAAAAAAAAATAATCATAGAAACAAACTTTGAAAGATTTTGGAATTCAGATCAGTACAATGACAAGCCATGAATTCAGAAGAGTGAAGATAAGAATACACCTTCAGTTTCCTGCCAGAGTAGTGATAAACTTAAAATACAGAGAAAGATACACATTTTCAAGCATGGTCAATGTAGGATTTTGTTTTTCTGGACTATGTATATTTATGATGAGGGTTTTATTTTTTTCGTTATTTTTGTTGTTGTTCAATGGTGTGGAAAGTGGGAGACAGATTATTGTTGTTCGGTCATTCAGACACATGTGACTCTTTGTGACCCCACTTGGAGTTTTCTTGGCAAAGATATTGGAATGGTTTGCCATTTGCTTCTCCAGCTCATTTTACTGATGAGGAAACTGAAGCCAACAAGGTTAAGTAACTCGCTCAGCGTCACACAGCTATATGTGTCTGAGGTCAGATTTAAACTTTTGACTCCAGACCTGGCGTTCTATATCAACTCTTCTACCTAGCTTCTTGAGTTCATATCCCTACTGTCTCCAAGTCTAGCATTCTTCCCACTGTGATACAATTTAATGTAGATGAAGTCAAATTATAGATCAATCAAGTTTTTTTTCTTTGATTTTGGTTAAAATTCCAGAGTGCATTGTATTTAATGAGTTTTATCAATGTCCTTTGTTTTAACATCACAGTACATTCCCAGTATGTCTTCCCTTTCCCCTGCCATGAAACTTCCCTTTTAATATAGAGAAATTAGTTAAACAAAACCAACACATCAACCCTGTCTGACATCATGCAAGATTCTGCATTTGTAGTCTTCTACCTTTATCCTGAGGAAGTAAAGTATGTTTCATGATATATCTTCCAGAGAAAAGATTGACCAATATAATTAACCAGACTTTGACTGCCTTTCAGTGCTTTTGTTTATATTATTGTAGATGTATACAATAGGTAGGTAGGTGGTATAATGAATTGATAGAGTGTTCAACTGAAACTCAGGAAGAGCTCAAATCTTGCTTCAAATGCTCACTATCTGTATGGCCCTGAGAAAGGCACTATTCTCTCTGAGACTCAGTTTCCTCATGAGTAAAACAGGAACAATAATAGTAACTACCAGACAGAAATGAAAGGACCAAATGAGACAACATATGTAAGGCACTTTGTAAACTTTAAAATACTATTTCAGTATTATCTATTACTATTATTATTATTATCGTCCTGTTTCTATTTATTGTACACCATATTGGTTTGTGATGATTTTTCCATTGTTTTCTTCACAATCAATGCATAGCAGTATTTCATTACATCAGTCTACTTTAACTTCATTAAGCCATTCCCTAATCAATATTTACTCACTTTGTTTCCAGGTTTGCTTTTCTACTATTAAAATGCTCTTATGAATGGTATGCCTTTCTTTCTGTCTTTGACTTCCATGTGGTTTACATCTAGTAATGGGATTTTTGGACTAAAGGGAATGAACTATTTAGTGACTTTTTATGATTCTAAATTGCATTATGGAGAAGTTAGATCAATAGAATCACTAATAATATATGTATTATTTAAGGGATAGTTTTATATACTCAGAAAGAGAAATGATCACTAAGAGCGAGGATAACTTAACTAAGAAAAGGTTACATTAATATTGTTTTGTTTCCTTTATGTGACAGGGTTACTAATCCATCACAGAAGGAGAATGCCAGAGATATACATGGATTTTAACAGGTAAGACTCTCTTGCTACTATTATGGACAAGATAGATATGGGATGGATGATAGTAGACTTAGATGGTTGAATTATGGGATCCCAAGAGTAATGATTAATGGATGGATATTAATATGTGGATATTAAATGTTTCTAGTGGAATACCACAGGGATCCATTTGACACTTTTCTGTTCAATATTTTTTTTATTAGTGATGGAAAAAGTTTTAAATGCTCTGCTTATCACACTTTCAGATAACACATAGGTAGAGAAGCATATCTAATGTATTGTCTGACAGAATCAAAAATCAAAGAGATTATGACAGGTTAGAAGAATGGATTAAATAGATCCATTTTTTAATTGAATGGCATTTTAAAGAAATAACGAAGTTCTTAGAGTTGGTTTCAGGGTCAAAAGTAAAAATATAGGCAGCAAAGGGCATGGAAAGAAAACAGTTAATGTGAAAAATCTTTTAATAGTTTTATCAATCAATTGATATAAAATTTATTAAGTGCCTACAATGTTTCTCATGGTGTTAAGCACTGGGTATACAAAAAAGGCAAAAGGTTATTTCTACTCTCAAGGAGTTTACAATTTAATAAGGGAGACAAATGCAGACAAATATATACAAAGCAAGCCATATACAAATAGGAGGTAATTAACAGAGGGAAGGCACCAGATTAACAAAGAGGTGTGGAAGGCTTCTTTTAGACAGTTGGATTTTAATTGACGTTTAAAGTAGATAAGAAGCTGAATATAGGTCAACTAACTGTTGGATTAGTAGCTAAAGAAGCTAATGCAATATTTGGTTACACTAATTGAATGTCCAAAATGAGTTAGGTGCTAAGTTCTACTTTACTCTGTCTTTTAAAGTCACATGAGATATATTGCATTTAATTCTAGGAACTATGTTTTAGTAATAGCATTAATAAGCTAGAAGTTATGCAGAAGATAATTGCCAGCATATTAAGGGAAGCCAGGCCACATCAGCTGAAGAAACTGAGGATATTGAGCTTTGTTGAGGAGACTTATGGAAAGAATTGGGAGGCAGTGGATTTTTTTTTTTTTAAACAGACGATTGATGGATACTTGTTAGGGATGGTGTACAATAGATTTCTACTCATTCAGAGACTGAGTTAGATAGATCCAAGTTCTATAATTCTTAGTGTAAAGAGGGAAAAATAGCCTTCCCATTAATAGACCCTGATTAAATTCAGTATGAGGTGATGCGTTATTCCAGAGCTATTAGCTTCTTTACACAATTTAAATTGCCATAAATTAAATCTGCATGAATGACTCAAGATGTTGAGACATTAAGAAATTGGAAAAACGTGATATAGTTAGAGTGGTAGTAGAGTTGACAGAACTAGATCGTAGCTTTCCTAGCTTACAGTTCTCTATTTTCTGTGCCAAATTATAGTAAAGGGAAGGTTGATCATGGCAGTATCGCAATCAACCTGATGAGCTTTCAGGCACTTGAACCTTTTGGAGAAAACTTGGTAAGCTTATTAGGAGGCAAGCATGTGCAGGGACTTTTGATTGCAATCACCTTGTACATGATTGAAATGTCTATAGGCAGATTGTTGGGAGGATGGAAGACTATTAGGACCCTGAATGATATTACTATTAAAACGAATTTATTGGTGAATAGTTGATGCTTGTTAGCTTCTGGAGATGAAATGAATGGATTGAGACTCTCCTCAAGATAAATTATTTGCTTCAGGTTCTTGGGAAAGTGAAACCTGCGGAAGAGACTAGTGCCTCTCGGATAACCTGAACAAACAAATAAAACCTCATGGGACACTTTAGTTCAGTTTTTTTTTTATTTAAAAAACTTTTTCCCACTTTTTTTCCTGGAAAGATACTAAGGTTACATTAGGGAAAGAGGGAGTTGCTTTTGACTTTTTCTGTATAGTGAGCAGCATGTGCTTATCCAGTTATGCTGAGAACAGGACTCTTGAAACAAAAGTTATTGGATACCTCTTGCCTTATTTTTACTTGTATGAACATAAGTCAGAGCCTAGAGAACTGAGAGTCAACTTTCCTGATCTTAATGCCAGAAAAATTAACCTTCTTCATGACTGTTGATGCTTTTTCAAGGCTAAAATACTGAGTTGAAGCTAAAAAATTCAGTTTCATAGGTATATATGTAAATTCTTACACTTGAAAGTTAATTTTTGAACTTAAGTAGAGGAGTGGGGGTATATGGCTAGATAAAAGTTTATTTGAAAATGTTGTGGGAATTTTAGTGGACATCATGGTCAATATGAGTCAACAGTGTTATTACGCAGGCAAAAATGCTGATGTGATACAAGACTACTTCAAGGAAATAATTATGTTTATAGAATAGAGAGATTATAGTCCCTTTTGAATTTTGCTGTGATCAGACCATATGTGCAATATTTTATTAAGTACCACAATTTAGACAGGACACTGAGGTGTCCATTAGAGGGCAACCAGGATGAAGAAAGGACTCAGTGGTATGCTATATGAAGAGTAGTTGAAGTAATTGTGGATGTTTAGTCTGAAGAGAGAACCTATTAATGATAGGACTGGATCATGAAACATGATAGTTATCTACAAGTACTGGAATGACTCTCATGTACAAGTGGGATTAAATTTGTTCTTTTTAGACCTAGAGAGTTGAATTAGGGCCAAGAGACAAAAGGCAAATTTAGACTTGATATAAGGAACAATTTCCTCACAATTCCTAGCAATCAGAGTTATCCCTAGATGGAATGCTGTAGAAAGTATGCTGGATTTGGAGCCAGATGAGCTAACTTGAAATCTTAGTTTTACTATGATTTACTACTACATAGTAAATACTGTGTATTTACCACAATATGACCTTGGGCATGTAGTTTAACTCCTCTAAGCTCTAGTTTCCTCTTCTGCAAAAATGAGGGTTTGTTGGACTAGTCTCTAACTTGGAGTCAATGAATTTGTTTTAAAAATATAGCTATATTCTAATATAATTGATCTCCTTTGTAATCCTATGTATCTTGTTTTTATTCATTTAAAAACATTATAAGAAGGGGTTCATAGGTTTCACCAAATTCTCACAGGAACCTGTGACACAACAAAAGTTAGTAATTCCTGCTTTAGGGCCCCTTCCAACTCTTAATCAATGTTCTTCTTTCACTTTTTTTCCTTCTCTAGCTGCTAATGCTTTCCCTCTCCTGGAAAATTTTACATATGTATATCCATGTGTATATATATTTCTATATATTTACATAAAGACATAAACATAAATACATACATAAACACATATATGTATAATATGTAGATTCTCTCTGAATATACATATTAAAATTATATATACACACATTACCTAACAGTATGTAAATTCTTAGAATTGTCCATTTTATTATATTAGCTTGGGCTACTCATAAGCAATTGATATTTTTCCAGTTGTTTAGATCTGATTTTATTTGTGTGAGAAGTGTTTTGTAATTGTGTTCATAGAGCTCCTGGGTTTGTCTTGGTAGGTGAACTCCCAAATATTTTATATTGTCTATAGTTATTTAAATGGCATTTCTCTTTCTATATCTTGTTAGGCTTTGTTGGTCATATAAAGAAATACTGATGATTTCTGTGGGTTTATTTTATGCCTGCAACTTTGCTTAAGTTGTTAATTGTTTCAAGTGGTTTTTTTAGTTGATTCTCTAGGATTCTCTAAGCTTACTATCATATCATTTGCAAAGAGTGATAGTAGATTTTTCACAGGCTAAAACAAAGAAGTTTTGTTTCTTCATTGCCTATTCTAATTGCTTGAATTTCTTTTTCTTCTCATTATTAAAGCTACCATTTTTAATACAGTATTGAATAATAGTTCTGATAATGAGCACCTTTGTTTCACCCCTAATCTTATTGGTAATGCTTTTAGCTTATTCACATTACATATAATGCTTGCTGATGGTTTTAGATAGTTACTGCTTATCATTTTAAGGAAAACTCAATTTGTTCCTATGTTCTCTAATATTTTAAAAAATAGGAATGGGCAGTGTATTTTGTCAAAAAAATTTCTCTGTATCTCTTGAGGTAATCATATGATTTCTGTTAGTTTTGTTATTGTTATGATAAATTATGCTAATAGTTTTCCTAATATAGAACCAACCGTGCATTCCTGGTATAAATCTCATGTGGTTGTAGTGTATTATCTCATGATAAGTTGCTACAATCTCTTTGCTGATATTTTATTTAAAATTTTTGCATCAATATTCATTAAGGAAATTGGTCTATAATTTTATTTCTCTGTTTTGGCTCTTCATGGTTTAGGTATCAGCACCATATTTGTGTCATAAAAGGAATTTGGCTATTCTCCCAAATAGTTTATATAGTATTGAAATAAGTTCTTCTTTAAATGTTTGGTAGAATTGTCCTGCAAATCCACCTGACTTTGGAGATGTTTTTCTCAGGGAATTCATTGATGGTTTGTGCAATTTCTTTTTCTAAAGTGCAGTTATTTAAGCATATTATTTCCTCTTCTTTTGATCTGGGCAATTTACAGTTTTGCAAATATTCATGCATATCACCTAGATTGTCAGAATTTTGGCATAGAGTTAGGCAAAATAGCTCCTAATTATTGTTTTAATTTCCTTTTCATTGGTGGTGAATTCACCTTTTTCATTTTTGATTATAGGTAATTTGAGTTTTTTTTAAATCAAATTAACCATAAGTTTATTTATTTATTTATTTATTTATTTATGTTTACTCAATGGAACATCCCCCTTTTAATGCAGTGTTTTATTGTACACCAAATAATAGGCCAAAAGAAATTTCTGTAGACAAAGCGGTGAGGAGAGAGCGCTTTACACATCATTGTCCACATAATCACTCCGTGAAGGGGGGAGGGGAGAAGGGGGAGGGAGGGAACAGAGGGGGACCCTCTCCCCTCCCCCCACAAAACATTCAGACATTTGAGATTAAAATAAATTGAAGAAAGACATTCTGTCAGCAGGAGGATCAAATGGGATCAAAGGGCAGGCAGCGGGAGGAAGCCCTGCCACTGCCCTCACCAGGGCTGGACACAACTTCTTCAAGCTCTCTCTCTAAAACCCCTACAAGCCAAGAAGGAAGGAGCCTGCCGCTGGGCCCCTGCTGCCCTTTCTACCCAGCCCACCATGGGCGAAATCTCCATTTGCTCCCTCCGCTACAGAAAGCCAACAATCTAGGCCTGGGAATAAGGAAAGGGGGGCTAATTGCAGCGGAAGACCGGGGACAGCATCTCCTTGGACGGAGTCTGAGGAAAGGAAGTGAAAATGAAATACAAAGGAAAAGGAAGAAAAAAAAATAAAAATTCACGATATGGAGCCAGTGTGTTCTGATTCCGTCCACAAAAATAAGTCAGGCTGCTTTGCCGAACGATCCTGTCCACCAGGGGCGCTGCTGAGGCTGTCTCCCTGGAAGGGTCACCAATGGGCGCGGAAAGTCCTCATTCGCATGGCGCGGGCCACCGCCGCGGACCCGGATCCTGGCGGCCCCATTTGGGGAGGGGCAGGGGGAGTTGGGTGAGGAGAGAGAAGACAAAGAGACTCGATGCTACGGGGCGCCAGGAGAGCCCAAGCTGGCGCCCCTACTAACGCCTGCCTGCTTCCCAAGCGAGTCCTCAGTCACCCAGGACAGGCTTCCTGGCACAGCCCAGGCCTGTGCGTGCACACACACACAACATGTGTGCATCCCAATGTCTGGCTCCATATGGTGAGGTTCGGCGTGTGTTTTAACGAGACCAATTATATATATATAAATATTTTTTTTTCCTTAAAAAAAATCAAGTCTAGTTCTGTGGTGGAGGCGGTGGGGGAGCTGGAGGCATCCCGAAGGGTGGCATGCCCGCCACCCCCATGCGCATCATAGTGACAAAGTTAGAAGGGTACATGGGAGGTGGATGAGGAGGGGGCGGGGCGTATATCATGCCGGCCGAGCCAGGTGGCGGAGGCGGCGGAGGGGTGGGGCGGGCGGCAGAGGTGGCTGGACCCCGGGGGGCAGGGGCACCGTAGTGGGGTTGCCTTGCGTCTGAGGGGCTCCTGGAGAAGCTGCGGCAGCCGCCTGCTGCTGTTGCCATGGCGGGATGGACCCTGTGCTAGCGCTCGTGGTGGTAGTCTTTGTATTTTGCTGCCAAGGCAAGGGGGTAATGGAAGCCATACTGCTGCTGGGCGGGGGGGGGGGGAGGGGGGGAGGCGGAGGCTGCTGCTGCTGCCGTGGGGGAAGAGGGCCAGAGGGAGGGGGTGGGGGCTGCCCACTGGGAGGCGGCGGTGGCAGCATCATGCCCATAGGCGGAGGCGGCATCATACCTTTTCCTTGATGTAGGCGATAGACCCTAGAGCCCACAGGCATACTTCCCAGGTACTGAAACACTGGAGGAGGGCCATGGTGCCCAGGTGGGTGGTGCCCCTGGTTTATCAGTGGTGGGGGTGTCTGCATCGGGGGGGGGGCCCATTAGGGTTGTGCTGCATAGGATGACCGCCATGCCCACCCAGCAGGCTGGACAGTGGATGGGGAAAGTTGTGAGGTTCACCGCCAGGACCGACAGGACCTCCACCATGCATCCCATGGTATGGACGATTCTCTGAGGGTCCCGAGTTCATCCATGGTGGGCAAGCTCTGGGTAGTGGACATGAGAGACGGTGGCGGTGGGCTGTTGGTGGGGGCAGCAGGTCGAGGTGTGCTGGCCAGGGGTGTGGCAGCAGGCCCAGAGGCAGAGCCAGCAGAAGCTGGGACAGGAGCTTCACCCAACTCTGCCATGAGAGACAGGTATTCCTTATCCATGCGGGCTTTGTCCTGGGCTGACTGTGGGTCACCAGGCCTTTGGAATTTGCAATCTGAAGCAATGTGACCAGCCCCTCCACATTTGGTGCAGACAGTAGTATTTGTGATGCTTCGGGTCTCTGAGCTCTGCCATGATCTTAAAATCCTGTTGTCATCCTCCCGGAGAGTCCCATTCAGGCGGGCTAACTCCCGAAGCTGCATCTTTCGTAGGTCATTCTGGTCCTCTGGGGTTTCAATGCCCTGTTTCAGAATGTTCTGGATCTGCTCTACTGCCTTTTTGACATTCTCCATGGTGTTGGCAGTTACCAGGGCATGGAGGGGCTCGTCTTCCCCTGGCAGCATCTGTCCATCCTTGCGTCCAATCTTGCCTTCCTTCACCGAGCCTTTCCCCCGGATCATGATCTTGGCACTGCACTCCTTCTCAATATTCTTCAAGGTGTTGCCCCTGGGCCCAATGAGAAGTCCCACAAAGTTGATTTCTGGATACTCATCCTGTGGTATCATCACCTTGTCACTTACCCGGATTGCTGGAGGTTTGTAATCTGCAGGTGGTTTGAAGTCAGGGTTGAGTGCCACCATCTCAGTGATGAGGTTGTGCCTTTCTTCTTCCAGCTTCTTCCGGGTCCGAAACTCCCTCGTGTTGAGTCGCTTCCCCTCGCTATTGTAAATGGGCTCAGGGGAAGGGGATCTGTCCTCAGGGTTAGGGGGGATACCCAGGTCTCCTGTGTGTAGTTTGCAAGTCAGGTCTTCAATCTGCAGTTGCACTATATAGGCTCTTGCTCCCTCGTGAGTCCGGGGGGGATGACTGTGGACATGCCCGGAATCACCGTTTTCTGCTCCATCGTGTCCTGGTTCCATCGGCTCCTCTTCTGCTTCTTGTTGGGGAAATCCAGCGGCTGGGGCAGTGAGGGCAGCTCCGGGGCGTCGACTCCTGGGCTTCTCGAACCTTCGCGGGGCCGAGGTGCAAGCTGCGAGCCTTCTCTGAGTGAACCATGCCGCACCGCGCCGAGGAGTGAGCGCGAGCTCCTTTTTCTCACAGGGCGGGCGCAGCGACTACAGCGGGCGGGCAGCGCGAGACTATTTTATTGTTTTTTATAAAACCAGTTCTGTTTTTATTTACTAGTTCAATAGTTTTCTTTTCATATTTATTAATCTTTCGATTTTCAGAATTTCTTGTTTAGTATTTAATTGGGGAATTTTCAATTTTTTTCTTAACTTTTTAGTTGCACAACCAGTTTGTTGGTCTCCTCTTTCTCTATTTTATTCATGCAAACATTTAGGGATATAAAATGCCCTCTAAGAACTGCTTTGGCTATACCCCATAAGTTTTGTTATATTGTCTCATTATTGTTCTCTTTGATGAAAGATTACTACCCTTGATTTCTTTCTTTTTTTTTTCTTTTGCTTTTGCTTTCTAGAGAGTGAAAGGCGGGGCAATTGGTGTTAAGTGACTTGCCCAAGGTTACAGGGCTAGTAAGTGCTAAGTGTCTGAGGCCAGATTTGAACCCAGGTACTCCTGACTCCAGGACTAATGCTCTATTCACTGCGCCACATAAGTGCCCCTACCCCTGTTTTCTTTACTTCAGCTGTAGCATAAAATATTCTGCTCCAGTCTTTTACCTTTATTCTGTATTTGTTTTTGTCCTTAAATACATTTAAATATACATTTGTCTTTAAATACATTCTTCAAATATATTTCTTGTAAACAACACAGTGTAGGAGTCTGGTTTTTAAACTACTCTGCTATCAGCTTCTGATTTGTGGGAAAGCTCTTCCCATTCCCATTCACAGTTATGATTACTAACTGTGTATTTCCCCCCATCCTATCCCCCCTCCCCCAATTTATACTTTTATCTCTCCTTTCACCCTCTATATTCCTTGGAGTTTTCATTTTGGTATCTCTTTTGGGAGATTGGTAGATCCTTTCAATGGCTATTTTACCCTCTGGTTCTAGGATATCAGGGCAGTTTTTCTTGATAATTTCTTGAAAAATGCTGTCTAACCTCTTTTTTTTTTTTTTTTTACCATGGTTTTTATGTAATCCAAAAATTCTTAAATTATCTCTCCTGGATTTATTTTCCAGGTCAGTGGTTTTCCCAATGACATATTTTACAATTTCTTTTATATTTTTTTATTCTTTTCATTTTGTTTGACTGATTTCTTGATGTTTCATAGGGTCATTAGCTTCCACTTGCCCAATTCTAATTTTTTAGGAATTATTTCCTTCTGTTAGCTTTTGTAACTCCTTTTCCATTTGGCCAATTCTACTTTAAAAGGAGTTCTTTTCTTCAGTCAATTTTTGTGCTTCCTTTTCCAAGCTGTTGACTCTTCCCTCCACCCACCATTATTCTCCTGCATAACTCTCATTTCTTTTCCCAATTTTGCTTCTACCTCTCCTTGATTTTTAAAATCCTTTTTGAGCTCTTTCAAGAGGACTTTCCAGCCTTGAGCCCAATTCATATGTTTCACATGTAGGCATTTTGACATTGTTGTCCTCTTCAGAGTTTGTATTTTGACCTCTCCATTGCCAGAGTCACTTTCTATAATCAGGACTTTTCATATTTTGGTCATTTAAAAAATTGAACACTGCTCCTGGGCCACTGTCCCAAGCGTTTTTTGCTGGGTGCCATGTGACTGGTCACTGGCTTTCCACACTGGGGCCTCAGGTGCTTTTGGCCTGCCCACTGGTCTGCCTGTTGTGCCAAGGTTCCAGAGCTGGCAATTTGCCTTCTGCCCTGGGGTCAGAGGCCTCACAGCTAGCCCAATGTGCAACTAGCCTGCTGAGCCAGGACTGAGGGGCCTTTGTTGCTAATCTGTGTTGTTGGCTATGAGCCTCCTGCTGGTTTGCCCAGACATCATCTGAGCTGGACTGTGTTCTCTTTTTACTCAAGTGAGAAAGACCTTTCCTAAAGTCTTTTTAAGTTATATTAAGCTAGAAAATTGTTTTGTTCCATCTTTTCATGGGTTCTTATTGCTCCAGAATCCATTTAGAGGATTGACTTAAATTTGTTTCCAAGGAAAACTGGGAGACCTCAGGCAACTTCCTGGCTTCTCTCTGCCATCTTGCCTCTGCTGTCCTAATATGTAAATTCTTTAAGGACAGGCACTATTTTCATTTCCTCTCTACTCAATAAGACACTTTCTGTCACATAGTTGCCACTTATAAATCTTTGCTAATTTGATTAACTGATGGGGGGAGGCACTATTCCTCAAAGGGACCATCACACAAGGTCAGGATGACAAATTATAAGGTATAATGTATGGAGGATTCTTTCCAAGAGATCTTTTATTGATACTAGATGATCTCTGAGGTACTTTCCAAAACTGATTTCTATGATTTTTTTTATAAAAATTAAGCTTATGCAGGATTTAACAGAAATAGTCTTGATTCTTCTTGATGGGAAAGGTTTACTTTTGTGTGAAGTATGTAATCCTGTCAAGAGATCAATGTTGAGAAGTTCTTTATTCCCCAATCCACACTCTGTGCCCAAGAACAAATGGCCTTTGTCAAATAGCTTTTCCTGATTTCACATTGTCATATTCCTATGCCTCATTATGTCATGGATTGGACTTTGGTTTTCAAAGACTATGCTAGTACAATGGACATCCTGGCAACTCCTACTAAACTGGAAACATTTCAAGGACCATATGTCTGTTATCATAGGACCATCTTAGTTAAGTGCAAGACATTGCCAAAGGGCAAAATAACTTGTGATGAAATTTTCTAGTCACAGCAACTCACAAATACAGTCCCCTAAAGTATTAAGTAGGTTGTGATTTGCTCTGGTGTCAGAATAACTCATGCTAATTAAATCATGGATCATAGAGGTGTTGAAGAATTTATAACTTTTGGGAAAGGGAATTTGAAGTCAGAGGAGTTGTTTCTATACTTTTTAAAAGGGTATTGTAAGGTCAAGGCTAGAGGTAAAATAGACCAATAGAGAGAATTCTTCACTGTAACTATGAATAAGAAAAAATGATGTGAATTCAGCCTCAGTAAATTAAACAGTTTCAAAGGTTTCTCTCTTTCCTTTGAACATGTAGAATCTGACTGATTCACCCATAAATTTTCTTGGTAGGAAGGGAAGTGAGAAAAGAAGCTTATCAATGTGGACAGGTAGTGGTTACCAGCCCTAATGGGGAGGCTATATTTATTTTGGTATTGATATTTCTAATATATTTATGTTATTATTATTATTTGCTATTTGGAGGGCAATTGGGGTTAAGTGACTTGCCTAAGCTCACATGGTTAGTGTTTTGTGTTAAGTATCTGAGGCTGGATTTGAACTCAGGGCCTCCTGAGTCCAGGGCTGGTGCTCTATTCACTGAGCCACCTACCCACCCCCTATTTATGTTATTTTTAATAGCTATGATTATTTTCCCAATATATCTTTGATGCTTTCATTTGGTTATCTAAGTATTAATTTCCAAGTTTTTTGGTACCAAAGTTCCTCTTCCTTCTTTTATTTGGTCAATGAAATGATAATATTAACTGGTAGAATATGGTTGCTGTTACTAGACAGGTCTTGTCAACTGATGTTTGGTGAGTTACCTGTGGTTTCTGGGAGGTGAGTATATTTAGAAAAACTGTCCTTCAATTGTCAAGGTAGATGCTATCATAACCACTAAAATTTACTATTCTACATCTTTTAACCACAATGCCTTCAATGGAAAACAGAAATTGTCCCCTGAATAATTGAAGAAACATTAATGATTCGCATAGGATACAACACTTGGAATACTAAACTCATCTTTAAACATATTATCTTTCCTGAAAGTCTGAAACTCAAATTTACCATTTAGTAATCTCAGTTCTATCTTAGTATATTTTTAGGTTTGTCTTCAGAAAGCAAACCAACAAGACACCAATCAGGTAACAATGTTGCCTGCACTTTTAAAAAAATATATTTCTTTCTTCTCAATATTCATGTCGTAATAAAGGCAGGGTGTTCTGTGGCTTTAATAAACTCAAGACCTTGTTTACAGGAGCATAGTAGTATTCCATCTTTTTCACTGCTAAAAGGAACAGAATAATTTGTTTTTATTATTTTTTTTGTAATAGGGTATGTTTTTTGATTGAGGAGATAGAAAACGAGTATTTTGATAAATGGTACCATAAATAGGGGTGTATGTACCATAAAAAGGTGTGTTCAGGGAAGACTAGTACCCCTAATATGAAGGATACTGAGATCTTTTCAGGGCTGCTTTCCACCTTTGGTATCTACCCATTCCATCTAACTCTCACCTGTAGCTCCAAGAAGCCATACCATACACAGTGAGTTGGGGAGATGTCTACTCCAAGTATGTGAATACTTCCCTTGGTGAAATGCGCAAATGAGAACAATTTGTTCCAGTGGTCATGAAAGTAGCTGAAGCAGGCATTGTGAAGTGCTTAGAGCTTAGTTAGACATTGAAGATGCCAAGTTCATTTATTGTATCTCAAGCCATCACCAGTAATCGTGACTCTGTCCTGCCACTGGACTGTGATGACTCTGAAGGAGAGAGTGAGACTGATAACTTCATGCAATTGCCTCACTTAATTTAATCAAAAGACATGACCCATACCATTTTACCATTTAAACTTATCTCAAAATACTGTGGCAGCAGGTAAGTGATGAAGCAGCAGGTGTGGATATACTGGGAGCTGTAGTCACAACTCTGCACCCAGGTGGCCCAGGTCATAGGGTCATTTCACTGGAAGCAGCAGTGGGATTCAGCTACCCCTTGGGTGTCTGCGTTGTTTTTCAAAGATTGCACTGATCATCTCCTTGTGTGAGAGAGGGACTAGAAAAGGTGCTCTAAAATTGTCTGCTTTCTCCTCCCCTGATTGACAAGTGGGGATCCCATCCTGTGGTTGAAATACACCAAAAATGTACAAAAACATCTGCAAAGAATATTCCATTCACCATCAGTACGTGGAATGTGCTCACATTTATAGATGACACAAAATCCATTAAATCTGAAAGATGAATAGTTCCTGTTGCAAGAGAACTCAGCAGGTATCTCATTCAAATAAAAGCCCTGAGTGAAACAAGGCTGGCAAATGAAGGCCAGCTTGCTGAAGTTGGAGCTAGCTACGCTTTTTTTTTCTGGAGTGACTGCTGTGAAAGGGACCTCCATGAAGCTGATGTAGGTTTGCAATCAAAACTAACCTAGTCACTAAGCTTATATGCCTACCAAAAAGAATGAATGATTGATTTATGACAATGCAATTGCCACTTAGAGGAAAATGTCATGCTACCATCATAAGTGCTTGTGCTCCCATCCCTGATAAGGGCAAAGAAATATTTTATGAAGACCTGGAGACCCTTATTATCAATGTGCCAAAAAAGGACAAGTTTATAATTCTGAGTGATTTAATGCCAGAGTATACTCAGACTGCCAGACTTGGCAGGGAGTCCTAGGAAGGAATGGAATTGGAAATAATCACAGTAATGGTCATTTGCTGCTTAATACTTGTGTATCTCAAGACCTTCTCATCACCAACACTGTCTTCTGTTTACCTAAAATCAATGAAACTTTATGTGTACACCCTCACAGCAAACATTGGCATTTAATAGACTATGTGACTGTATGGACAAGAGACAAACAGGATATGAGAGTGATGAAGGTGATGTGTGGTGCAGAGTCCTGGAATGATCATAGACTTATTCTCTCCCAGTTAATTATTCACATTCAACAAAAGTGATGGCCCCAAGGCAAAATGACTACCAGAAGAATTAATGTCAATAGATTAGAGTTCTTCTCTGAGCGGGAACAGTTTGCTGATAACTTGGAGGGAAAGTTGAGTTAACACACAGTTGGCAACAGTGGAACCAAAAAGGAGTGGCAGTTTTCAGAAATTTGCTGTATAGCACTGCATTTGCTCATCTGGGTCTGAACACCTACAAATATCAAGACTGGTTTGATGAAAATGATGGGGAAATTCAGAAGCTGTTAAATGAAAAAGGAGAACTCCACAGGGTTTACCAGCAGTATAGTTCATCCATCTCCAAGAAGGCAGCATTTAATTCCATCAAAAGTAAAGTACAAGTGAAGCTTAGAGAGATGCAGGATTCTTGATTCAGTAAGAAGACAGATGAAATTCATTTTTATATTGATAGTAATGATCCAAAGTGCTTTTATGATGCTCTGAAGACTATTTATAGGTCAAAGACCTATGGTGCATCTCAACTACTCAGTGCTGATGGAGCCACAATGATTAGTGATAAAGACATGTTCTTAGAGAGATAGGCTAAACATTTCCATAGTGCTCCCAACAGACCATCATCTGTCAATGCTGAAGCCATTGACTAGTAATGTCAGGTTAAAATCAGTCCCTCATTAGCTGAAATTCCTACTAGAGAAGAGGTTTTGAATGCCACTAGACTCCTTTTATATAGCAAAGCACCTGGTACTGATTCTATTCCATCTGAGATTTATGAGGTAGGGGGTCCATTGCTCATCCAAAAGCTGTCTGAAATTTTCCAGTTACATGGCAAGTGGAGGTTATCCACCAGGAGTTAAAGGAAGCCTCCATTGTCCATCTCTATGAAGGTGAAGAAAATAGATCAATTGTGACAATCCCAGCTGGAGTCTCTCTCTTAGTTATTGCTCCCAAGATTCTTTCTAAAGTCCTTCTTTAATAGGCTGATCCTTCACCTCAAAGATGATCATTTGCCTGAGAGCCATTGTGGCTTCAGAAAGGGATGAGGAATAGTGGATATGGCGTTTGCTGCCTTAAAACTAGAGAAGAAATGCCAAGAGCAGAATGGAGGTCAGTACACAACATTTTTAGTTCTGATCAAGACCTTTATATTGTCAGTCATGAGGGCTTATGGAAAATTATATCAAAATTTTGTTGCCCAAAGAAGTTCCTCAGCATTGCACATTAATTTCATGATGGCTTGCTTGCCCGGGATCTGGATAATGAACAATGCTTTCATACTTTCTTAGTCACCAATGGACTGAAACAAGGCTCTGTGCTTGCTCCAATGCTTTTTAGCATGATGTTTTCAGCTGTGTTGCCAAATGCCTTCAACAAGGATGGACATGACATCAAGGTCAGCTACTGCATTGATGGTAAATTCTTTAACTTGAAAAGGGTACAAGCCAAGACCAAAATGGAGGGAGTGTTGATGCATGATTTTCTCTTTGCAGATGATTTTGCACTCAGTGCAGCCTCTGAAGCTGAGATGCAACAAAGTGTGGATTGATTCTCTGCTGCTTGTGCTGAGTTTGGCCTAACGATTAACACCAAGAAAACACAGATGCTCCATCAGCCAGCAGTATGCCATCCATATGTGAAACCATCAGTTACAGCAAATGGAGAAGCATTTTAAATGCTATGAAAAAGTTCACTACCTTGGTAGTGTACTCTTCAGGGATGAACACAATGATATTGAGGTTGATGCTCACATTGCCAGAACTAGCTCAAGTATTTGGGAGAGTCTGAAAGAAAATGTGAGAGAGAAAAGACATTAGACTGACTTTCAAACTGAAGGCCTACAGAGCTGTTGTGCTGATCTCATTATTGTATGTCTGTGAAACCTGGACAGCATACCAGTGCCATTCCAGGAAACTGAATCACTTCCATTTGAATTGTTGTAGAAGGATTCTCAAGATCACCTGGAAGGATAAGGAACTGGACACTGAGGTCCTTTCTTGAGCTAAACTGCAAAGCATTCAAACTCTACTGCAGAGAGCACATCTCTGATGATCTGACCACATTGTTTGAATGCAAAATGTTCACTTGCCAAAAAGACTGTTTCATGGAGAACTCACACAGGGCAAGTCCTCACATGATGGTTAGAAGAACAAAGACATTCTCAAGGTCTCTTTTTAAGAACTTTGGAATCAATTGTGTGACATGGGAAACACTGGCACAGGATCACTCAGAATGGCATAATGTATCATTAAGGAGATATGTATAGGTGATTTAACTATTTTCAGGATGGGATTGCATAGTATAATGGACAAATTCATACCAGATTAGAATCAGTATAATATTTATTCTATACATAAGGACAATATAAAGCAGGATTAAAGAAATATAGGAATATACCTATAAAGATAAAGCCTAGCAGAATAATAGATATATTTACATACATTAACAAATCGGGGAAACACTTACATCTGGGTCATGCAACTGGGGAGTCCTGGTTCACCCTCCAGAATCCCGACTGGGAAAATGTCCTGGGCAGAGTGTCTTCCCCACCGGTGAACTCCAAAGAGTAGGGGGATCTCTCCAGGTTATATCCAGTTTTAAACTGAAAAGGCTTTGGGCCAATTAATTAACTTTTCCCAAGAGCCTTACATGACTTAGAATAACTAACTGCATTGGATATGTTGCAACTCTGGACATGGCCAGAGTCCAAAGGAGAAAAACATCTATGATTGATACAGAAAAATGTCTGTGTTCAAAAGGACACAGGATGGACTTTACTCTTAGGACAGCCAAAACTTCCAGGAAGAGGAATTGGCCAAGAGCAGGTTGAACTTTTAGTCCTGAGAATCAGTGCATGGTGCCTTTTTAGTGCTGGGAACTTGGCTCCTATTCCAAGGAGAAAGAGCAACATATGTATTCATGTAGGCCTATAAATGTATAAGGAAGATCTTTAATATTTCGTTAACCCTTCATGTTCCCTCATCAAAGAAGGTGCTTTACTCTAGAGCAAAGCAGAATTTGAAGAAGCTCAAAAGAGATGCACAAATTTGGAGAATCCAATGCAAATGTTCACATGGATTATTTGTGCTTGATCTATGGTAGAGCATTCTGAATTTGTACTGTTCTGATCAGCCAGAGTTAGACACACTGTAACTTGACTCTTGCATAGTGATGTCATTTTGGTCCTCTTCGAGAATGGAGGGCAACAACCAATCAATCATAAATAAACTCAAATTAGCTGCTAGTAACAATGAAGCAGTTTTCTCAATGAAACTTGAGGATCCTCTGATTTTACAATTTAGTACAAGGCTTTTTACTAAATAGGCTCAAATAAAATTAAGGTATTAAAATATCCTTAATTTGTTGAGAATCTTTGTTATGCTGTGCTCACCTTAATTTAATATGAAAAAATAAACTGAATAAGACAATTGTACTTTTAACTTAGCTGTTCCATTCATCTTTAACTCATCAAGTTCCACAGTGCAAAATTCCCTTGTTCTCAAGAGCACACAGGTCAGCATAGTTTAATTTTTCTTGCATCCATGAATTATTCTGGAGGTTGGACAAAACCGACCTCACTCCAATAATGGATACTTTAGTATTCCAGAAATTTTTGCTTTGTCTGAGGCTGAATTTGAACTCAGGTCCTCATGACTCCAGGCCAGTGCTCTATTCACTGCACCACCTAGCCGCCCTATGGTTTCTGTATTTCATTCAGATATATATCATTTAGTAACATTAGTAGTTCCTTAAACCTCTTAAAATGCCATTTCGATAGCAAATTTATAATAAGCAAGGAATTTACACATCAAATATGTGGCTTGGAAAAGTAGAGAAGGTTTAGTGTTGGCTGAATTGGGTCATTCACTATTGCTATTCTGAATCTTTACGGCGAAATGTAGTAGAAAGGGCAATTTAAATCTGTTTTTCCTGGAAAAGGTGGACATAAATCTCTTTTGTTGCTTTGTCTGGGCTTTAAGAGAACAATTATTCCTTCATTTGGATAGGCTTTATTGTGTTTTCCAGGTTGAACAGCATTCTCTCCCCAAATTACATCAAAGCAGAAATGCTTTTTCCTAATGTTTCCTCTGGTACACCAACAAATAGAAAGAAGTGGTTAAATGAATAAACTCTATGTCCACCTATAAAATTCAGCATTTCCAAACCTGGTCAATACATATTACTGTGGGCTGAGGTTTGTTATTGTTATTGTTCAATTGTTTCAGTCATATCCAACTCTTTTTTGACCCCATTTGGTGTTTTCTTGGCAAAAATACTAGAGTGGTTTGCCATTTTCTTCTCCAGCTCACTTAGAAATGAAGAAACTGAGGCAAAATGGGCTAAGTGACTTGCTCAGAATCACAAAACTAGTAAGTATCTGAATCTGTCTTTGAACTCAGGAAGTTGAGTCTTTCTGACCCCAGCCCTGGCACTCTGTTCATCGTATCATCTCAATGCAGGTTAGTCAAGTGAAAAATAAAAAAAAATAAAACAAGGAAAAGCTGCCATACTCTTTTCTTCTCCTTCCCTTTTCTTTCAAGATTTCTGTATACAGATTACTTAACAAAGGAAGAAATGGAAGTTTTTAAGGATAAGGAGGTGTTTTACTTATATTATTAGGAAATTATTAAAGGAATGGTTTGTGAATATGTAGAATGAAATGTGGTGTCACTAAGCCAGCATAGTTTCATCAACATCAGGTTGCACCAGATTAGCCTGATTTCCTTTTTGACAAGATAACTTTACTGCAGAGTCACTGCTATTAACCTTTGAAAAATTATGGAGACTGGGGAAAGTATAGCAGGATAGGAGATGGGCAAGTGTCTTGATTTTGGGGAGGGGAGGGAGGAGGAGAGGCAGAATAAAATTTTAAATTTTAAATTGGCGAGTTTGACTTTAACTCATGGCAAAATTATTATTTAGGAGAATTCCAGTGCCATATTTAACAAAGTTTTTCGTCATGTACTTGTGAATAAGATAGAATGATGAGGACTAGGTAATGATAAGGTTAGATCTGGGTGGACTTGTTCTACTAGCACAGATCATTCTTCCAAATTTCTCAATGACTTTCAGTACTTGGTTCAATTTCCATCTCTACTTCTTACTGCTTTCTTTGTCCTTCAATGTGCATGCTGGTATTCCTTCAAAACTGTAATTGGGAAGTTTCTCAACTTGCATGATATGTTCTTCCTTTCCACTTCAGATATACACAGGGATTTACATATCCTTTATCTCACCAACCACCTTTAACTGTTCTATTTTCATGATGAGGAGCACTGAAATTATTTTATCTGATCATAACTTCCTATCATTCCTTCTTTACCTATGCTTTACTTTTCTAAAAACTATTATTTATCTTCACCATAAACTCTACTCCCTATAACCTTCAGTGTTCTTCCAGGCTTTCCTCTCTGCTGTGACCACTTTTCTTCCTTCCAAGTCTCAATTATTTGGTTGACCAGTTCAATTCCACGCTAACCTCTTCAATTGAACTTTCTGTTCACTTATTCTCTATCTCTGCTCACACCTTGCCGAATCACAAACCTAGATTATTCTTATTATCTTATTTTACCTTTCCTATTCACATGCTGATTAAAGGAGCTGGGGTGTTACACAACTATTTGGATTGGATCCGATGTGAATTTATATTTTCTAATTTCAAATGGACCTTCATGGCAATAAGGCAATCCTTTTACTCCTCCAATTGATTCTTTTTTTCCCCACTCTTTGAAACAGCTGTTTCAATGACTCTTTTTAAAAAATAAGTCTCCTAAGCTATCCCTTATTCCCGTCTCTGCAAATTAAAAGTATGAATCAATTTTCTTCTGCTCGTGCCAATTGTGGTCTAACAATTAACATGATAAAAAAACACAGGTTCTCTCCCAGCCAACACCACACCATCCATATATGGAACCATTGGTTCCAGCAAATGGAGAAATATTGAATAATGTGGATAAATTCACTTATCTTGATGGTATACTTTCTAGGGATGTATGCACAGATGATAAGGTTGACACATGTATTGCCAGAACCAGTTCAGTGTTTGGGAGACTGATGGGACAGAAGAGGCATTAGATTGCCTACTAAACTCAAGATCTACAGGGCTGTTGTGCTCACTTCATTGAATATACTAGAAAATTCAGTGAATGAATGAGCTCTCCCAACAGGAGCTAGATATATCAACTCTACCAAGAGAGAAAGATCCTGATGTCATACAAAGGGAAATCCCTTGAGGTCTCCAGGAAGGCAAGTTGGAAATCAGGAATATATCAAGGCATTTAGAAGCACTGGGAAGAGAGAAGAAATCCTCTTCTATCCCAAGCTCTTTATAACATTATTCTTTATATAGACATGAAAAATCAAGTAATCCTTTCCACCCAGGGGGATAATTTTATGCAAATGAACCTGGCTTGAATCCTGGATAACATTTATGTTCTATTCCTTAATAGAATAAAGCTTCTTGAGGGAAGGGTCTGTTTCTCTTCTATCAATATGTTTCCAATGTCTAGCACATTAGTTGGCTCATAGCAATTTGTTCAAAAAGTCATTATTGAGTTGAATTATTGGATTATGTAACAGTGTATTAACATAATCAAGAGCAATTAATAGTTCAATATTTTGAGGAGCTGTGATTTTATCAATGTGTGCCATTCATCTATACTCATAGTGCCCTAAGATTTAACAGTCTTAAAGTTAGCTATGGCCCCCAAAATGATCATCCTACAGCTTGCCCATTTACAAGTCTCTCCAAACTCAGATTGGATCGTAGACCTATAATCTTTCTTTATCCTAGACTCAAAGCTACTTTCAAAGACCTGATAGAACTTGTATCTCTGTTGGCATAACCTTTGAGGACCTAGAGTCACCTCTAAGGCACAATGAGATCCCAGGGAATGCATTTGGTGGAAGATCACTGGAAAATTATGCCAATAATTAACCCATGAAAAAATGACTTTAAAGTTGAAAGAAAGGTGTAAGAAATTTTCTTTATAGCAGATTCTGAAATATAAGACACCACCCATCTTCCCCTTCTCACCAACAAATTCTGTACTGTCTTCTGCTCTCCAGAATTAAAAAAAGTTTCAGTTTAATGATGGCATAAGCAGCTGTTTTATTCATCTTTGATATATGTCAACTTCCTTTCATTTATGGAAACGATGTAAACTTTTTGAAAGAAAACTCCATCAGATAATGTGTTTTTTAATAGCTGAAGTAACAAAAAATAACAAAAACTCCTCTGTTCCTTAGTTTCACCTTCAGAAGTCAGTGGCCAAAATAACAGCATATTTCATGGTAAAGCAAGGATGAATATGTTTCTTCTAGCAAACGTCTTCAAGGTCAGGTAGAAGTGATGATGAATTTCTTTGTACATTTAGAAAGAAGCAGTAGAACACTGGGGTCAGAAACTCAAACCCATCAGGTGGCCTGAATTTTAATTCTGACTCACTAGTAAAAGGATTTCAGTCAATTCACCTTAAGTAGTTATGGATTGCTTAGGATTTCAGAGCTGAATGGGGTATTATAAATTGGTTGTGCCGTACCCTTTCCACTACAGGGGACTCAATCTGTATGAATTCACTGAATGTGAAGGATAGTTTTTGAAATGCAGAAAAATGGTAAGATGTGATCTCTGTTTTTAAGAAACTTAAAAATAGATCTAAAGATACAAGACTAACATGCATGAAACAATTACTGAATGATCCAAAGTAACACATTGTTAAAATATACAGTCTCTAAGTGCTATATAGTTCTAAATGTGATATTCAGAGTAGGTAGGAAAGACTGTCAATTTCAAGCTTGGCCTTACAGGATAAGCAAGATTGACATAAAGAATGGTAAAAGCATTTTGTTTGCATTGTACAGCCTGGATTGAAGGCTCAGCAGCAAGAACAAGTATGGTATCATCCCAACATGATAATATGTTGGCTCTCCTATGGCAAATACTGTATGGAAAGAACCAGAAGAAGATGTCATGTGGGATAGTAGAACAATTACAAATACAGGGGTCAGGAGGGCTTGAGTTACAATGCCAACTCTGACCCTTGCTAGTCATGTGGCATTGGTGAAATCATTTAACCTTTATGAACCTTAACTTCCTCATCTACAAAATGGGATTAACAATACTTTGTATTATCTTATCACAGAGATATTGTGAGGAAAGTTCTTTGTAAGTGTTAAGTACTATAGAGATATGGGCTACTGTTTATATTATTATTATTATTGTTATTATTATTATTTTTGCTTTTTGGAGGGCAATTGGAGTTGTGACTTGCCCAAAGTCACATGGCTAGTAAGTGTGTCAAGTGTCTGAGGTCGGATTTGAACTCAGGTCTTCCTGACTCCAGGGCTGGTGCTCACTGCGCCACCTACCTGCCCCTGTTTATAACATTATTAATATCTGTATGTCTTGTAAATGAGATGCAGTGTGCTGTAATGGACAGAGGGCTGGCATTGGATTCAGGAATACCTGTATTTAAGGTCTGCTTCTAAAACATACTGGCTGTGGTTTTACAGTTATGTCATTCATACTTTTTAAATTCTAATTTTCTAAGACTTATAAGTTACAGACAAGCTGTTCCTATCCAATGGTAGAATGGAATGGTAGAGGAAGGAAGCAAGCATTTATTAGTCACCTACTTAAGCACTTAAATATTTCATTTGAATCATCCTGCCTATTGCATCCTCATATATGTAAGTGTATATGTGTATGTATATATGTATGAATGAACACATGTTTATATATATATGTATGTATACACACATACACACAGTATGTATATTCATGAGAAGACATATAGGGTGGTTCTAGAATATGGAAGACCTTGTGTACACTGCTGAAAAATATAAACTTCACTTGTAGACAACAGAAGCCACTTTGTGGACTTGAAATAGGAAACCTCAGTTTGAATCCCACAGTTACTAGTTATCGGACCCTAGAAGATATAATTTTCTGTGTTTCAATTCCTCCTCTGTAACACGGAGTTAAAACACTTATAGTATTTACAATGTGGGGTTGTTAAATTAAAGTGCTTTATGAATGTTAAAATATTTTATAAATAAATGCTACCTATTATTATTTTTGAGCAGAAGGGTAACATGACAAGAACAGTCATGCTAATGATGAAAGGAGTCATGTTGATGATCCTTCTAAAACTCTGAGTTTCCACTTCACTTTTTTAAAATACTGCAGCTTCCTTCTCCACTTTCCCATAGCTGCTTGCAATTTAACTTTCATTATCATCTGGAAGTGTTCTACATTCAAGACCTTGAACTCTGTAACTTCTCTCCCTTATCACAATTGTATGTTCTTCTACATCTCCCTTTATTCGTTCATCTTAAACCTTTACTTCATCCTCATTGTCACCCAGTTAAGCATTTATTAAATACTTAGTATATACTAGGCACTGTGCTAAATGTCAGGAATACAAAGAAAGGGAAAAATAGTCCCTTCCTTTAATGAACTTACCTCAAATCTTTGAATCCCTCTCTGTTCTGTGACTACATAAGTTCTCCAAGGAAATGCACATAAAGGGATGCACAGATGAGCAAGGCCTGAGATGTGAGAAACAGCTACATTTGAGCTTTTCTGAATTCTTGTTCCTCACCTATAAAATGGGGATCAACTTCTCTGACCTAGTTTCTTCACATGCAGGTTGTGAGGAGACAGGTGAGATGTTTGTTCACATTCCATTGCAGAGATCAGGGGTTAGAACAATAGTATTCAGAATTTTTGAATGATAAACTATATGATCTTATGGTTTCAAACAAATAGAGTAACTTGGATGAGAAAAGAGGCAAGTTTATGTGACACTTGTAATTGTAGCTTAAGTGTATTTGTTCAAGTAAGGCAGATTCTCAATTGCTTTGGGGGAAGCTGGATGGTACTGTTAGATTTGTGATTAGGAGGATATGAGTTTGGATCCTCTCTTGGACACTTATTAGCTGTGTGACCCAGGGAAAGTCACTTAACCTCTCTAGTCTGCAGTTTCCTCATCTGTAAAAGGGGGTAATAATAAAATAGAGAATTAATCTCATAGGATTGTTGTGAGGATCAGATAAAACAATGTGTAGAAAGTGCTTTGCAAGCCTTGAAGTGCCATCTCAACACCAGCTTTCTTCCCAGTCCTCTTAAAAAAAGTAGTTCTTAATATCTGCTTGAAATACAGTGGTGTGATTGTTACAGGGATTTTGTTTCTCTTGTGTTCTCAATAGTGGTAATGGTGGGAAACATGCTTTGTTTGACAGGGGAAAATATAATTTAATTAAAGATAAAAACAAAAACCAAGGAAGCTGGGTGGCACAGTGGATAGAATGTCAGGTCAGAAGTCAGGAAGACTCATCTTCCTGAATTCAAAATATATTTATTTTGAAAATACATCTCAAATGCTTAAGGATATAAAAGTGATTTTACGATTATAAAGGGAATGAAATCACTAACAGTTGTTTAAATGAACAGCTGGTATCATATTTCTAGGCAAATTTTCAACTGTTATCACCTCGAGAAAATTGAGCTGCTGACTATGATAACTAGGGTTGAAGGTCTCCTTTTTGGGAGTCCAGTCACTGCATTCCCCGACTCAAAATCCATTTTGTCAATTTACATTTGAAATGTGACTTTACTCTCAGAAGGGCAAATGGTATTTTATTTTAAAGCACACTAATTTTGTACTCATAGGATTTTACATATGTTTTTGCACAAACATCTGTGTATATTTATTTACACATGAAATATTTTTTAAATTTTCTCCAAGTCTCTTTTCAAAGTATTTGTATTAGTGTTTTTCACTAGAGACCATAATGTGAAGAAAAATAGAAGTGACAACAAGATAGCCCGTACACTAAGAAAGGACTGAACCTGGATGAATTACTTCCCAGGAAGTGACAATAACAAATTACAGTTATATAGGATTTTAAAAATTTTAAATTACTTTTACTCACAATACCTTTGGGAGGTAAGCTACTGGAAGATCTGGAATTGAGTCTCTTGTCTCCTCAACTCCAGCGATGCTGGGTCCTACTTCCAGTAGTACCCACATGGGTGCCTTGAGATGGTTTCCCAGCAAAACTGTGGTTGCCAGGGTAGCAGGATCCAGTCAGGCAAAGAAGAAAAATGTCAGCTGTGGGACAAGGGGTGCAGGCTGTAGTATTTCAGCAGGCAAAGGAAGATGTGGAGGTGCTACCCTGAAGATTTCCCCAAGCTCAAAGTTGATCCTGTTCTAATATTGGTAATGATTATTCTGTTCATTGCGTCAGTATTTATGTTGCATATTTGGGGCAAATGTAAATGTTTATATTCTCAGTTGCATCCATCTCCCTGTCAATAGATGTATTTTGGACCAAAAGTGTGGTGGACTTGATGTGCATGGAAAGCAAAGTTTTTTGAAAGCCTACTTGTTTTATAAAGAACTTAAAAAATACAAGTTGATTTTTAAGACCTTTTAAAATTTGTCTATAATGAACTTTTAAAATTCTTTTATGTCTTCTGTTTTCTGAAGCCCATCTGTCACTGGTTTCATCTGCCTAAAGATTGAAAGTTGGGTATAATAAAATGGGAAGTACAAATGGAAAAATATGTAGATGTGATTTTTCATTTGCTGTTGGTTATCTTTGAAGAGTCCTGGAGAATGGGAGAGATGCTCTAATATCAAATATCCTGATTTTCAAAATTCCAGAATGCATTATTGGAGGGATATGTTCTGAACATTTAGGGAAATAGTGATCACCTCAAGCCAACACAGGCTTGTCAAGAATAATTACTATTAGGGAAATGCAGAGAGTGCCTTGTGAATAGTATACCTGAATATTAGCAAGGAATTTATCTCATTCTGTCTTGATAGTCTCTGTACCAGATGAAGAAATGAGTTCTGGGGGATAGCAAAGTTTATTGGGTTTCAAAATGGT
The DNA here is from genome assembly GCA_011680675.1 of Gymnobelideus leadbeateri. NCBI lineage: Eukaryota > Metazoa > Chordata > Mammalia > Diprotodontia > Petauridae > Gymnobelideus > Gymnobelideus leadbeateri. The sequence goes on from WOXC01005090.1 coordinate 943,721, forward strand.
TGCATTAAAGGACTGAAGTAATGGTGCTTAATGGGAAGATGCCAACCCAGAGAAATTTCTCTAGTGAACTGACTCAGGGCTTTGTCTCTAACTAAGTTTTGTTCACTTAAAAATAACAATAAATAATTGGGATGATTATATAGACTTCTCACATTTCAAGTTTGCAGATGCTAAGATACTAGAAGGGGTAGCTAGAATAGATATCAAAAGAGATCTTGGTAAGCTTGAATCTAATAAGATCATGCTCATCCTAATTATTAAATGCAGAGTCCAACATGAGTTAAAACAATCACTGCCAGTTACAGGATGAATAAAATATGGGTACATATTAGGCCATGTGAAAAAACCTTGATGTTATTTGTAAAATTTATGCTTAATGTGAAACAATAGTGCAAAATGGTAGTAAATACACAGATATGCAGAAGCTAGTTTTGATTTTATTTTATGTTAATACATGGTCAATGATGAGGGAAGGGATAGTTTTTATGTACTATGTCTTAGTCAGACCACAGCTGAGTATTGTCTTTAGTTCTGGGGAACCACGTTTGAGCAAGACCCATGGGAAGTTAAAATGTATCGAGAAGAGATTGTCTAGTATATCAAAATCATGTAATATTGAAAATCAGTTCAAAATCCTGAGATAAGTAACTTGGAGGACAAAAGACTTGGGGACGAATGGGCAATGGGAGTTTTTTGGAATTAGATGCTGCCATAGAGAAAATAATTTTTTTTTGTTTTTTTTCCCCCCAAGGTCAGAACCAGTAACAGTGAGTTCCTGTGACCTAGGTTTTGACTTGATTTAAGAAAACAAACAAACAAAGAAACAAAAACAAAAACAAAGCCAACTACTTTCTTGACAAATAAGCTATTCAAAAAGGAAATGAGCTCTTTTTAGAGATAGTGCTTTCCACGTTACTGGAGGTCTTCAGGCAGTAGCTAGATGACGACTTGTTGGGGTAATATAGAATGGATTCCTCTTCAGGTGTGAATTGGAACTGATGATGCCTGAGGTTCCTTCTAACCCTTAGTTTCTAGGATTCCATTTCATACATCAACTTCTTTTCTTTGAATCGCCCCTCCATCTCTAGTGTCCTGATCATGGAAGTTCAATAAGTTTAATGTTACTGAAGATCTGTGTACTATACATAAACTGATGCTATCTATCTTGCTGCCATCTTTATTTCTTTTTTCTCCTTCCAACTTTATTTCTACAGAGAACAATGTAGTGTAGTGCAAAAAAGTTATCTCAGAATTAAGGAAGTTTTAGCCCTTGTTCTACTTCCAGTTAGCTTTGAATAGGTCCCTGCACTTGTATGGTCCTATAATTCCTTGGTACCTTGGACCTTCTGTTTGCATCAACCTGTTTATCACAAAAAGTACATATTCCCCACAATCTGATTCCTCTACTCTTTCTCCTGTGTTGATAAGCATATTTGGAGAAAATAATTTCTCCTACAAATGTATGATGCATAACTTCAGCTTCCCCTTCACTAATCATTGACAATTGCTCTATTCTTATTGATCTTTCATTACACCCCAAATGTTTTTTTGCTTCTCAGAGTCTGAACTGAAGGATTCCACTCTTCTCCCATTCCCAAAATAAATGACTGAGTCTCCTTCTTTTGAGGATGCTATGGCCATCATAGAAGACTTCATAAGCTCTCCTCCTATACTTCTTAAATATCTCAGCACCATCACACATGCTCATTCACTAAATTGCCTCAGTGGAAGAGAAAATATCCCTACTTCATTCCCCTCTACCCATGCTCTTTAGTCTACCCCATTTCGATCTAAACTGCTTCAACCTATCCATCTCTGTATATCATCTATTTACAACATGATAATATCTCCTCAATCATTTAAAAAACACAAACCAAACCCCCCAAATACCAAAATTTTTTCTTTGACCCTTTTATCCCATGCTAGTATAATAACATTTCTCTCCTTCCCTTCAATTCTAAACATTAGGAAAAAACTACCACTTTTTCACCTTCCACTCTCTTCATTTCCTTGCAATATGGTATCCATCTCTACCACTCCCTGAAACTTGCCTTTCCATGGTCATTAATAGTCTGTGGTCCTTTTTCTGTCTCCACTGTTCTTGATCTCTTTGAAATAGTCAACCCTATTGATTAATTATTAATCTACTTCTATACAATCTTATCCCTTTTGGATTTTGAGACACTGGCACTTTACTGGCTCTTTTCCCACTTTTAATCTTTTTTATTCTATGCTTAACTATCAATAAAATACTAAAATGAAATATAACAAAATCATACATAAAACCATAATATTCTCTCCTTTTGAACTTCTCTATTACTATGAAAGGCATCATCATCCTCTTAGATACCCAGGTTCATACCCTATATGTCATCCTCAAAACCTTCTTTCTCCATCCCTACCTCATGTCCAATTTGCTGCCAAGTCTTGTCAATTTTATCTTCGTAACATCACTCATGTAAATTCCATTCTCTCCTCTGACACTACTACCACCTTGGATCAAGCCCTCATCACTGCCTAGATTATTGTAATAGTTTTCTGGCTGTTCTCTTTACCATAAGTCTTTCCTTGGGCTAAGCTATCCTCCACTTAGTTCTCAAATATATCTTCCTAAAGCCTAGGTTTGATGATGTCACCCTTATTATCCAGTAAACTTCAGTGATTTCCTATTACTTCAGGATCAAGTGTAAAGTCCTCTTTCTTTTCAAGTCCTTCATACCTGACCCCTTCTTATTTTCCAGTCTTCTTATATTTTACCCATTTTCTTATTTCTTTATAATTATGTGACACTAGATATCTTGCTTTTCCTCTAAAAAGATAATCCATTGCCTAATTCCATGCATTTTCACTAGCTATCCACAAAGCACTGGATGCTCTTCCCTTTTGTTTTTGCCTCTTGGCTTCTCTGGTGTCCTTTGAATCTCATTTAGAAGGTCACCTTCTGCAAGAAGTCTTTCCCAACTTCACTTAATGACAGTGCCTTCCCTCTATGGTTATTATTAATTTATTCTGCATGTATGCTGGGGCATATTTGTTTCCATGTACATATTTAATCTTGGACTTCCTATGCTATACTGAATCAAACTAAAACTCCTTTGCCTGTAGTTTATGGCTCTCTACAATCTAGTGCTGCATGACCTCTTCCATGTATTCTAATTTCTGGCCAAACTGAACTACTTAACTTCTGATATTTTCATGCCTTCAGTTTCATGATTTCTCTATTCTCCATGTCTGGAGTGCCCTCTTCTCCCTCTCTGATGAATTCTTGCCATATCTTTGGAGCTCAACTGGAATTAATCTCCACCCAGGAAGCTTCTCTAATGTATTCATTAGATGCCACTCTTTTCCTGGCCCTGTGTTAAATGATGCAAATACAGAGAAAGGGAGAAAAAACAGTTCTTGTGCTCAAGGGCCTTCTAATCTAATGTGGGAGGCAATATACAAAAAGCTCTCATATATATGATAAGTTAGAAATAATCCTAGAAAAAGAAGAGGAAGAAGCATTTTAAGTATCTACTATATACCAGGCACTGTGCTAAGTTTTTGACAAATATTACCTCATTTGATCCTCATCATAACCCTGGGAGGTAGGCACAATTTAATTCCCATTTTACTATTAAGTAAGTCAAGAAGGATAGAAATTGTGACTTGTCCAGAGTCACTTAGCAAGTGTCTGAGACCACATTTGAACTCATTTTCCTCCAGGCCCAGTACTCTGAGAGCAGCATTAACATTAAATGGGATAAGCAAAGGTTTCTTGCAGAAGTTGGACTTTTAGTTGAGATATGAAGGAAACTATGGAAGCCAGGAAGTAGATATAAGTCAGGAGAGCATTCTAGGTATGTGGGACAGCCAGGAAATGCATAGAATTGGAAAAATGGAATGTCTTGTTAGAGGACCTGCAAGGAGCCTGGAGTCACTGGGTGGTAGAAAACATGAAGGGGAGAAAGGTATAAGAAAAGTGGAAAACTAGGGAGAGGAAAGGTTATGAAAGTCATTATTAGCATTTGATGCACTTGGAAGCTCTTGGAGATAATCAGGATCCACTGGATTTTATTGAATAAGGGTATAATGTCATCAGACCTGAACTTTAGGAATATAACTTTGGTAGCTGAGTGGAGAAGGGTGAGAATACACTCAGGGAGACCAAGCAAAATACAGACTATTGTAATAATTCAGGTGTTAAGCAATAAAGGTCCATGCCAGAGTTGTTGCAGTGTCAGAGGAATAAAAGGATGTATATGAGGGATGTTGTGAGTCATAATCAACAAGACATGGTAATAGATTGAATATGTGGGTTGAGAGAGTGTGGAATTTATAATTATTCCTATGTTGTGAGCACCTAATACATGCCAGTTATTGTGCTAAATACTGGGAATATAAAAAGAGGTAGAAGATTGTTCTTGTCCTCAATGAGTTCATAGTCTAATGGTGGATAATAAGCAATGTAAATATGTAAAGAGGATTATAGGTATCTGGGATGAATGGATTAAGTGAGAGTTTTCTGAGAATGGGGAGGGGGAGACATGAGTATGTTTTTAGACAGTAAAGAAGTAATCAGCAATTTTGTATTCAAAATAATTCATCACCTAGTGACCAGCCTTCTTGTGCTTACTGTCTCTGTACTTGTGTAGGCTGATCCTTATATAACAAACAAGAAATCTGGCAAACATTGCCAGACTATCTAAAATCTTTCCAAATTTTTAGGCCCATCCAGAATTTGTGCTCCATAAGCAAGGAATTCAAGGATCTAGGATATTCTGGACCATGCTGTCATATCTTAATAAGAACTTAATGAAATTCTAATAAGAAAAAATGCATGTTTTTCTATGTTTTTGAAGTTGGGAACAGCCTCCTATTTCTCTGAGCTTAGCACCCTAATTCTGAATGTTTGCAGACCAACAGTGCAGCTATTCCTTTATGATAATTTTGGAGCAGGTAGCAGGAGTGAAAGGTACTCTAAGGTCTGAAAAGTTGGTGTGGTCAATCCTTTTATTTCTGCTATTGCAGCTGTATGTGTCAGGGGACCGAGGGAGTGATGTCTTCCCTCTTCTAGAACTAATAAGTCCTTGCTGTAATCAATTCTGCATGAATACAACATCTTTGGAAGCAGTCCAATATAGCCTCATACATTTGTGAAGATCATTTTCAAGGGAAAAATTAAAGGTGGTTTCTGAAGGAATTCAGAGTCCCCTGAGCAGGGAAAACAAAACTTTCAGGTAAAACTCTTTCTCAAAAATCGAAGAATTGCATATAATATTGTGACTTCGAGAAGGTAATTTTATTTTTAAAAAAAGAAGAAAAAAATGAAAATCTTCCATTTGCAGCCCTTCTGGGTACAAAGATAACCTTCAGAATGTAAATTGATGCAGTAAGGTTTGGAGCTCAGAACCAAGAGTGATGTAATACTTCTAAGGGTAGTGCAGTGCCATCCTCCTATACTTCCAGCTAAGAACATTCAGAGGGTTCTGAATATAATAGAATACAGAATAAAGTTCTCAGAATAGTAGCCTGGTCGGCCTAAGCATCTTCACCATTAAACAAACCAAAGAATTTAGGTGGTAAAATCATTTATTTAAATCTGAAAGTGATCTTAAAAGTCATCTTGTTCAACCCCATCATTTTGAAGATGAGGAACTGAGGCTTAGAGAGGTTAAATGACTAGCCCAAATTTGCATGTGGTAACTGAGAAAGTCAAGATTTGAACCAGCGGGGGCAGCTAGGTGGTACAGTAAATAGAGCACTGGCCCTGGAGTCAGGAGGACCTGAGTTCAAATTTGACCTCAGACACTTATCATTTACTAGCTGTGTGACCTTGGGCAAGTCACTTAACCCCAATTGCCCTGCCTTATCCCTTCCAAAAAGACAAAAAGGAATTTGAGCCAGAGCCCTATGATTCCAAATCCACATATATCACACTGTAATAAAGATTTGTTTCCTTAAGTGAGACATAAGTTAACAGACACACCTCAGTAGGGTATGTATCTTATACATGGTGCCTCTTATGCATGGGGTTGAGTAGAGCAAAAGATATAGAGTTGTATTCTAAAAGTAATAGTTGTCATTTAGAAATGATATTAATAATAATTAATATTTATATAATATTTTAAGATTTCTAAAACTCTTTACATATATTGTCTCATTTGATTGGAAGTGTTTAGAACTTCATTATCCTTTAAAAATTTTCATCAATGAGGTCCACTTTATAGGTAGAACCATAGGATTTAGAGTTGAAAAGATTTTACTTTGATATTACTAATAGGGACAGAGTTTCAAAGAGGTAAAGGGATTTGCACAACACCACAAATCATTATCAGTAAAACTGTTTCTCCCCCTTTTTGTGTATCACTAGTGCTTAGCACAGTACCTAGGACATATTGAATGCTTCATAAATCCTTTATGACCTATTTCTCAAATGCATTCAATCACATTTTAAATTGTAGAACTTATTGGTGTATGTCACATTTTTCTTCTATAGAGTGTAATCTGTTTGAGAGTTAGGTCTACATAACTTTTCATCTTAATACTTTCAGTTCTCAACACTGTTACCTTGCATATAGTAGGTGCTAAGCACATTTATTGAATCTAATATTGTTTCATTCAAATTACAAAAATGGCTTTTTTATTTAACTGTAGCCTATACTTGGTAACCTAGTTGATATGGGGGAGGAATATATCTTTATGCAAATAGATATTTCTTGAAAACAAACATAAAAGTTATAATTCATTTCAGTCTCAGTGGTACAAAAATTGTAAAACAAATACAATCAATACTATTTACTATCTCACTGAAGTAGAAAAATGCTGTTGAAATAACACTTATTCTTTCTTTATGGTAAGTTAATTTTAAATTAATGCTGAAAGTAGACATATAAGAATCACTTTTCACATATTGATTTTCATTTTCCTTGACCCTTATGTAAAACTTTGTTCATTCCTATCTCTGAAGTGATTACTCAGAGCGGAAGTATTTAGTGGCAAAAGAACTGGACTGGTAGAGAGGCAGGAAGTCTGGGTCCCGAGGCCCACCCAAGACACATACTGATTGTGTGACTCTGGGCAGGTTACTTTACCATTCAGTATTTTAGGCAATTCTCTCAGACTATATAAGTTGCAGAAAAGGTACCAGCCTGCATTGGCAGAGGGAGTTTTCACCTGGGAGTTCCCACCTGGGAATTCCCAGTACAAATGAAATCGTGAGTCCAGTCCCTATCACTTTATACAGCTCTGGCAACCTTGTGCAAAGTGCAAAGGAAAATTAAATCTTTCTTCCTCTTATTTAGCTAATGTCTATTTCAAAAATGGAATTTGGGAGGCAAGGATATTATTGATTTTTCATTTTTACCCTTAATGTAAAACGCTCAGTCCATTCTGCATCCCTCTCTCTCCCCTAAAAGTTGCACTGTGCTGGCTAGAATCAGAATAAAATCTGTTACAAAGATCCATAAGTATTAATAATTTAAAAAAATTCTGTATTTGAGAGAAGTTAATTACTTTCCTGTTTGTGAGATAAGAAATAATGCTTGAACTTCTTTGGGAATTAAAAAAAAAGACAATTGGGATAATTCCATTGCAGAATCTAAAGTATCAAATTTTCTTTAGGTGTATTTTGTGTTCAATGAACAAAAACTTAATTTTAGTCTTCTCAGTAATATAAAAAGTATAGGATAGGGAATAGGGATGAGCTCTGTGATTTCAGTCATATAGACAACTTGTAGATGAAGAAAGTCCTCCTAACAGTTCAGGTTAATACTTGCTTTGCAACTTATAGCCTAAGAGAGTTGCACTGAAAGGTTAAGTGACACAGCCAGTATATCACAAGAGGGACTTGAATTTACCTCTTCTCATTTTTGAGGTCAACTCTCTTTCCAATACAACATGATTCCATAGAACACATATAAATATTAAATTCTTTGCCCTCTCAGGCCTTTATGCTCAACTTCCTTTGTGTTCTCTCCTGGCTATTGATTGATAGGGAATCATTAAGTGATATATTCTATTTCACTGGTCAAATATCCTTTTGGTACCACATTGAACAAACAGGCTGTATAAACGCTAAAGGTATATTATTCCTTCTCCTCCTCCTGCTCCTCCCCCCCACCCCAAAGCCATTTAAAATGTTCAGTCTTGGATGATTTATGATTTTCAATCAAAACATTGCATGCTCAAGTGCATTATATGCTTACATACGAAAGAGAGAGGGAGGGAAGTAGGGTGGGGGTAATCAGAGAAAAGTAGAATATCTGTTTCCTATTCATAAGGACTCCACAGTCTAGATGAGAAGACAAATGAAATAGAGAATTTTACAAGGCAACATATAGTTAAGTAGGAAACATTTTCAGATTGATTGATTGTTTCTTTGGTATAGGTGAGTACAGGTGAGCTCTTCAGGAGTTTTCAAGAACCAATCCAACAAAAACATGATATGAATTCATAGGTTGAGATGGGTTCAAGGAGTTAAATGTTAATTACTCATTTTTTTCTGATGTGGCATTAAAATTCCTATTTGATCACATAATTAACCACTGGGAAAATAGGAAGTAGGATAGAAAGTCTGTAAACCCCTGCAATGGATAAGTCCACAAGAAAATGACTTACCTTTCATATGAAGATCTTACTAAGGAGTAAAAACAATGGTAAAAGGAAAAAATACAGGGGAAACAGTTTCTAAACTTATGTAAGCTAATTTTTAAAATTGATGTTCAGCTGTCACTTAAATCCTATTCATATATTTTATCTTCTTTCATCTTAGAACTTCCAATTACTTTGTAACCATCTTCACAAATAGGCTGTGGTCATAAGTTAGCTTTCTTTATAAATTCTCAGGTAAGTGCTTGTGCTGGGTAAGCCACACACAGCAGGAGAATACAGCTGGCACCAAGCCTGGAGTGGCCAATTGTAGGAATTGTTACTTTAGAAATTGTTTAAAATGAGTATCTAGCTAGTGTGTGTATGTGTGAAAATTGCAGATTTATCAAAACGAAAACTCTTAATATGAAAATCATCAGCTTCAGGATCTGAAAGGGAATCTAGAAGTTACTTAGTTCATACCTTTATTTTCTGATGTATCGTATACAATGAACCCAGAGTTGCTTCAGAATTTTTAGATTTATTACTAACTGAATTCATCTCTCCACCTCTCTTCCAACCTTCCTCGCTTTTGTTGAGAGCTCTACCAGCCTTTTTATAATGCAAATTTGAAATCTCCAAATCACTTCTGACTCTTTTCTCCTCTCTTATCCTTCACATCCAATGAGTGAAGTCCTATTAATTCTACCTCCCCGACTCCTCTTTCATGTCCTTGTGATATTTTACCTAAAATTTGCCAGCTAGCTTTCCTTGATTCCATTTTTTCCACTCAAATCCATCCCCCATGTAGCTTCCAAAATAAATTTACAGCACCATAACTCTAGAGCAGGAAGTGTCTTTAAAGTTTGTCTGATCCAACTGCTTCATTTTGCATATGTGAAAACTGAGGCCCTGGGACTTGCCCAAAATTACATGGGCAGGGGGTGTCAGAAGTTGAATTTGAACCTAGTTTCTTTGATTCTATAGGGTCCATAGGGTTTCACACTACTGTGTTGCCTCCAGCTTAAGGCACAGGACTGACCATGTCACTGCTTTGCTCAAAAGTCTTTCGTGGCTGGCTCACAATTGCCTCTAGGATAAAATGCCAATTTTTTTATTCTGTCATTTTATAGCCTCTGAAATCTAATCCTGACCTCCCTTTTCAGTCTAATTTTACATTTGTCCTCTTTATGCACTCTTTTATTCCAGTTAAACTGAATTGCTAACTATTCTCTGATCTTGCCATGCCTCCTGATTCATTGGCACAGGCCATTTACTATTGGAATGTACTCTTTCCTCATTTCTACCTTTAAGAATTCCTATGTCCCTTCATGGTTCAACTCAGAACTCACTTCTCCCATGACTTTCTTGAAAACCTTCGCAGGTCCTCCAGTTGAAAATGTTCCCTTTCTTTTCAAATAGTCTTAGCATACCTTGTATGGATATATACTTTTTTCTTATTACTTTCTACCTTTCATTTCCCATTAAGTAGAACATTAATTCCTTGAAGGGAGGGACAAATTCATCTTTGTATTCCAGTTACCTAATGCAGTGTCTTATACATAGCAGGCACTTAATGCATGGTTGTTAGAATATATATATATATATTTCTTTTTTTGCATCAGTCAAGATCCAAACCAACTGTTAAACTACCACCATACCATCTCAACCATATGATATTGTGTCTATGTGTCTGTGTGTGTGAGAGTTTTTGGGGAAGTGTGTATGGTCATCTTTTTTCTGCCCCCCTCACAAGACATATTACCCTTATGTTATATTAAAGCAAGCCATGAAAAAGCAACTTAGTTTGTTATGTGTGTTTGCTTTCATTTATTTAGTGAATGTTATAAGATTTGGATGATGTAAAATGAATGTTATGAAATTATTTTCTTTACAGTCTGCTGTTTTGGAACTTTAATTCTAGTGAGGTCTGGGATCTTTACAATATAAAAAGTCCCTAATTCATTACAGAAGAGACATTTCTTATAAAGACTGTGGAGGATTCTGAGTGATAGGCTAGAGACTGGTGATGATGGTGGCATGCAATTAAAAATTAGGATGTTTTAATCAAGAAACTGAAATGCAAAATAATTATCCTTTGGAGTAGGGGAGGGAAGGAGGATACTCCTAGAAACTTAGTCAAGTGTATTTCTCAGCATCTATTACATTTTGGAAGGTGTTGAAGTAGCTCTCCCCTAGAGTGGTTGAATAGCTGAGTAGGGCCCAAGAAGAGGGATTGTGAATTTCATCAGCAACATTTGGAATTGGCCTTATTTGTCCCTTGTGGATTTGATAACATGATAATGGTGAAGCTTTTTTTTTTCTCTTCTGATACAATCACATTCCTTCCAGCTTCCATTTCACTTTATCTCTTATGTTGCCAACAGGATGCTTATAGCAGAATATAGCTATCCTCATAGAAGTTAAGATACAAAATGCTAAATAGGTTCAAATAAGGAACTAATTGGCTTTTCCATTGACCTTTTGAGAAAAAGTATGCACACTTTCTTTTTCTTTTTTTTTTCTTTTTGGAGGGCAATTGGGGTTGTGACTTGCCCAAGGTCACATGGCTAGTTTTTGTGTTAAGTGTCTGAGGCTGGATTTGATCTCAGGTCCTCCTGACTCCAGGGCCTTTGCTCTACTCACTGCACCAATTAGCCACCCCAACTATGCACAATTTCATGAATAGTATGAGGGAACCCTTAGTTGTACATATGACAATCTTCTCTCCCCCTAACAGGGAGTTTTGGAAATTTTGATATCCATCTCTTTAATACTGTAAGAGGAAATAACATTATTTTAAAATATGCTTTATATACTTAAAACCCAACCTATTGTCCTATTCAATCCCTTTCCCCATATATATTTAACCATATTACAAATCCTATAAGAACTGTTTATCATGGTCCTGATAATGATTTCTGAGTAAGAATTTCATTTGTTACTTACAACTATAAAGCATTATTAATGACTGTCTTAGGCCATAGCAAACTCTGAGTTTACATAGACCAAGCACAATCCTCAGGGCTACTATCACTGACCTATCACCCCACCTGGAGTCAATGCAGGAAATCTCCAAAATAAAGACTGGTATAGCTATTATTTATTTGTTTCCAAAATGTGAGGGAAAGGGTTCCTCAGCTCTCCTATAAGCATTCTAGATAATAGATACAATTTGGTTATGGGAAGCCATGGAGAATTTTACGCCACAGAGAATTAAAAATGATGCAAAAGATTCATAAGACTTCCTAAACAAATATGGAAAATATGTAAAACATTCAACTTATCAGGTTATCATCCTGGAAGGTAACAGAATTTGGGATCCTTATTAGGGCATTCCTCTGCTATTACATTAAGTCCTTATTCCCATGTTAGGTGTTCTGGTATATGAGAGAGACTGAGACAGAAACAGAGTTGGGGAGGAAAAAGGTGGTTAGAGGGAGGGAGAGCAGGATGGGGAGCGTGAGAAAGATATATGTTAGAAAGGGATGTATGACTGTGTTTTTCTTTCAGTTACAAGAGATTAAGTTCATTAATATTAGAAGGCAGCCTAATATAATAAGGGAAAGGCATAAGTATATATGCACACACATATTATATATACACCTATATATGTATGTATGTATGTATATCCCACTATATACTAGGCACTGTGCTAAGCATGTTGCAAATATTATTTCATATGATCTTCACAACAACCCTGTAAGGTAGGTGCTATTATTATCCCCATTTTGTAGTAGTCAGACATTAGGTAACTTGCCCAGAACCACAAAGCCACAAGTGTCAGAAATAGGATTTAAACTCGTCTTCTTGACACCAGCCCAAAATTCTATCCACTGTGCCACCTAAGTGCCTATACAGAGAACTTGATGAAAATAATTGAATATTAGTCTTGGTTCTTTCACTGTCTGGGTGATCTTGGTCAAGGCCCTCAACATTTTAAAGCTTTTCTTAACTTCTCTAAGCCTTAATTTTCTCTTCTGTATAATGGACAAAATGCTAGTACTACTTTACTTACAAGATTTTAGGATTATAGATGTAAAGCTGAAAGGCATGTTAGAGTTCATCCTTTAAATTTTTATATATAAGGAAACTGAAGGCTTGAGATTTTTTTTTTATTTGCCTAAGTTGGGGAATTGCATAGCTAGTTATTAGTGTAGCTGAGATAAGAGACCAGGTTTCTAGTCTGTTGCTATTAATGAAACCATATCTTAATGTTTTGTCTGCCATATACATGGAATGAGACATTTATTATCATAAGTATCAACAGAAAATTTAATAAATTTGCTGTAGGCTGAACTGTATATGTGTGTGTATATATACGTATATATGAATGTGCATAGAATATACACAAACAGATAATATACTTGCTGACTTATAGGAACTTAAACTTTGAGAAATAATATATTGGTATGTATACAGTAGATTTCCATAAAGCAAGGGGTAGGGGAAGAAATTGGCCATCAAGTGACTAGGAATGTACTAAATTAAGGGAGAGACTTAGGAGTCAACTGGAATGATTTTTCATGTGGAAACTTGAGTTTATGTCACCATTTTGCATTCTGACAATTGTAATTTTGTCACCTTCTATGAGTGATATCATAAAGAATTGATGTATTATGAAATTAAGTGCATATATATGATTTCATGAAGGAAGCAGAGTAGGTAGGAGATATCTCTGCTCCTTTGAAAGCTCAGCTACTCTTCATTAAATCTAGCCTGATCTTAATTTGCAGAATTATACTTCTTTAGCAAATGACCTTTGCATTTATCTCTTTTGTATATTTAAAAGATGGAAATAAAGGGAAGATAGCCATCATTCAGCTTCAAGCTGTCTTTCCAGCCATCCTTCTGCTTTGATACTTCCATTGCTCTTCTTCTCATTGCTTTGTCCTAACACAGCACTTGTGTAAAATTTTCAGAATTATTTTGTAAGGATTTTTTTTTTGACAGGCAAAATATGATTATATTCATATGTGCATTTACCCTCCTATACAGACATATATATATGTATATATATATATATATATATATATATATATATATATATATATATATATATATAAACACACACACATACATTCATATTCCTTTCAACTATCCTCATACTGAGAAAAGTTTCAAAAGTTACAATTATTGTTTTTCCACGTAGGCATGTAAATAGTTCAGCTTTGATAAGCTCCTTATGATTTCTTTTCCCTATTTTACCTTCTCATGCTTCTCTTGCTTCTTGTATTTGAATGTCAGTTTTCCTATTCAACTCTGGTTTTTTCATCAAGAATGCTTGAAAGTCCTCTATTCCATTGAATGACCATATTTTCCCCTGAAACATTATACTCAGTTTTGCTGGATAGGTGATTCTTGGTTTTAATCCCAGCTCCTTTGACCTCTGGAATATCATATTCTAAACCCTTTGATCCCTTAATGTAGAAGCTGCTAGATCCTGTGTTATCCTGATTATGTTTCCACAATATTTAAATTGTTTCTTCTTGACTGCTTGTAATATTTTCTCCTTGATCTGGGAACTCCAGAACTTGGCTATAATATTCCTAGGAGTTATCTTTTGAGGGGATCTTTTACAAGAAGTGATTGGTGAATTCTTTCTATTTCCATTTTGCCCTCTGGTTCTAAAATATTGGGGCAATTTTTCTTGATAATTTCTTTTTTACCCCAATTACTTTATTAATTTCTGGTTTATCATTCATTTCCGCTGGATTTTAAGTTACAAATTTTCTACCCATTTTTGCCCTACCCACATCCCCAAAATAGCTATCCCACTGGATATCCCCTCCTCTAAGCTGCTCTCTCCCATATCTTCCCCCATACTCCCTTTGACTTTTCCAGTAGGGCATGGAGGATCGCATTGCCCCAGTGCATATATATCTTATTTCCAAATTACATGTAAAATAGTATTAATAATAGTATATATATTAAACATTTGGTTTTAAAACTTCGAATTCCAGATTCATTCCCTTCCTCCCTTGTCACCCACCCTTACTGGGAAGATAAGTAATTCAATATAGGTTGTACGTGTATAGCTAATGCAAAACATTACAATAGTAGATATATTATAAAAGACTGATTATATTCCCCTCCCTCCTATCCCACCTCCCACTTGTTCTATTCTCTACTTTGGTCCTGTCCCTTTTAAAAAGTGGGTGCTTCCAACTTCCCTCCCCTCCCCAGCCTTTCCTCCTTTCCATCATCTCCCCTCTCATCCCCTTCCCCCCCTACTCTTCTGTAGGGTGAGATACCCTATTTAGTGTGTATGTCATTCCCTCCCTGAGCCAAATTCAATGAGAATAAGGTTGACCCATTCCCTTTTGCCTTCCTGTTCTTCCCCTCCATTGTAACCATTTTCCCTTGCCTCTTTTATATGAGATAGTTTACCCCATTTTGTCTCTCCCCATCTCCTCTCATTATATTCCTCTCTCACCTCTTAATTTCACCTTTTAAGTATCATCCCTTCCTATTAAATAGGTCCTGTGCCCTCTATCTATGTATACCTGTCAACATATATACACACATTCACATATGTATTCATATGCCTTCTATTCCCTTCAACTATTTTCACACTGAGAAAAGTTTCATCAGTTACAATTATCATTTTTCCATGTAGGAATGTAAATAGTTCAACTTTGATAAGTTCCTTATGATTTCTTTTCCCTGTTTACCTTCTCAAGCTTCTCTTGCTTCTTGTATCTGAATGTCAAATTTTCTATTCAACTCTGGTTTTTTCTTCAAGAATACTTGAAAGTCCTCTATTCCACTGAATGACCATATTTTCCCCTGAAACATGATACTCAGTTTTGCTGGGCAGGTGATTCTTGGTTTTATTCCCAGCTCTTTTGCCCTCTGGAATATCATATTCCATGCCCTTTGATCCCTCAGTGTAGAAGCTGCCAGGTCCTGTGCTATTCTGACTGTGTTTCCACAATATTGAAATTGTTTCTTCCTGGCTGCTTGTAGTATTTTCTCCTTGATCTGGGGATTCTGGAACCTGGCTATAATATTCCTGGGAGTTTTCTTTTTGGGATCTTTTTCAGGAGGTGATCTGTGGATTCTTTCAACCTCTATTTTGCCCTCTGGATCTAAAACATCAGGGCAGTTTTCCTTGAGAATTTCTTGAAGGGTGATTTCTAGGTTCTTTCTTTGATCATGGCTTTCAGGTCGTCCAATAATTTTTAAATTATCTCTCCTGGATCTATTTTCCAGGTCAGTGGTTTTTCCCATGAGATATTTCATATTGCCTTCTATTCTTTCATTTGTTTGGATCTGTTTAATAGCATCTTGATTTCTCATAAAATCACTAGCTTCCATTTACTCCAATCTAATGCTGAAGGAATGATTCTCCTCAGTGAGATTTTGAGATTCATTTTCCATCTGGCAAATTTGGCTTTTTAAGGCATTCTTCTCATTGCCTTTTTGAGCCTCTTTTGCCATTTGAGTTAGTCTATTTTTTAAGGTGTTATTTTCCTCAGTCAGGCTGTTGACTCTCATTTCATATTTTTCTTGTATTGTTCTCATTTCTCTTCCCATTTTTCCTCCACTTCTCTTATCTGCTTCTGAAGGTCCTCTATACCTGTAACCAGCTCTTATTTTCTTTTGAAGCTTTTGGTGCAGGAGTTCTGATTTCACCATCTTCCTCCTGTTCCATGCTTTGGTCCTTTTTGTCCCCAAAATAGGAGTCTAATATTGGGTTCTTCTGTTTTTTTTTTGTTTCCTTTGCCTAGTAATGTTGCCACTAAATTACTTGACTTTTGGGCTTTTTGCCACAGTAGGACTTTACCACCAGACAGGGGAGCTTCCTTTCAAAATCCTGGGGTTTTCTCAGCTGCCAGAGGTATTAATTGTGTGCCCTCTCTCTGAAGCCTCCACACACTCTGGCAGGCTGGTTACATGCTCCAAGACCTCCACCCTATACTGCAATCCAGATCCAACAAGGTTAAGGAAAGAGCACTTACCTCCCAGACTGGTCACCTAGTCCCCCTACAGTCTGCAGGCCAGTAGCTGAAGCTGCTGTGGCTGTAATGTGGTTCCTCAGTGGCTTCTAGCCCTAGGGGAAGAGGCCAACACACTCCCAACTAGTTGGTCCCAAGGTCCATACTACACTGACCTCTCACTTTGTCCTTAGCATCTATGTGTTGATAATTCTGGAAATAGCCACAGTTGCTTGTGTTCTGAAGTCCATCCAGCTGGCTGCTGGTCAGGCCCACCCTGGGGCTAAAACCTCAGGCTCAGGTGGTGCTGGGGTCAGCTCCCAGAGCACTGTGCTGTCTTTCTGCCAGGCTGTCCTCAATGGGAGGTTAATTTCTTTGTGCTGTTTTGTGGGTTCTATAGCTCCAAAGTTTGTTCAGAGTCCCCTTTTACATAAATTGGGGAGGGTGGGAGCTGGAGCTATGAGGAAGTCCTGTTTCTACTCACCATCTTTACTCTGACCCCCTGATAATTTCTTGAAGGATGATTTCTAGGTTCTTATTTTGATCATGGCTTTCAGGTAGTCCAACAATTTTTAAATGACATCTCCTGGATCTATTTTCCAGGTCAGTGTTTTTTTCAATGAGATATTTCACATTGCCTTCTATTTTTTCATTTGTTTGGATCTGTTTAATAGTATGTTGATTTCTTATAAAGTCACTAGCTTCCATTTGCTCCAGTCAAATTCTGAAGGCATTATTCTCTTCTGTGGACTTTTGAGATTCCTTTTCCATCTGGCAAATTCAGCTTTTTAAGGCATTCTTTTCCTCATTTTTGGGCCTCTTTTGCCATTTGAGTTAATCTATTTTTAAAGTGTTGTTTTCTTCAGTCAGGTTGTTGACTCTCTTTTCATGATTTTTTCTTGCATCATCCTCATTTCTCTTTCCAATTTTTCTTCCACTTCTCTTACTTGATTTTCAAAATCCTTCTTGAGCTCCTCCATGGCCTACAACCAGTTCATATTTTTCTTGGAAGTTTTTGATCCAGGAGTTCTGACTTTGTTGTCTTCCTCCCATTCCATGCTTTGATTCTTTTTATCCCCCCAAAAAGGAATCTAAAGTTGGATTGCTGTACTTGCTTTGCTTCCTTTGCTTTCTCATGTTGCCAATTAAATTACTTGACATTTGAGATCTTTGCCATAGTAGAATCTGATTCCAGAAGGGAGAACTTTGTCCCAAATCACTAGGGTTTTCACAGCTGCGGGAGCTATTAGTAGGGTGCCATCTATACAGCCCCCACAAACTCTGGCTCACTTGTCACACACCTGAGTTCCACCACCCAAGACAGTGATCCATATCCAGGCAGGTTAAAACAAGAGTTATTAGCCTCTGAATGTTTGCTTGGCCCCCCCTACAATCTGCAGGCCAGGAACTCTGAAGCAGCCATGTGGAGGTGGCTGTAGGGCTGCCACACCCCTGCCACTTCTACCTCCAGGGGCAGGGGCCGGACCTCATTCCTCCTTCCCCCCAGTTTCAATGGAGTTCTACACTGACCTCTCACTTTTTCTTCATCATTTATGGGTTGATAATTCTGGAAACTGCCACTGCTGCTGGTGATCCACTCTCCTGAAGTCCTTTCTAGCCACTGCTGGTCGGGGATGCCCTGGGGCTAAAAATCATGGACTCACACAGGGCTGGGTTTGGCTCCTAGTGCACTGCAATGAATCCTTCCTCTCCATCTACCAGGCTGCCTTCAGCAGGAGATTTGTTTCTCCTTGTTACTTTGTTGGCTCTGTAGCTCTAAAATTTGTTTAGAGTCATATTTTATAGGTATTTGAGGTGGTTATAGGGGGAGTTCGGGTAGTTTTCCTCCTTCTATGCAGCCATTTTGGCTCTGACCCCATCTGCCTTTTATAGAGAATTTTTTCCATAATTCCAATTCCTTCCCTTTCCACTTACCAGTCCCTCTTTCACCCCCCTTCCTCACCCCAACATACAGATTTTCAAGATCTTCATTTTGATTTATGTAGGCCTGGCTTGATGGAATGACTCACTAACACAAAGATTTTTATCTGGGTCTAGTGTATATATTGCTATCTCTAGCATCAGTATCTGGTCATTAGTGTCAATTAAAGTGATTTTTTTTTCCTGGCTAGGTGCCTGAGCCCAAGTGAAAATAGCTGAAGTATTTAGGGGTGAAGAATGCGTTCCCTACTCCCTATATAATTTCTCAGAAAAATAATATCCATGGTGTGGGTATTCCAGCTCCCTTTCTAGCCATCCAGTTACCCAATTAGTAGGTAATAGTACACAGTTTTTAGTGTTATGGCAGTAAGGTTTCATGAAAGAGGGAAAAATCTAGATTCTTCTGATGTTAGGGAATATATCTCTAACCAGTGTACCACATTTATTTTATGACAGGTAACACTCCAATATCTTGACCTAAGAGAACCCAGATAAAACCCATAAAAATGGGTTAAAATAGCATTATTTTTCAGTTTGTAGATATTTTTTGAAAGTGATATAATTTTAGGGATATGGACTATATATTGTACAGACCAATATGGTAAGCACTTAGCTACAGCATCTCTGAGTAGAGCAATTCCTAGATCACAGCTGAGGAGCCCAGAGGATATTCAGATGGGGAGTGATCAGATAGAGCATAGAATTGTAGCATTATACAATCCCAGAGTTGAAAGGTCCCATTCACCCCTGAATTGGAATCTTCTTTGCAAAATCCTCTTTTCCCAACTTATATGTCCATAGTTATTTTATTCAATCCTTATGCAGTAATCTCCCCCTGTATTGTTCTAGTCACTTTTCTTTGGACATATTCTAACTTTCAATGCCCTTTCTAAACCTGTTATCAACACTGAAACCAGCAGTCCAATTGTGATAGCTCAAGGCAGAGAAGAACATAAATATTCCTCTCTTCATCTTTCCAAACTCAATGGTTGAGGGACTAGCAGGTTCTATTGCTTCCTGGACCCTGAGGTTTAAAGGAGGCACAGTGTCATCTCTGCCCCATCTTGTCCTTTGAGGCAATCAACAGGAGCTTTGAAAGCTCTGCCCCTGCTTCATTATCTGAAAAATCTCCCAGTTACTGTTCTTGTTGAAACAGTCCTTCATAGGAGAGCAAATAGAACATCACATGCCAAAAGAATACCATATTTGAAGCACTTCCTATTTGAAGCAGATGGAGTACACTAGATTTCATTCTGGGTTATTTAATACTGGATTTATTTTTACTCCTCTCAGCCTTAGCTGAACTTGGCATTTACTCAGTGTCAGTGCTCAGCAGTCAGGATTCTCATCACCAATGCTTAATGCTCTCTCCACAGTTTCCTTGCCTCTGGCTTATATACTATTGTCAAGATTTCTTGTGAGAAAAATTTGGTCCTGAAGCTGTAGAGATGTTCTGGGTATGAAACAAAAGGTTTTGTTTCATGTCCTTTCTTGATTTTTATGTATGACGTCTTCCATTCCCCCCCCAGAATATCAAGAATTATATATTTTCATGTTAAATTTAAAAGGATTTCAAGTATTATGAAAAATAAACTACCTACATGGCCATATTAAGTCTCCCAAGTAAGTGATATAACATAAATATTATAACTGGAAGGGAAGAAGAAAGTCCAGAAAGGTTAAACAATTTGACTAAAGTAATAAATTCAGTTAAATATCTAGACTTTGAAGTGACAGCTTTTTGTATGTCACCAAACTGAGTAGTATTAGGGAATGAGAGTCAAGGGATGAGAGGATTCAAATTAACAGACATTTATTATTATCTACAAAGTTCATTATGATATATATATTGGGGATAAAATGACAAAAGTAAAAATCTTTTCCCTTAAGGAGCTTAGATTCTAATTGATGGTAAGGAAATGAAATAGGGAAACAACACATGTATAGGTAAGTACACAAAGGACTTTTGAAGAGACAGAGGAGGGGTATAAGAAAGGCTTTTTATGGGAAATGACACAAATTAAATCCTGAAAGCTTAGGGATACCAAAGGAAGTGGTCAGCAGTGAGTATATTCCAACGATGAGGGACAGCCTATACTAAGGCAGAAAGGCACACACACACATAGACAGAGACAGAGAGAGACAAAGAGAGAGAGAGAGAGAGAGAGAGAGAGAGAGAGAGAGAGAGAGAGGGAGAGAGAGAAAGAATATGGTTGAATAAGCAGCTCAGCTTGTGGAAGAGATAGGAAGCAATAGAATCAAGGGCAGAAGTGGAAGGTTTGGCCATGACCTGGCAAAGAGAAGGGCCACCTCTTCTTCAAAATTAGTACAAAGAAGAAGATAATGAGGGGCAACACAAAGGGATTTTGAGGCAAGGCATGGGGATGATGAAGGTGTTACCTATGAATGACCTTGATGCTATCAGTAAAGTAGGAATAAGATTCTCTGCTGCAAGAGAACAGACAAGGGATCAGATAGAGGGATTAAGGATATGGGATAATGTTTAGAGTACAATCTGTTGGGGATTGTGATAAAATAAAACAGGGAAGAACAATAGGATTGTTGTGCATCAATTGTTGTAAGGTAACCCAAATCACATGCCATCTGATTTGGAGCCCACCATTAAGCCTCTTTATATTTGTCTTTGTCTTTATCCAAAACCCTGTAACTGCTTGTAATAGCTTAAAGGGATATCACCCAAGGCATAGTTCCCTGCTCCCTTATCTTTCCCTTAAGTTAGTACATCCCTAAATAAGAAAGCCTTGAAGCAGCATTTTGTATAAGGATTATGGTGCAAATGTGCATAGAGATCTAGGGGCAAGTCTGTCCCATGCAAGAGACCACCCTGTTCTGGAATGCTGACCCAGCAAGGTCCTCCATCCAGAATGCTGACCAAGCAGGTCCCCCACACCCTTCACCCAGAACATGACCCTGGACTGTTTCATAACCCCAGCCTGTTCTGGGAAATTCCACTCCCCTTGTGCCCTTCACCCTGTACCCTCCACCACTGTAGTAGTAAGTCTTCCAGAGACTATGGCTTTTATTGAGAAATCTTTGCAGTATTCCAGGGCTCAGGGAAATGAATATAATTTTATCTGTGAATAGTAGCATTTCAAAAGATCTCAATAAATAAAAGATTCTTCCATTTGTACTCTTGTGGATATTTTCCATGACATAGGCAAAAATTTGGCTTGAACATATCTACCTTCTTCTGCTTCCCTTGATTCAATAATCACTGTAAAATTAAACAATTATCTTTGTCACAGAATAACAGATCTAGATGTTTAATTCAAATGTGTCTTAGAACTTTATGTGATTTTTAGATATGTGTGGGAGATTCCTTGTGAAAGGAGAGACTTTTATTTATTCATTTATTAATTAAAAAATTTTTTTTTATAATTTTTTTTAAACAAATGCTTTATTAACTTCTGTTTTACATCATTCATTTCCGCCAGATTTTGAGTTACAATTATTTTTCCCCCCTGCTTTCCCCCCACCCACCCTCCCAGAATAGCAGTCCCACAAGATATTGCTTCCTCCAATCTGCTCTCTCCCATATCTTCTCCCATACCCCCTTTGACTTTTCCATTAGAGGAAGGTGAATCTCTGTGTCCCAATGCCTGCTGGCTCCCAGAGTGCTGCACTGGTCCTTCCTGCAGGGCTGCTGGGCTGTCCTCAGCCTGTGTTGTTCTGTGGGTGCTGGGGCTCCAGAAGTTGTTCAGAGTCCCCTTTTACATAGTTTGGAGGTGATCTGAGGAGAGAGTGGCTTGGACACACTGTTTCTACTCCACCATCTTGGCTCTGACATGAAAGGAGATACTTTAAAGATATATTTTATTCTTTTACGTCAAATGCTTTTTAAAAATTTTTTTAGCATGGGAGACCTTTTATTCTTAAACCTTTCATTCAATTCTGTAACTATGTAAATCATAGAATCAATAGGTTATCGATTTGGAAGAGCTAAAAAACACATCAAGTCCAACCCACTCAATTTAAATGTGAGTAAACTGAAACACAGAGATGTTAAATAACTTGCCTAAGGCTATATAGTTAATAACTGTGAAGGCGATTTATTGTAGAAAATTTTCTGTGGAAGTTTTCTTTTTCCCTTTGTTAATTTTCTTCAGATATCTTCATTTTATATATAGAATGTTCCTATATATATATATATATATATGTATGTATTTTGATAGAGATAAAAAAGGCATATGTATCATTAATTGGGGAAGATCACTTGGAAGGGGGTGGGGTATAATTCCTATCTATGATCATTTTCATTCATTTGGAATCTTTTTAAGATATCTTGAAAGTAAATCCCTAAAGAATTCCAAATTCCTGACTTTTAAAACTTCATCCTGGATTTCTTCTATGCATTTTTAATGGTCAATTCTTCCTTAATAGTCATTAATGCACACTCCCATAGTAGTAATCATTCAATACTGATATGATAGGAAGTTCAAGTCTTGTTGATAAGACTAAGATCATTTCAAAAATACCTGAAGAAATTCCATTTGATGAATACTTGGAAGACTTCTATTTTCATTTATAATTGATTTGAGAATGGTCTTGCTTAGATATAAATAATACAATCTCATCTTTCTATTCAACTAATTTGTATGGTTTCATAAGTCTGTTGTTGTTGATGTTGTTCATAACCTTTTTTTCTCCTCTTTATTGATTTGTGGGTAAACTTGTATTCTAAGTTAGTGTTTCTTTGACTTCCACAGCTGTTATGTGCGGGAAATTTCAAATATTTGCTTGCTGAAGTTTTTCTGTACTCTTCTGACCTCTTTGTTTTGCTAACCAATTTGCATTGGCTAAACTCCTCTAAGACATGGTAATTAAGACTTCATACTGTCAATTTTCTAATATTCAGAGCTGATACATTTAAACAGCTCATATTGGAATTCTGCTATTATATGTAGTATCTTCTCATAGTTTCCATTCTAATTTGGTATTGATTTTGACCTTTGTTCAAATGTATGAATCAGTGAGTCGATGATATAAAAGCATAAAGATGATTGATTTTTGAAGGGGCTGTGATGTCAACAACCAATCATTTATTTGTCAGTCATGCATTAGTCTTTTTTTGTGGGGGGGATTAATATTGTTCAATGTTAGGCATATCTATCACCTTCCACAGTGAATAAAGGCATTGGAAGCATGAGGTTACAAAGCATGTTTGAAGGTACAGAATACACTACTTTAGGTGGATTTCATAATCAACTGAGGGTAGTAATATGAAATAAGGATGGGAAGGTAGGGTGATTTCAGTTTGTAGAGGTCCTTGATTGGCAGGCAGAAGATTTTGACTTTTACTCATATTACATATTATATATTACTCATCAGTGAACTGTTGAGAATATTTTAACAAAGGAATGACATGAGCAGATTTATGTATATGAAAGATTATGAAGGCAATTGAATAAAGTACAATCAGACAGATGAGAAGTGGCAGGAAAATTTGTAAGGAGACTTTTGTTAGAGCCCAGGTAGGATTTCATGAAGTCCTGTTAGAATAGAGTAGCAGTGAGAGCATAAAGGACAGATACATGAGATGACTTAGTAACTGACTGTGTATGAGAAGTGAAGAAAAGAAAAAGAAAAAACCCGCAAGGTTGCAAATTTGGGGGACAAAATAAATTGTGGCGTAACAGAAATCCTAATGAAGGAGGAACACTTTTAGGAGGGGGAAGATAGTAAGCTATGCTTTTAAGGTGTTGAATTTGAGGTGCTGGTAAGACAAGCAGATAAATAATGCCAGATAGGTGAATATGTGTGTATAATACATACACACACACACACACATATATATACATACATACACATATGCATATACGTGTATATATACACACATATGTTTGTATGTGAGCCTTTTGTAAAAGACTTCAAATAGGATGTAATAAAATGGACATGCAGCAACATGAAGAATTTAGGTGAAAACCGAGTCATGTCTTGAGATAGTTAAAATCATAGGATCATAAGATTAAGAAAAAAATGAGAATTTATACATAATCTTTTTTTTTTTTTGGGTTAACAAGCTTACTTTAATCAAACAAACATACATTACCTAGTTCAGGGGAAGAAGGTCAGCACCCCAAACTTCAGTTACAGAACTTACAGATCAAACAGACAGGCTTCCAAACTGTCCAACCATTACATCCATACCAAATCACAGTTACCAGAGAGCGAAGCATCAACATCTGGGTTTTCAAAGCCAGGGGGCTCTCAACAATGGCTTCCCAGATTCTCATCTGGTCAAATCACACAACATTTCTCAAAGTGAGCCCCAAAGCAAAGCCTCTCCTCAGGGCTTATATAGCCTTCTCTTGGCTCAGAGAATGTAACAACCTCCTTGACCCACTGCCCAATCACAAAGTATCAAGGTGTGGGCTTCCCTGAAAAACAAGCCTCCCACCACAGGCTCCAGGTGCACTTAAGCTAGGGGCAGGGAAGATCTTTAAATTTGCATTTCCATTACATTCTGCCCCAAGATCTTTCATGCCTATAGCATACACAATTTACATTTGAATTAGCACTAAACATCTCTTAGGTCACATTTTCCAGGTACATAGGAAAATCACAATATTATCTCAAAATACAATAGTCCAAGTCTTCCACTCATGGGGCAAAGTCTTGATTAGCTCAATTAGTCTCTTATCTGTAACAATATCTCAAAGTACAATTAGTCACTTATTCAGTAAAGTCTTACTAAGTATGCCCATAGCATAGACAGTTTACATTTCAATTAGCCACTAACCATCTCTTAAGTCATTTTTTCAAGGTACATCTAAAGTTACCAAAGGGGCCACTGGGCCTTAAACACAAAATACAAAGCATTATCACATCAATTCACAAGATACAAAGCATTATCACATAAAGTTCTCTTGGGAGGAGGGGGGGGGGGGTGTCCTTCCCACAACACTGCTCCAGCCCCTGCTTCCAAGTCCAGAGAGGGAGCTGGGCAACAAAACCAAAGTGGGGTCCTTGGGGTCCATGGCACTTCACCCCACCCACCAGTCACAAGTCCATCCTCCCCCTGGGTCCCAAACTGTGGGATGCAGCAAGGAAACACATTCAGTGCCCCTGCTTTGCCACACAGTCCTTATCTTGTCCTGTGGCTGAACTCCAAACTCCTGGGTTCCTTCTCCTCCAGCAGAAGGCAGCAGCTCCAGGCTTCTCCACAGGTCTCCATGCAGGCAGCTCACCATTCCTGCTCTCAGCTCAGTGAAGTCAGCATGCAGGTCTTTCTCTCCTGCTCCATGGCTCCACAGAATCACAGCTACCACAACTGGGAAACAAACAATTATCCCAGCCCCTATACTTTCCTTTTACTCAGCAGATCCCATCCATCGTCGCCATTTTGTAGCAGCAAGCACCCCAATATCCCCAGGGTAGCTGCCAATATAGGTTCTTAGATCTGCTTTTCAAAAGGAAAGCAACTCGGAATGGGTTAACAAGCTTACTTTAATCAAACAAACACACATTACCTAGTTCAGGGGAAAAAGGTCAGCACCCCGAACTTCAGAGTTACAGAACTTACAGATCAGACAGGCTTCCAAACTGTCCCAACATTACATGCATCAATACCAAATCACAGTTACCAGAGAGGGAAGCATCAACATCTGGGTTTTCAAAGCCGGGGGGCTCTCAACAACGGCTTCCCAGAGTCTCATCTGGTCAAATCACACAACACTTCTCAAAGTGAGCCCCCTATACATAATCTTGTACCTTATTTCTATAGATTGTCAAACTGTAACAAAGAGTGAGTAAGTAGTTTATTTTTGGTTATAGAGAAGTTAATGCTAGGACCAAAGCAAGGACTGACTTCTCCAAGCCCACTGAACTTTTCACAAGGTAAGCTCCACTCTAGGGGAAAAAGTCATCTGTACACTCAACCATTACTGAGTTATCTTCCCTTTGTTCCTAATTAAATGACAGAGGATGGGTAGCAAAGGTATGGGGGAAGGAGGAAAAAATGCACAAGAAAATGCCAGTGTCTAAAACTAACACTGGGGAATACAATTTTTGGGGAAAAAAGGACAGCAATTATTTTCAAAGTTACAAAGAAAAAATGTGCCTTTTTCATGGTCTTGTGAAGGCATTTCAAATGGTGTTATTCAGCCATCTGTTTTAATGGCTCAGAGTTAAAGAAGTTGTTTCTTGACTGGTTTTAACAAACTTGATTGCCATTAGCTTGCCCCCAAAGAATTTGTTTTTTAAAATGACTCCACATTACATTTTAATCAGAACTCTAGATTCAATGTCTTATGCTGATCCCTAGCATATAGCAGCAGGTGGACCAGATGTTCTACATTACATTAGCAAAATAACAATGTACAATTCTCCTCCTTGCAACACCTGTTCTATCCACCCCCCAAAAAACTTAGAGAGGAAGAACACTTTGCTTTGGCAAGTTTTAATTATAAAACAATGTGTCCTTGTAAAGATTCAGCATAACTTCTAACCCCCATACTAAAATGGCATATTCTACTAAAATCTGGTATTTTGAGAAAAAGTTTTTACTATGTCATGTCATCAAAACTTGAATGCATTGTCCTCAAGTCAGCATTTTGGTGTCTCAGCAAATAAGTACACTAAAAAATCACAATGGCTATATTATGCTTCTTTCCTTGACAATCCTTCACATTGTCAAGGACAATTATGTCCATCTGAAATCTTGTCTTTTCCAAGCTAAACATATCTAATTTTAAAAAAATTGATATGCACATATCTTAAATCTCATTATCCAAATTTCATTTCCTCTGGGTGCACTACACCTTGTGTAGTACCCATCTTTTTTATTTTAGTTTTTTTTTTTAATTTTTTTTTTTTTTTGCTTTTGGGAAGGCAAGTGTGGTAAAGTGACTTGCCCAAGGTCACACAGCTAGTTTTTGTGTTAAGTGTCTGAGGCTAGATTTGAGCTCAGGACCTCCTCACTCCAGGGCCAGTGCTCTATTCACTGCACCATCTAGCCTCCCCTGTAGTACCCATGTTAAAATGTGGCATTCACAATTAAAAAACAAAACAAAACAGCAAAAATGATCCAGTTAGAGTAAACTACAGTAAAATGTTCATATCCTTTGTTCTGATCACTGCTTCTCAATTCAATTAAAGCTCAAGTTGGGGTTTTGGCTTCTAGGGCATAAAGTTGACTTATTAAGATTATAGTCACCAACAATTTCACAAAACTGTTGCCAAGCCAGGTATTATTTATTATATACATGTTCTGTTTTTTTTAACTTCATATTTAACTCCATTAAATTTTACCATATTAGTTTTGACATATTATTTTAAACTATCCATGGTCCTATCCACAGTAGGTAGCAGAGTTAGGCCTCCATTTTTGGGCTTCTCATGTTTAAGTTCAATACTTTTTATCCTGACAAATATTTATTAGACACCTTCTAGTCCAGGGATGGAGAACCTGTGGCTCTGAGGCCATGTGAACCCAGGTGTGTCCAACATATTAATTATCTGCACATTAAGTTTTAAGATCATAGATCTAGAACTAGAAGGTACCATAGAGAGCATTTAGTTCAATCTCCTAAACCAATTAATGGATTAATATGCATTTATTAAGTGCTTATTATGTGTCGGGTACTTTGTTACATGTCAGGGACATGAAGACAAAATCCAGAGAGTTAATGACTTTAGGAAGCTTACACATATACAAAGAGACACAGTGTACATGCAATATGCAAAGCAGATAAAATATAACTCTCTGTTTCTGAATCTGTCTTTGTATCTGTCTGTCTGTCTCTGTCTCTCTGTGTGTCTGAAAAGACACTAAGAACTAGAGAGACTATGACACTTTCATGCAATGCTGAATTCTGAAGAAGGCCAAAGTTTCCAACAGGCACAAGTGGGGAGAAAATGAATTCCAGTCATGGAGGATAGTCTGTTTAAAGGCATCAAGGTGGAATATGGATTGCCTTATTTGAGGAAGAGCAAGAAGGCTAGTTTGTCTGGACCACAGAATACTTTGAAAGGAGTAATATTTAATAAAGGCAGGATGGAGATAGGTTGTGAAGATCTGCTAATGATAAACAAAAGTTTATATTCGATTCTAATAATATTATAATAAGTAATATGCTATTGAGTAGGGTGCCAACACGTCCAGATCTATGATTTAGGAAAATCACTTTGTCAGTTATGTGGAAACTATTAGTATGGTGGAACTTAAGGAAAGGAAACCAGATAGGAGTCAATTGCCATAGTCCAGAGATAATAAGGACCTAAACTAAGGTGATGATCAGACCAGAGCTGAATAGAAAATTTGACTTTCAAATATAAGAATCAAGAGAAGCATGAAAAGGTAAACAGGAAAGAGAAATCATAAGAAACTTATTAAAGTTGTAATGTTTACATTCCTACTTGGAAATATGATATTTATAACTCATGAAACCTTTCTCAGTATTAGGGTAGTTGGAGGGAATATATATATATATATGTATATATCTATATCTATATCTATATATATGTGTGTGTGTGTGTATCTATCTATCTCTATGAATAGACAGAGGGAACAGTGTGAGCTGAATGTAAAGAGGTAATATCTATAAAATAAAATTAGGGGTTAGAGAGGAATGTACTGGGAG
Source organism: Gymnobelideus leadbeateri (assembly GCA_011680675.1). NCBI lineage: Eukaryota > Metazoa > Chordata > Mammalia > Diprotodontia > Petauridae > Gymnobelideus > Gymnobelideus leadbeateri. Next base: position 972,771 of record WOXC01005090.1, read on the forward strand.
GAAGAGAAAGGGAGAGGTAGAATGAACATTATCTCACATAAAAGAGGCAAGAAAACGTTTTTCAATGGAGAGGAAGAGGTGAGAGGGAATGAGTGAACTGTACTCTCATTGGATTTGGCTTAAGGAAGGAATAACATATATACTCAATTAGGGATGGAAATATATCTTGCTCTACAGGAAAGTAATGGGGAAGAGGATAAGAAAAAGGTGGAGATGACATAATGGAGGGCAAATGGGATGAGGGGGTAATCAGAAGCAAACACTTTTGAGGAAGGACAGGGTCAAAGCAGAGAATAGAATAAATGGAGGATGAGATAGGATGGAGGGAAATATAATTAGTCTTTCATAGCATGACTATTATGGGAGTGTTTTGCATGACTATACATGTATTACTTATATTTAATTGCTTGCTTTCTCTATGATGGTGAGTGGGGAGGGAGGAAGGAATAGAATGTAGAATTCAAAGTTTTAAAAATGAATGTTAAAAGATTGTTTTTACATGAAACTGGTAAATAAGATATATAGGCACTGGGGCATAGAAATATATCTTGCTCTACTTGAAAATTGAAGGAAAGGGGACAAGAGAAAGGGGGAGGGGATGGGTGATAGTAGGGCCAGAAGATTAGGGGGAGGGGTAATCAGAATGCATGCTGTTTTGGGGTGGGCTGAGTGGAGAGATGTGGAGAAAATTTCGAGCTCAAAATCCTGTGGAAGTCAATGTTGAAAGCTAAAAATTAATTAATTAACAGAAAAAAAGCTCATACATCACCTCTTCCAAGATGCCTTTCCTGATTATAGAATTAATAATAGTTAATTGTAGAGTTAACAATATCTCAGACTTGCATTTATATTGTTGCAGACACCTTAATTTCTGTAACAGTAGAGTCTTTGAAGAGGAAATTGGTATTTTCTATAATTGTTAGCAAGGCAATTACCAATTGCCTTTTTGCATATTTTTAATTAGAAAAGACTTGATTAAAGTTTTCCCTTATATTCTTTTACATCAATCATAATTTAATACCTTATATATGTTGTTGAAATGGTATACATTTTTAGAATTCCTTTGTATTTTATGGTAGGTTATGAATTCTATTATTCTAAGCAAACTGTTTGTTCCCAGTTGGAAGCCCCAGATTTCCTATCATGCCATATTTTGTCCCTCTAATACATATTTATAATAAGGTGTATTATAGCTCTCTGTGTTGGTGTCTCATCTACCTGCTAAACCAGGATTTGGACCATTATTTATCTAAACTTTGTATATCAGCCAGCATCTAACACAGTATTCTTCACACAACAAATGTTTAATAAAAACTTTTTGAAAATAGACTTCTTATCATATAAAATTTTGATTTAGAAGAAAGAGGAGCATTTAGTAAGGGAGATTTTTTAGCTTAAGTAAATGCTAGTTGCTCAAAACCTATCAATATTATAGGAAAATCTTATTTATTTGAGATGCCTCCAGAATTTGTGACTGGTGTTTGTAGTCTGGTTGGCATTCTTTCTAGTAGTACTCATAAATAATAAAACTACATGATTGAAAAATCTTATTTGTGATGAGGAGTCCTCCCATCTCCCAAATTCCTTACTAAAGTTAATAAGGTTTTGATGGCCTAATAAAATATTTCAAGTTTAAATGGATGGTTTTCTGGAGTATACATTTGCAACATAGTTACATAGATAATTGACATCTCCATACTTGCATCTGTTTGTATGTATATAATAATCTATAAATAAATATGAGTGGTTATGAACTATAATAGTGGAGGCAATATCCATGTTGATGAGAACATGCATTCATCAAACATGCATTTGTGTTTGTGTGTGTGTGTGTGTGTGTGTGTGTGTGTGTGCGTGTGTATGTGTAGAAGAAAACACTTGTTTTTTAGGCAGACGACCTATAGCCTAGATCTAGGACCTAGATCTTAGGTCCTAAATCCTGACTCTGAGTTTTAAAGCAGTGACTGTGAAAAAGTCACTATGCCTTTTTGAGGTTCAGTGTCTTCATTTTAAAAAATAAAGATAGTAATTCTTGGCCTAACTACCATACCTTCCTGTATAATGATGAACAAAGCACTTTGTAAACCTACAAGAGCTTTGTTAAATGTCATTTGATGGACATCAATAGCTAAAAGAAGCAAACAATTGGAAATTTTTAGCAGCTCCATTAGAATAAATTGTAAAAACAAGAAGAAATGGACTGAAAAAAATCCATTAAATCTTAATAAAGAGATTATAATTCTATGTCATACCAACTCTTTATTAAAAACTTTGTATTAGCATGTATTAAGTGTGAATATCAGGATGATTATTTTGAAAGACTTTTGATTTGATATTTGCAAGAAAAAATATGCTGGCTTGCCATCAGTCCTGTGGGATTTTTGATTAAGATATGCCAGACATGAATATGAAAACAAGTCTATTCATGTAATTATAAAACAAGACTATTAATCACAATATTTATCAGAGCATCTGATGAATTCATTGGGAAATTTTAGCAGGTTTAGTTGGCTAGTCAGTCTTTTAGTATGTCCAAACAATACCTCCTGGTGCCAAATGTGGAAAATTAACAAATCTCATCTCTTCCTGGAAGTTGTTTTTTATGAAGAGGGTAGGGTGGGGTCATCAACTCATCATAGCCTGCATATTAAGTAAATTGCCTTAATTTGCACATCTCTGATGCACCAGCAATGGGATGGATTCAATCTTCTTATCAGCTGATATCATATAAAAGGAAAATGTGGTACCACGAGGTATGTTCCTCAACCTTCTATTGCATGGTTGCTTTCCGCTGTTCATAAGGGAGACATACTGAGTTAGTGTTCATGATACATCGAAACCAAATACAATGTTTTCATATTTCCAGGTCCATGATTTCATCACTGTGGGCACTCCTTCCTCTACTGCATACCATAACTCTTCTAGGGCTTATCAATTAGTATTTATTAGGCACCTATTACATGTAGACACTCTTTTGGTGCTTGGGAATGCAAGTATACAGAATGCAAAAATTGCTATTCACAGCTATTTTATAATCTTTCTTCTGGAAAATTTCCTTATTATGTACTTATGGATTTTCAAATCACTCCCATTCCCCACAGGTTCAAAGGAGAGAGCACGGAGAGTGCATATACTTAGGAGAAGAGCATTTTCACATTTGTTTTTGCTTAAGTAGGCAATATTACACCTTGTCTTCTTGTCTAGTCATTTAATTTCACAGATGAGGAAACCAAGGCCTAAATAATTTAAATGACTTGTGCAAGATCACAAAGACAGTTAGTAGTGGTGTCAGGATTCAAATTCAGGTTCTTTGACTCCAAATCTAGAACTCTTTGTTTTTGTCTTTAAGGTTTATAAGAATTATTCCTTTAAACGTTACCATATGGTGAATAATAATATGACTATTATAATTCTCTTTTGATATGTGGGGATCAAAATTACTAAGTGACATCCTCAGGCACACAAAATCCATATTTTTGTTTTCAGGTTCACTATTCTTTCCTTTGCATCACAATCAGTAGGGATACCTATTGCTTTTGCTGTCTGAATGATTCCTTCATCCATCTAAGTGGGTTACCCATTATACCTAATATGTTTATTGTATCCTAATTTTGGCTATTTATAGAAAGTCATTGAAATGTCCCATTGATTATATCCTAGTCCCAAGATGAAAAGGATATAACTATCTCAAGTCATTTAAAACACATTTTCATATATTTTTGCTTTTATACCTTTGTGATATGCACCCCTACAAACTTAAATAGCCTTTTTATCGTCCAGATGTTGTGCTTTATCACTGAGGAGTTCTTTATTCCCTTCTCCTTTCCTTAAATATTTTGAATAGAGCAAAAAATTAACATGGCTCATTTCCTGAATAAAAATATTCTATCAGCTTGTATCATTCTTTTTCTCGAGTCCTTAATGATGCCTTCCCAACTGTGTGGACATTTTCCAGTTAACAAAGCAGGCAACAGAAAGGTCACTAAAATAGTTACATATTTCACCCTTCAAAATAGTAGTATTGAAAAAAGTAGAGCCACAGGTGGTATGCATGTTCACACACATATCACAGACACACATACACATACATAAAGAAAATGATCTATTAATTTTAGAGCTGATAGATAGAATATGGTCCTTGGGCATTTCCAAATGCTATATGGGCTTTGACTAAAAACAAATTACTCTATTTAAATTTCTAGTGAACCCCTCCTTGAAAGATATTTTAACTTCTTTCCTACACCTTCCTTAGAGAAGAATATTTCAGCAAAGGTCCATAGAGAATGAATTTGGGTTCATTAATGACTGACTTTCCTGTATAAACAGTAATGTTGGGACTCCGGGAAAATAGCTTCTAATCCTAGCTTCTCTGTACTATTCAAAGTTGGAGAAATTAGCTTTTGACCTTGAGAGGCAGAATGGTTCAGTGGAAAGTGTGCTGAATATATTGTCATTGGACTTGAGTTTGAATCCTGAATTTGCTTTACTACCTGTGAGACCTGGGGTAAATAATTTAATTTCTCTAGGCTGTCTAAAAAATGCAGGTGTTAGACTCTATAAGGCTCCATAAAATTCCCTCATAAAGTAGGACCTCAGTTTCCTCATGTGTAAAATGAGCGTATTTGACTAAATGGTTTCTAAGGTCCCTTATTGACTATGAGACTGGTACATTAATTCCGCAAAATAAACAAGCACTCCCCCTATTCAACTTAGACTTTGCTAATTCCATGGAACATTTCAGCAACATCTTTTAATACATAATGCATATGTACATTCTTTATTCACGATGCATTTTTTCCCTTTAATTGAACTGTGTCAGTAATCCTTCTATCCTTTGAATCACCAAATTATGCTGCAATTTGAGAATCAAGATAAATTCAGAGCACATGGGATACATTTTAAGCAAGAAAAATTCTTGTTCATTGTTTGCAGTGAGAGCTAATGCTCTGAAAACAGATTGCATGGGCATTAAACTTCTGTCCTCTCGTTTATATTCAGCAACCTTAACGGTAAATATTTGCCTTGATAGCTGCTGGAAGCTGTTTTTACTGAAAGGCTGCAAACTTCTACCATCCCAATGGTTGTTGTGTGGGTTTTAATAACACACTGAGAACAACATAAACAGTAGCAGGGAAAACTGCCTCTTTAAAAAAATATATTTTTGGCAGCCCAGTTCGATGCCATGCTTTGGGAGTGGGAGCTATATAGTCAAATCATCAGGGTAATAAGAATGTTATTCCTTACAATGATCTTATAGTCTCCTTGTTAATGTCAAAGATAATTTGAGCAGACTGATTAGACTGCTGTTCTCTTCCTGGAAGAGGTCTAAAGAAATGAAAATGCACATATATATGTATATATATACATATATATACATACACACATACACACATACACACACACACACACACACACATATATATATATATATATATATATATGTAATTAAGACATATGATTTCTGGCAACCTTATGAAAACAGCTCAGTTAAATGTCAGTTCCATTTCATAGAGGACACAAACACTTCTTAAAACATTTACTTGTTTTAGAAAAATGGTTGGCTATAAATTGCTTCAGGTTCTATGGCTTCCATAAACATCATTTCTTTATGGTGTTTTATAAGATACTAACACTTAACCAGCAGGGGGATCCAATAGGAAACATTCTGATTTCATCTTATGTGTTACATCTGTTCCCAGGGATCAAGTTCAGATCCAGGATTCTAATTCTCTGTGCTCCTGCAAGTTCCATTAAATATCTTGATAGTTTTCCTAATATTGAACCAGCTCAGCATTCCTGGTAGAAATCCCACGTAGTCTTAGTGTATAATCTTTGTGATATATTGTTACAATCCCTTAGTAGTATTTTATTTAAAAATTTTGCACCAATATGCATTAAGGAACTTAGTCTATAGTTTTCTTTCTTTGTTTCATACCTCCCCTTCCCCATAATTTATGAACCCAAAACTTATTTGCGTCATAAAAGGGATTTGTTAGGATTCCTTTAGCTATTTTAAAAAAATTAGTTTATATAGTATTGTAATTAATTGTTCCTTAAATGTTTGGTTGAATTCATTTGTAAATCCATCTGGTCCCAGAATTTATTTTTCTTAGGAAGCTTGTTTGATAGCTTGTTAACTTGTTTTCCCTAAGGTTATTGTAAGAGTTCTTTGTGCACAGTATAAAGGACTATATAAATATGAAGTTCTGATTCTAACTTAGCAACAACAATTATAAAATCATATTTTCTTTTGTAAAGGCAAGAGGGACTAATTTTTCATTTAATATAAGGAAAGAGTCCAGATATTTACCAACATTCTTTTGACTTGTTTTTATTATGTCCATTAATTCTTTTCTATGGTGATTCAACAGTGTGCTGAATCATTATGGCATGTGGAAATAAATAAGACAGACAATATTCAAGAAGTGTGTAGTCCAGTCACAGATGCGGGGCATATTCATAGATTTAGATTTAGACCTGAAAGGTATGCTTAGAGACAATCTATTCAAAACTTAATTTTGTAGATGGGGAAATTGAGACCCAGGGAAATTAAGTGACTTATCCAAGGTAACATAAGTAGTTATATATCAGAGGTAGGGTTTAAATATATGTGCTCTGATTTCAGAAACAATACTTAATTCAATTGTGCTATGATCCATCTTTTGTGAAAGTGCAACCAGAAAGGTAGAAAAGTATTTGTTCATATGAGAGAGAGATTGCATCTCTCTGGGGAGATTGGAAAAGTTTTTGCTTAATTACCATGAAAGTAATTTTCACTCTTTCAAGTAGAATCAATCAGTTTTCCAATCCAAAATGAATTTTGAGATTACCTATACTGCAACTTGAATCACTCATATTTAATGATCACTTATATAATTATCTTAATTCACTTTGCAATATGTTGGATTTCTTTGTGAAAATGCTAAAGCATCAATGACAATTCTGTTTATAAATAGAAATCTTGTATTTTTTAAAGTGTAGTCTAGTAGTCTGTTAGTCAACCAACTTCCATATTTGCTAGCAAATCATAGAATAAAATAATTTCTAACTGTATGGCACCTTAGGCATCAACCAATCCACTTCCTTCATTTACTGAGGAAACAAATGAAGTCCAGAAGGATTAAAGAAGTTGTCCATAGTTCCAGATTCTAAAACCTACAGTTTGTCCCTCCCAGTCCAGTGATGTTTCTTCTAAATCACCTAAAACTTATAAGGGTAGCAAAGTAATGCGAAAACGTTTTATGTGAACCCTAGTATGGAAGGTAGAGGGCAAGGATTTTGAGGTCTAATGGTTCTCATATTCATATGAGGATTGACAAAGTACTTGTTACCCTCTGGGAAGCCAATCGATGAAATGTTTCAAAATTTACTAAAAAAAAAAAAGATCCAAGCAAGCAACCTAAATAAAGGCACTTAATGTACAAAGCACTGTCCTAGGCATACAAAGATGGAAACAAAACAAATTCTGCTTTAAAGGACTTTGCATTCTAATGTGTAAGAGGTTCTATACTCTCCAAGGCAAATGCAGCCAACCAAATGAGGTTTATAAATAAATGATTTATAAAGCATTTAGCAGTGTCTGGTACATAATAGGTGCTACATACATGTTAGTATTCAGGGACTTTTGAAAATAATGCTTTTAACAAAAATGCATTTGATTTTTAAAAAAGCATATTAAACATCTTTAAAGATGATATATGTCAAGTACCCTTTAAAGTAAAAAGTGTACAGTACAATTCCAAATCTTTCTTACTAATTCTTTTGCTTTTAGCAGTGACTTTCTCTGTGTGATGTTTACCTACAACTCATCTGCTGCCTTATCTTTGATACAATTTTCAGATCTGATACTCACAGTATCATAGATTTAGAGTTGAAAAACAGGAATTATCTAGTCCAACTCCTTATTTTTGTAAATGAGGAATTTGAGGCCCTCTGAGGTTGGATGACTTGCCCAAGGTTCCACAGGAGAGAAACAAAAGAGGCAGGATTTGAGCTTACTTCAAAGTCAGCACTTTTAGGGGGATGAGAGGTGGTTTTTTTTAACCTCTGCCTCATAGCTCTTATCCAGAAAGTCTGCGAACTTCACAGTTGGACATGATGGAGTTTGTTGTTGACTCTTCCCTTTCCAAATGGAAGTGCACAAACTGCACAAAGTGTGCAAACTCAGAAAAATGAAAGTGACTTAAATGTTATGGGTCTGGTAAATGCTAATAATGGCATAGGATGAACATACCAATTACATAATTCCATTGCCCCCTCAGGCATACCTCAACAACCCAATAAGGGAGAAGATGCTGTTTCCTTATTCTGGAAATTTGACTTCAGCTAGGTGTTAGTGTCAGAGTGTAGATTGTATCTCCACATTCTCACTGTATCAGGTAATGGTTGTGTTCCCCAGTTTCTAAATCCTGGTTTTTTTCCTGTTCTACCTTATTGAATCAGTAGAGGAAAAGTCACCAAGATATTATGCCAAGAGGCAAAGTCATTGTCTCTTCTATTTGTTTAATATTATCCTAGCATCTTCCATATGCAGATACAGCTGATCAAAATCTAAATGGAACCTTTTTCTCATGACTTTACATTGTGAAAACAAAACCAATAAAGGGGATGAGTAAAAATAACAATCTTTGTTAGTAAAAATCTTACTGAACAATAACAGTTCGCTGTAGACCAGCAACTGGAAAACATTGCTGTAGTCTAAACAGAAGGAAATGGTCCTCATATTTCATGGTATGTCCACCTACTCTTAAGTTTCAACACCAATTCCTAACCAACAGCTCTATGGAGTTCAATCAAAGAAACTTTTAATCGCAAAATCTTTCTTTTTTTTTCTTTTTTTTTAGACAAATGCTTTGTTAATTTCTGTTTTACATCATTCATTTCCGCCAGATTTTGAGTTACAATTATTTTCCCCCCTGTTTTTCCCCTACCCACCGTCCCAGAATAGCAGTCCCACAAGATATCACTTCCTCCAATCTGCTCTCTCCCATATCTTCTCCCATACCCCCTTCGACTTTTCCATTAGAGGAAGGCGAATCTTTGTGTCCCAATGCCTGCACATCTTATCTCCCAATTACAAGCAAAAGAGTATTAACAACGGTATATATATAGATTTGAAACATTTAATCTTAAGACCTCGAATTTCAGATCCATTTCCTTCCTCCCTTGTCACCCATTCCCTCTGGGAAGATAAGTAATTCAGTATATGTTGTACATTTCTAGCTATGCAAAACATTATCATAGTAGATATATTGTACAAGGCTGCTTATAATTCCCTCCCACTCATCCCACCCCCCACCTGGTCCATTCCCTACATGATCCTGTCCCTCTTCTATAGTGGGTACTTCCAACCTCCCCTCCCCCCAAGGATGCCCCCCATCAATCATCCCTCCTCTCATCCCCCTTCCCCCTGTTCTGCTGCAGGTTGAGATATCCCATTTAGTATGTATGTCATTCTCTTCCTGAACCAAATTCAATGAGAATGTGGATTTGCCTTTTTTTCCCCTTCCTATTCTCCCCCTCCCTTGCAACCACTTCCCCTTGCTTCTTCTACATGAGATAGTTTACCCTACCCTGTCTCTCCCCATCTCCTCTTGCCACTTTCCTCTCTCACCTCATAATTTCATCCCTTGAGTATTCTCCCTTCCCAACAAATTCAACCTATGCCCTCTATCCATATATAACTGTAACCATATACACACACATTCACATATGTATTCATATGACCACACACCCTTCTTCCATTATTTTCATAGTGAGAAAGATATCATCAGTCACAGTTATTGCTTTCCATATAGGAATGTAAATAGTTCAACTTTGATAAGTTCCTTTTGATTTCTTTTCCCTGATTACCTTCTCAGGCATCTCTTGCTTCTTGTGTCTGGGTGTCAAATTTTCTATTCAATTCTGGTTTTTTCCTCAAGAATGCTTGAAAGTCCTCTATTCCACTGAATGACCATATTTTCCCCTGAAACAAAATACTCAGTTTTGCTGGGTAGGTGACCTTTGGGTTCATTCCCAGTTCTTTTGCCCTCTGGAATATCATATTCCATGCCCTTCGATCCCTCAGTGTAGAAGCTGCCAGGTCCTGTGCTATTCTGATTGTGTTTCCACAATATTGAAATTGTTTCTTCCTGGCTGCTTGTAGTATTTTCTCCTTGATCTGGGGATTCTGGAACCTGGCTATAATATTCCTGGGAGTTTTCTTTTTGGGAACTTTTTCAGGAGGTGATCTGTGGATTCTTTCAACCTCTATTTTGCCCTCTGGATCTAAAACATCAGGGCAGTTTTCCTTGAGAATTTCTTGAAGGCTGATTTCTAGGTTCTTTCTTTGATCATGGCTTTCAGGTAGTCCAATAATTTTTAAATTGTCTCTCCTGGATCTATTTTCCAGGTCAGTGGTTTTTCCCATGAGATATTTCACATTGCCTTCTAATCTTTCATTTGTTTGGATCTGCTTAACAGCATCTTGATTTCTCATAAAGTGATTAGCTTCCATTTGCTCCAGTCTAACTCTGAAGGAATGAATCTCCTCAGTGAACTTTTGAGATTCTTTTTTCATCTGGCAAATTCGACTTTTTAAGGCATTCTTCTCCTCATTGCCCTTTTGGGCCTCCTTTGCCATTTGAGTTAGTCTATTTTTTAAGGTGTTGTTTTCCTCAGTCAGGCTGTTGACCCTCATTTCATACTTTTCCTGCATCCTTCTCATTTCTCTGTCCAATTTTTCCTCCACTTCTCTTATTTGATTTTTAAAGTCCTTCTTAGGGTCCTCTATGGCCTGCAACCTGCTCATGTTTTCCCCTGGGGCTTTTGGAGCAGGACTTCTGACCGCACAGCCCTCCTTCTTTTCTATGCTTCGATCCTCTTTGCTCCCAAAGTAGGAGTCTAAGGTTGCATTTTTCTGTTTAATTTGTTTCCTTTGCCTGGGCATATTGCCACTTAATTACTTGACTTTTGGGCTTGTTGCCACAGTATGGCCTGGTGCCAGACGGGAACTTTCGCCCCGAACGTGGGGGTGGGGCAACTTCTATTTCTGGCAAGCTGCAAACCCACCCATGACCTCCACCCCAGATCACAATCCAGATCCAGGGAGGTTAAAGCAAGAATGATTACCCCGCAAGACCTATCTCTGGATCTCCCTACAGTTCGCAGGCCAGGAGCTGGAGCTGCCTCTGAAAACTGCAAAATGGCGTGTCTCCTCAGTGGCTTCTAGCCCCCAGGGGAGGAAGCTGACGTGTTCCCCAAATACTGGTCCCAAAATCCATAGGGCACTAACCTCTCACTTTGTCCTAGGCATGTCTATGTTGATAATTCTGGAGTTGCCACAGCTGCTGGTGTTCTGGGGTCCCTCAGAACACAGCTGGCTGCTGTCTTGGCTGCCCTGGGGCTAAAATCTCAACTCAGGCGGACCTGTGCTCGGCTCCCCGCACACTGTGCCCTGTGCTGCTGGCTCCCAGAGCGCTGTGCTGGTCCTTCCTGCAGGGCTGCTGGGCTGTCCTCAGCAGGAGGGTAGCTTCTCTGTGTCGTTCTGTGGGTGCTGGGGCTCCAGAAGTTGTACAGAGTCCCCTTTTACATAGTTTGGAGGTAGTCTGGGGGAAGAGTGGCTCGGACTCGCTGTTTCTACTCCACCATCTTGGCTCCACCCCCACTTTTAATTGTAAAATATTTCAGTGGTAATCATCTCTAATATAGCTTTCTTCACAAGCTTGTCCTGGGTTTTCCATCAAATTACACAATGTGACAAAAAAAAGTTCAGATCATTGCCATGACTCTCCTAGTAGAGATGACAATTGCAGGAATACATAAATCATGAAAGCCACATATGGTGCCATATCAATTAAGAAAAAAAAGTATTTGCTTATAGCACATACTTCCTTTCTCAAAAGATTGTATAGAAAGTTTACTTGTGAAGTAAACTTTTTTTTTTTTTTTTTGCAGTTACTGGAAATTGGTTCCTTGGAAAGAGGAGTGGATCTTGTGTCAAAACTGGGGTCAAATGCCATATACAATCTTACAACTTGTGTGACTTTGGTAAGACACAACCTCCCTGAGACTCATTTCATTGTAAAATGAGAGGATTTGATGAAATGGCTTCTGAAGTCCCTTCTTAGTCCAGGTCTAGCATTTTTTATAAGGTCCTTGCACTCAGAATCTTGTTCTTCAATGATTTGTTACAGTAGGATTTCACGAGTAGATCAGAGGTGAAAATCCTGGAGTACCTGGTAAATGAAAGGGAGATTTTTTTCCTAAACCCTTTTCCATTCATGTTAAATCAAGGTCCAACACATTTGAAAACATTCTTTGTTTTTTTTAAATCGAGTGTTTTATTAACTTCTAGTTTACATCCTTCATTTCTGCACGATTTTGAGTTACAAATTTTCTCCCCATTTTTCCCCTACCCATCACCACAAAATATCCCCTCCTCCAATCTGCACTTTCCCTCCCATATCTTCTCCCATACCCCCTCCAATTTTCCAGTAGGGCATGGTGGATCTCTATGCCCCAGTGCCTGTGTGTCTTATTTCCCAGTTATGTGTAAAATAATATTAATAATAGCATATATATTTAAACATTTGATTTTAAAACTTTGAATTCCAGATTAATTTCTTTCCTCCCTTGTCACCCATCCTTACTGGGAAGATACGCAATTCAGTATAGGTTGTACATGTGTAGCTATGCAAAACATTTCCATAATGGATATATTGCAAAAGACTGAGGTGAGAGCTGGAGCTCCATGGAAGTCCTGTTTCTACTCCACCATCCTGACTCTGTGAAAACATTCTTATCACCTTAAATTTAACCCATCTCCAGAAGACAACTTTTTTCTTGGTAACACACACCTTAAGGTAGTCTTTGAATCTACTCTGAACAATTGGATGCTATAGAGTGGCCAAAAGAAATAGAAACTAATAATACTTCTTAACTCAACATGTAAATCATTTTAGTGAAATGTATTATGCATGAAATTATTATTGTGCAAATTCTTTTTTTTAATGAACTTTATTATTATTATTATTATTTTGGAGGGCAATTGGGGTTAAGTAACTTGCCCAAGGTCACACAGCTAGGTTTTTGTTTGTGTGTGAGTTAAGTGTCTGAGGCCAGATCCGAACTCAGGTCCTTCTGACTCCAGGGCCGACGCCAACTGTGCCACCTAGTGCAAATTCTTAATATTGAAATTTAAAGACTTATGGAATGGCACTTTAGAATTCCAAAGTATATCTTTCTAAAACAAAAAAGAGCTATGTATTAATGGCTTCAAAGGTATTCTAAAAGCCAGAATCTGGATTGGATCTCATTGGTCACATGGCCTTGTTGAGGGAGGAAAACCTGCCAGAGTTATATGTTAGAGGAAAAAATGGTTAAATGAAAGAGAAAAAGAGGGTATTAATTTGTAGGCATTAATGAAAGGGTTCAAGGCCTGCTATTGTCACCACAAGCAAGTCACTCAACCACTCAGTGGCAAAAGGAACTCTCTAAAACTGCAAATTATAGGAGAATTCTTAGTCTTCATCAGAAGAGAATTCCTTCATTAATGAAATAATAGATCAAATGAATAAATATATACATGAAATTAAGGTATTGCCTTTAGAGGAAGGGAATCACTGATAAAGCAAGAAGGTATGTGAATGGGAAGGGGGGAAGAATTCCCACCATAGTACTGGAAGAAATGCATGTAAATGTAATGGACAGACTGTGTAGTATTAAATGTAGAAAAAATGACCTTTACTGCACTGTGCCTGCTGAGAGTTAAGCCGTGTAATAAAATTGATTTTAGCTCTCTTCAGGTCTTTTGAGAAGCCTTACAGAATGACATAGCTGGAATCATTGTTTAGAAGTACAGTAGAACAGTAGTTAAGCCAATAACCATAGGAGATTAAAGGATAGTCCATTTCAATTAATTAGCATGGCCATTATTCAGTTAATTACACTATATAAAAATTTAATCTATTTTCAAGTCTAGTGGCAAAAAAGCTTTCTTTAATGAGATTGTTTTGCAAAATTCTCATCAAAGATACCTTGAAATTCTGGGTTGTGGAAAGAAGTATTACTAATTTTATTAATAGTTCAGACTAATTCAAATTTCTGGCTTTTAATTTCTTCCTATAAGAAGAAGAATATTTGTAGGGGGATGCAGATTTGAGGGGATCCAGAAGTCTAGCTCTCCAGAATCAATTGTTAAATTTTCTGGTTTGAGCATTTATACCTTGGGAATCAGAAGTTGCCAAAAATCAGGGCTTAACTTGATGTTTTGTTGATTGTTTATACTTAAGAAAGTAGTTAGAAAGTGTTAATAATGAAGGTTAAACTTTAAAAAGTGTTATGAATTCATTCCCCTTCTCCCCAGGAGAGCTGATTATTAAACATTTATCACAATACCCTCGGATGTAACCTTGTACATCCCAAACTGCATATTAGGCGAATTTATCATGAACCAATTCCTGCAGTTTGGTCATTTCTACTAATTTAGGACCTGACACTTAAACTTGTTATTCATAGAAAGCATACATTGATGATATATGTAAAAGGGGTAACAGGGAAAGTATGTTTAAAAGCCTACAAGCCATACTGTAAAGGATTATTAGTTCACATCCTTTTAGGTGAGAATTTTTATCAGAGTTCATAAAACTAATGACTTCATTCAAAACCTAAATAACTAAAGAAAAGTTAACATTATGAAGAAAATTGACTTAATCCTGATGATTACCACTGTGACAGATGAAGCATGGTGAAAAAAACATCTACAAAACAATAGTAATAATAATAATACCAGTAGTTGACCGAACAGCAAGGATCAAATGAGGAGATAGCATATTTACAAATTTACTTTGGAAACCTTAGAGAACCAATCACAGAACCAGGAACACCTCACTTCTGATTCCACCTCTGACAGACACATAGGCTATGTGCCTTGGGGCAATTTATTTAGCTTCTTCTGGTTCTTGACAACTCTAAGACTATGAGTTGCAGAGGAGGTGCTAACATGCTTTGGTAGTGGTAATTTACTCACCCAGGAATTCCATGAAACAAGAAAATCATAGATATGATCCCTATCCCTAATTTTGAAATAATAAAAAAATGTCGATAATTTTTTCTAATTTCCGGTATTTTTCCCCCCTATTTTCTAGAAGACAGCTTTTTTTTTTTTTTTTCTCTACAGGACAAAGATTGGTTGGCTTGCTAGAATTCCACTAGGGGCACCAAACCAAACCAAACCAAACCAAAATGCAAATATTCATATGCTACTTTATGGTTTTCAAGTGTTTTTTAGATATGTGGTTTTGCTTGACTAATACAACATGATTTTTGTGCTGACAGCTATACAAGTCACAAACTAGTTTTATGTGGGGAAAGGATTATTGCTTCCTCATGAGGGAGGAAATACTTGTCCAAAAATCTTAAAACTAAATAGTGTTTTATTTACTGGAATTTATTTTTAATATCAGGAATTATAGCAGTAATACTTTTGCATATTAAACAGAAGAAGGAATGTGTTTTCTCTTAAGCAACAGACACAGGAAGTCATTTAATCTTCTTTACCCCACCCAAGAGGCTCAGAAATATTTTGTTGAGTCAATAAGGCCAAGTGATTATGGATTCCATGGTCACTTTATTAATCACCTTGCCAATGTCAGGCTCTGGAAGAAAATTAAGAAATCAGTTGTTTCCCCTTCTCAGTCCTTGGAAGCAGGGATCCCAGCCAGGGAGGATGACAGACATCAGGGCAACAGACATTAATCCCATTAGCATAGCAACACTGGAATTTACCAAATATAGAACTTGCTGAGTGTCATAGAGTAGAACTTCAACTGAGAAGTAAATTGGAAACTTTGGAGCCTCAAGGTGCCTTCTTCAAGAAAATGATTTTAGAAGTAGAAGGGATTAGGGAAAGAAGCTCATTCAAATATGTTTCTATGTTATAGGAATTTATAGGATTCAGAGCTGAAAGCAACCTTAGACCAACATCATCCTTTTAGCAAAAGAGCAATTTGAGGCCTAACAAGGTTAATTGGCTTTTTCAAAGTCATAAAGTAGAAAGTGGGAGAGGAGGAATTTGAACCCAGGTCCCTTCCCCTGCTCTTTCTATTATACCACATCATATAGAATTATAGATATAGATCTTAGAGGTTATTGAGGCCGATTTTCCTCTTTTTACAGATGATAAAATTGAGGTATAGAGAAGTGAAGAGATTTGCCTAGGGTCACACAGCTAATAAGTGTCTAGAATAAGATTTGAACTCAAGACTTCCCGATTCTAGATTCAGGTCTATGTACTGATCCTACTAGATGCCTCTTACTGACATAATGGGGAATTGATTTTGTAGTGAAAATTATAAGATTAGAGAATTTAATAATTAAGAACCTAAGAGAATTAACTCCAGGACTAATAGTACATAGAGAATTTATTCTGTTATTCTCATCCATTATTAGATTCCCATTCTATGCAGAGGGTCAATTCCTTAAGGCAAGAAAGTCAACAATGAAGAGGATAATGGGAAGTATCATCTAGCAGTGGCCTAGGTCGATAGACCTTGTTTCCAGTTCCCTTTTGTCTCTTCACTGGCTGTGTGACTTTGGACAAGCTATTAATCTTCTCTGTGCTTTGATTTTCTCTCTGAATGAGACAATAAACCTTTCTCTACCATACAAAGAAGAATAATGGTAAGAATAATTAGAGAAAAGTATCCAAACCTCTGTTAATACAAGGATTTATAAGGATTGAAAGTCTCTAGGGTCTAAAAATCCCAGATAGTATTGTCATGAAGATTTTTATCATTTAAGACAGACTTGGTGCTGAAAAAAATATCAGTGTGTGAGAAAAGAATGAAAAAAGTTCACTGAAATATTTTTTTAAATATAGAAGGGAAGGCCAAAAATGAATCATATGTAAGCAGGGCAGCTTTGAAACTATGTACTGAATTTATTACATACGTAAAAAGAAAAGCAAGTAGCATATAATAGAGATGCACAACTCCATGTGTAATGCTCTTTTTTCCTGCTTTGTATGTAAAAATGCCATTTAATTGGTGTTTGTTTAGTTCAGAACAGAGAAAATTTGAAAAAATAAGAGCATGTCTAGTCTTAGTAGCTTCCCTTTCTTGTGAGGATTAGGCAGATATTTTAGGCATATTATTAGGCAGCATAACACAGTGATTAGGCAGTATTTAAGTTAGGACATTATAATCGTTTGTTTTCCTGACCTTCCTAAAGCTTGGACCGTCCCTGGTATAATGCTCTGCAGACACATTTTGCCCTTTGTTGGAAATGCTTTCCTTTTCTGTTTCCATGTCTCTTTGTTTAACTATAGTTTTTCCATTTATCCACTTTGTAGGGGAATTTGGCACTTTGTTGTACTTGCTTTTCCTCACAGGTAATCTATTTTCAGGGTTATGAATGTCTCTTCTTTGGGCTTATCCATCACTTTTAGTGTGAACATTGCAGTGATGAACCTGCTCTGTTGCTAAGGAACTACAGGGTGTTTAGTGCTCCCTGTTCAGCTTAGGTTTGTGTAGCTATCACTTTAAAACAGTGAGATCCAAATCAAGACAGGCAATATTAGGCAATATGGTCATTTTTAAAGGTGATTTGTTCTCACCCCTGTGAAACAGTCAGAGATAACTTTTATTTTTTCTCCTTTTGGGATATCATTTCCCTGGCACTCATCTCTGTAGGACAGATTTGTCATGTTAGGACTGTCAGTGGGGGGCTGTAAACAGAATGGGGGCTGGCAGGTAGATGTCAGGATCAGAGGAATCATACAGTAGTAGGAGACACATTGTTAGCAGAGGTTCAGATCAAGGCACATAAGAGTAGGCAAGATACCTAAATTCAGGGCAGGTAAATGACCCCAAATCCAGGCAGATGAACAATTGTTCAAGTTACCACCAGTTAGAGTATGATGATATGAAATTGACTCAGACAATTTCTAGTTCACTTGTGGACTGTTTATGATATTTTCTGCAAGATGAGGGACTAATGCCTGTCAGTGGGGTAACATGAACATGTAGATATGGGTAGATAGGAGAGGCAGTGTTGTATGGTGGAAAGGACTTAGGATTTGAAGTCAAAGAACTGTGTTCAAATCTTGATTCTTCCATTTGTGGCCTGTGTAATCTTGGGTAAGTTATTTAGCTATAGACGTCTCACCTATTTATAAAGTAAGGGGGGATGGTCTCAATGACTTCTCATGTCCTCTTTATCTCTGAGACTATGGTCCTAAGATCCTATAAATGGCTAACTAAAATATGCCAGGAAGAGAACTAGAGGCTTATAATGGGTTGTGCCCACTCTCCACTCTGATAAGGATTGGTTTTGATTTACAAAGTTCAGGATTTCTTTTTTTCTTTCTTTTGCCTTGTCTCCAATCAGGAAATTAACTTCATGACATGGTTAACAGGGCTCTTACCAGGAAACTGTATAATATGTTGGACTGCCTTTCAATGAGTTTTTATTACTTTTTTAAGTATTTGAATAACCACTGGATTGGAACAAAAATGACCAATCTTTTTTTATTTTGTTGGTGTTGAAAGCTTTTATTGCAAGGCAAGGGTCAGGCCCAAGCCCTCACTGTTTACCATTGCCATTGATGGGGAGACCAGTGTGCTGGGGTGAGGCCAGGAAGGCCTTGAGCTTGGCCCGGGAAGAGAGCCTAGCTACATAGGCAGACAACAAGGGGAAGGTGTCCAGACAGCCTGGGGCCAGTATCTGGTGAATCAACAGCAGGTCCAGCAAGTTGTAATCCACAAAAGAGATCTTTGTCCCCCACAATAAAGGCCTTGCCTCCCTGGTTCTGCTTCAGCAGGGTCTCAAAAGGCTTCAGCTGGGTAGACAGGTCCTTCACATACTGGTCCTTGCCTGCCTCATCAGATGAGGAGAAGGTACTTGAGCCTGAGGTCCTCCACCCCATCATTGGCCACGTCCAAGAGAGCAGCTTCCCGATCATCACTGCCATAGAGCCCATGTTTGCGCCCCAGGTATCTCAGGATGGCATTGCTCTGGTACAAAGTCAGGTCTCCATCTGTGAATTTGGGGAGCTGGCCGTAGAGACAGCTGGCCTTGAGGTCCCCCTTCATCCACATTTCCACGGTCATTACGTCCTCCTTCCACTACTGGCCCTGATCAGCCAGTAGCATTCGGGTGGCCTCACATTGCCCTCGGACCCGGAAGTAGGTGATGGTGTAGGGAGGCAGCTCGGGAGATAGTGATAGACAGGAATGAGCAGAGCAGGAAGCTGTATCCCAGGGTCCGCCCAGCGTTTAATAAGGCCGGACCCCGCCCTGGCTCCGACCCGGATGCCCCCTGCTCCCCCCGCAGGTGGCCAAAATGTGCTGAGTCACTGAGACTCTTCACCAGGCTCGGAGTGCGGTGCAAAGAGGCTCAGGGAGAGGGGCTGCAGCAGCGGGGAGGGGAGAGGAAGCAAAAATGACCCATCTTTAATAGAATTCTATTCAACAAGGTTTTTACAGAGACCATGAAAGTATCTGACATTTTAGGAATCCTTAATTTACTTTTCATTTCCTAGAGGCAGTATAGCGTTGTTCATGGAGTGTTTAACATGGAACCAAGAAGGCCTGGGTTAAATTTCTACCTCCAAAGCCATTTAGCTAGATGACTATGGCAAGTCAGTCAGTCAATAAACATTTATTAAGGCCCTACTATGTGTTAGGCACTGGGCTAATCAAGGTACTTGATCTTTCTGAGTGTCATTTCCCTGCATTGGGAGTGAATTGGGAACAATAATAATAATACTTGTTTTAACTATATCATAGAATTGTTGTAAGACCTCAACTAATATATGTGCAAAGTGCATTGTAAGTACTAAAGTTAATTTCAACAACTGTTATTTGGATATGAGCTTCCTGTATTAAGTTTGTGAAATGTTTACCTCATGACTAATGTCCACTAGCTATACGTGGTTAATATTGTAGTAATGTAATTGGATCAATAGTGATACAGTCTGTGACTCCAAATGGAAGAAATAGACAAGTAGTCAAGAAAACAGTTAATTTACTGTAATATAGATTCACTGTGACATGTGCAACCTTGTCACAGGACAGAGAGTCAAATCCTATACTACGTTGTCAGCTATCTTCAGTGATGGATCTTTAAAGTGGATTAGAAAGTTGCACAAATACAGTTTGCCGATACTTGATTGCAGACCCTCTTCTCTTTGGATGGGCAGTAAAATGGACAAGTGCTAAGTCTTAAAATAGACTCTTATTACATCATAAAACTAAGTGCTAGAATCCAGCCATCAGCAAAGATAAAAATCCCAAGCTGACAAATGTCAGCACTTCTTTTGATTCAATTTATACAGAGGGACATGAACAGGGAGAACATGTTAAGGACATTTGGGATGTTTTAACTTAATATTAGGTCTGACATTAACTGAACACTGAAAGGGCACCTCTTGGTCCACTGCATCTCAATGTTCAGAGTGCACAAAGTTCCATTATAGAAACAGAAACAGTGTACTTGGGTTGGGAGTAAAAGTGGCATTAGTTGGGAAGAGAGGCAAAAAAAGAGAAGCATATTTCCCTTATTCTTATCTCCCTTGGGGATAGTTGGACAACTCTCTTAGCTACTTTATATTGTAGTCCACCTGTCCATAAACTGGAAATACTCCACTGTACTTCATATGCACTGAAGAGAAAATAATTTATTATAAATAATAAAGGATAGGAAAGATGATATTTTCTAGTCATGAAAACTAGAAAAAATATGTTAATATTTCCCTCTAAATAATTGTATCCACAGTCCCTGCACAGTTTCTGGCACAGACTTTAGAAGTTGACAAATACTTGCTGACTGATTGATAATGATATAAGGCAGCCAGTCATGGATAAATGCAGTCTCTGAGGAAATGAAGTTGGAGACCACACAAAAAGTGATGGGAAGGGGAATGGTGGATGGGTTCGAGCAGGCTGGTATACATTCTATACCAGAATTCCATAGGAGAAACCATGTGAAGGATGTTGTCAAATAAATCTGTGGTTGAAAAAGATTGGCTTGTCTATGATGAGTATGAGGGATAACTAATAGACAGCTAACATTCCATACTGGTATCTTCTACTCTTGCATTGTTAGGATAATGAAGGACCCTCAAAGGTTGGTTGAACCTCTGGTAGTGGATCTAGAAGACATCATGGACAAAAGGTGAACATAAAAAGCAGTTTTTAGTGGGTTAAGACAGATGAGTAAATAACCAGATAAATGAAAATGTGGAACTTTTGGAATACTAGAATACTGGCCCTATCTATTGCTGGTGATCATGCTTAATGTCCTCTACATGCATGGGAGAATAAAATAAGTCTTCCATAGACCAGAGCAACTAATTGGTGTTTCCCAAGATTGCATAACTAGTAATGACAGAGCTGGAACTCAAAACTGAAGTGAGTCATTTATTTCAATATCAGGAATACCACCTAGTAATAATTCTTTACCAGAACTTAATATCTTATTTTTTATATACATAGAAATCATGATATTCCTTCTCATCTGACTTCTCTATTATTGCCCAGGGCACCATGATCCTTCAAGTTACCCCAACTCAAAATCTTTTTTTTTTTTAAATAATTATTTATTTTATTTGAACTTTTGAAATCTTGATATTATCTTTGACAATATTTATTCTCATTCATGACACATATCCAATCTGTGTCCAAAGCATTGTTTTTTCTACCTTTACAACATATCTATGTGTGATTCCTCTCCACTAACATAGCCTTATACTCCTTTTGGCTTTAAATCCTTGTACAACATGGTCCCTTCCTACCTTTTCAGTCTTCTTACATCTTGCCCTCTTCCATGTACTGTTTCAGAGTCATTCCTGACATATGCCACTCCCTCTCCTTACTCTATACCTTTTCACTTACTGTCTCTCCTACCTATACTGCCTTCACGCCTCACTTCTGACTTCTTTCATGATTCAAATCAAATCCAGCCTTTTCCAAGAGGCTTTTTCTTATTCTCCCTCCTCTATTTCCAGTGCCTTCCCTCTGCAATTATCTCTCATTTATAGCATATCTATATTGCTCTATATATAGACATACATTTATGTATATGTGTACTTGTAGATGTATGTGTATATAGACGTGCATATATAGTTGTTTGCATGTTGTATCCCCTTTATATTAAAACTCTTTGAAGAGAGGGACTGTGTTTTTATCCTTGTATCCCTAGTGCATAGCAGAGTGATTGACACATGGTAACCACTCTTTAAATACTTAATGTTTGATTGATAAATTGATCTATTACTATCTAGCTGGCATGAATTTGTAAAAAAGAAAACTACTTGATTCTATAATATTTTTGAAAGTCTCTAAAAATCACTTCCTTCTTCATTCCCTTTCACTTCCATTCCTACCCTATAGGATAACTGGGACATTTGGGGAAACTAGGTAGAGAAAAAAAGTAGAATGCTGGCCATGGAGTCAGGAAGACCTGACCTAAAATCAGACCTCAGACATTTACCCACTGTTACCCAGGGCATGTTATACAGCCTCTATTTACCTCAATTTCCTCATCTGTAATATATGATAATAATAATGCCTACCTTCCAAGGTTATTGTAAGGATAAAAATGAGAAAGTATTTGCATAGCACTTTATAACTTTTAAAGCCCTATATAAATATTACTTATTTTGTTATATTTCCATTGTTCTATTTTTAAAAGATTTCATTTTTAATAATGGGCAGAAAAATACAAGGCGGGTTAAGCAACAAAAATCATTATGATTAATTTCCTTCTCCCATGTGTAGATATATAGGAAAATAGGTAGAGGGGGAAGGAAAGAGAGAGGGACAGTGAGAGAGAGAGAGAGAGAGAGAGAGAGAGAGAGAGAGAGAGAGAGAGAGAGAGAGAGAGAGAGAGAGAGAAGGTGAGAGGAAGGAGATGGAGATAAAGAGATGATAGAACATCAGGTGCCAGCTTTTAAGAACCAATTGTTAAATCTTCAGGATGAACACTTATGCCTCAGAAATTGGCAAATGCTACAAAACAGGACTTAACTTATTTTATTGACTCTCTAGGCTTAGGAAAATAATGGAGAAAATGTTAATGATGCAAATTAAATTGAAAAGTATTTATTGTGTACATTTCCTCTCTGGGAGCTCATTAATACTTATCAGCATACTGCTGGAAATATGTTCCATTTAGATCATCAACTACTTAAAATGTCAGGGACTGTAATTCTTTGTATCCTCCTTTCAGTGAATGGCTCTGTGCCTTGTACGTAGCAACCATATACTAAATACTAATTTACATTTTTGAGTCCCCTGTCACAATCCTTGATCAAAAACTTTTGTAAAGGCTGACTTTAGTTAAGCAACCAGAGGATTTAACTCTGGTTAAACAAAGTTTGAAACTGTCATTCTCCCACTTATCTTTTTGTGAGCCTTTGCCCCATTTTGGCATCTTTACCCTTAACTCACTTTGTACCCTAAGAACCAGATTCTGAACCAGACTGTCAACATCATCATCATCAACCCCATCAAACTCATCATTAACTTCATAACCATGATCAATTATCCCTTGCATTTGAGTTTACTTTAGAGTTTTAAAAATACTTTCACTTACATATTCATTTCTAATTCTCCATAGCAATCCTATGTGAGGTAGGAATAGTGAGCTTCAATTTCTCCTAATCATAGAAATGGAAGATCAGTGTAGTTTAGTTTTGCCCAAGGTCACCTACCTAATAAATGTCAGCACCAGGACTCAAATCTAGGTCTTCAGAGTATGGTAGAGCAAAGATTGAATTTTGGATCAGAATACTTGCATTTGAATATTGACTCTGGCACACTGCTTTTGAGAAATTTCCCAATAATGCAAGCATTTGGGGATTTAATTTTTGCATTTGTAAATCAGAGGATTTGGGGTTTTATGAGATGATCTCCATAGTCCCTTTAAAATCTAAACTAGAGCACATTTTGAGCATATTGTAGAAGTGGAACCAAAAAGCATTGGTAATTAATTGATTATAATAGGGAGTGAGAATGAGAAGTTGAAGATGACACTGGGATTTTCACCTAAGGTCACTTGGAGGGTGATGGTCCCATCAAGAATAGGGAAATTGAGAAGAGGGGTAGATGGGGGGTGCTTATAATTAAATTTGTTTTGGACATGTTGAGTTTGAGATGACTATGAGACACACAGTTTGAGATGTCTAATAAGCAGTTGGAGATGCAATACTGAGGGCGATAGAAATGATAGGGCCAGGTAAGTAGATTTAAGAATTGTTATCATAGAAGCAAAAATTGAATCCACGGGAGTGGATGTGATTTACCAAGTTAAATGGTATAGATGGAGAAGAGAAAAGGACCCAGGACAGCTATAACCACTGTATATCCTTTACATATCTGTGAAATTCAGGTTCCAAAAGTACAGAATTGATTATCACTGTCCTCAAGAAACTTAAGTAGCTCCTTCTTGCCTCCAGGATAAAATGAAGAATTCCCTTAGTGTCATAAGTTCTCCCAAATCTTATTCTAGCCTTACATTCTCTATCTATTCCCATTCTCTATCCATTCCCAATACTATCTACATTACTGTTAAGTTGTGTCCAACTATTTGTGATGTCATTTGGGGTTTCCTCTGTTACAGATACTGGAGT
Organism: Gymnobelideus leadbeateri; assembly: GCA_011680675.1. Classification (NCBI taxonomy): domain Eukaryota; kingdom Metazoa; phylum Chordata; class Mammalia; order Diprotodontia; family Petauridae; genus Gymnobelideus; species Gymnobelideus leadbeateri. The sequence goes on from WOXC01005090.1 coordinate 997,384, forward strand.
GGTTTGCCATTTACTTCTCCAGTTCATTTTACAGATGAAGAAACTGAGGCAGAGTTAATTGATTTGCCCAGTGCCACAGAGCTATTGAGTGTCTGAGAATTTTTCTTACTTCAGGCCCAGTAAATCACCGAGCTGCCTCCAATGTTGCTACTCTATGTTGCAGTCCAACCGGCATGTTTGCAGTTCCCCATAAAGGGCATTGTACCACCTATTTCTATGCTTTCGCAGAGATTGCACATTTTCCTGTAAAGTATTACCTCTCTTTACCTTTCTCCTGTTTTCAAAGTCAGTTCATGTCATCTCCTATAGGAAAACTAACCTGATACTCATGGCAGCTTGTGTGTCCTCAAAATATTTTGTGTATATATATATATATATTGTGTTTCTACTTCTCCAGCTTCATGTTGTTCTCTCCTCTTCTTCCTCTCCTGAAATTCTGTGGTGGTGGTGGTGGGGGGGAGAGGAAATTCCTTGAAAGCAGGGAATTTTCATTTTTTTCCCTTTGTATCCTTAATACCTAGCTCAGTGTTGGGCTGTTAGCAGGCACTTTAATAAATTCTTATTTACTGAGTGAATAAATGAATGATTCTTTTGAATTATCACTCACTTTGAAGTTCCTATAGTAATAGCTGATATACTAGTATCTTGTACTAATATCTGATTCTATTAACTGTTAGAAATAAACAAAAAATGACTAAATCAACTTCAGGGGCCCAGGGAGATTGAATTCTTTTCCACTGATATCTTGAGCCAAGTCTGCTTAGTCATAAGAGATCCATCTACTTTAGGATAAACAACATTAAATTGTTAAAAGTCACTTATGCCACACTTCAGGAAATTCCTAAGAGACCTTGAATCTCACACAGTATTAGAAAGCTGAAGATTTCATTTTCTTCTACAAGAACTGAGTTGCTTCCAGCTAGGGATATGCTAAGCCATTTGGAAATCATTTGATTTGGTATCCCCTTGCTCAGTTGGTTCCTAATCTGAGAGTGATAGTGCATGATGGCTGCCAGTTAAGATAAAATTCTGAAGCTTTTCATTGCAGATATAAAGGGTGCTTGACCTTGACTATTTTAAACAGAGTGTTTTAGAATCTTCCTCCAATGAAAATAATATCTAATGCTAGGAATTCAAATAACTTTGAGATATTTTGTGTTATCCAAAATAATATTGGAATCTCAGTTACATTGTAGACTCATAGCATATGGGATCTTCTAGGAAAGTGCAAGATACTTGAGAGCAAGGCTTATTCCTTTAAAAAAAGGGGATTTATTTTGTCTTTGTCTGTTTAGTGCCTGCCACGTAATAAACATTTAACAAATTTTTGGTGAATTGAATTGACTGCAAAGAAACTCATTGAAAAGTATTTTTAAAAAATTTCTTTGATGAATGAAAATTGGCTTTTTCTCAAAGTAGAATCCTATACATTATATGAGGCAAAAGAAATTGTATTAAGGAGAGATGAATGGAATATTGCTATACCAAAAGAAATTATCAAAATTAAAGATATAGATAATTGAAGCATATAGAAGCAGGAAATCAATATAAATAACCATTACAAAATGTAAATGGAAAGGATGAGAAAATAAAACTGAGATACCTATGGTTATAATAGTAAAGTTTGACCCCAAAGGAAAGAGGAAAAAAATATGCCTCCATCCTTTACAGAAATGGGTTATTAGTAATATAGAATGCTGAGCATATTGTCATTCTTTATTACTTTGTGGGTTAGCTTTGCTGTACTTTCTCTCTTCTCCCTCCTCTGCACCCCATCAAAAAACATTTATTAAGCATCTACTATGTGCCATGAACTGTGCCAAGTGCTAGAAATACAAAAAGAGGCAAAAGACAGTTAGTGTCCTCACAGAGTTCACAATCTAATAAGGGGAGATAATGATAAAAAATATGTACAAGATTTATGGAGGAAAAACGGGAAATCATTAAAATAGGGAAGGCACTAGAATTAAAGGGGTTGGGAAAGACTTGGTGTAGAAGATATGATTTATGCTGGGGCTTGAGGGAAACCAAGGAAGCCTGTAGGGAAAGATGAGGAAGAAGAGCATTTTAGGTTTGGGAGATGGTCAGAGAAAATGTTCAGAGCCAAGTGATGGGAGTGTTTTATTCTAGACAGAGCAAGGAAGCCAATATCACCAGATCAAAGAGTCAACACTGGGGAATAAGGTGTAAGAAGACTGGCAAGTAGGAAGAGGTTTGATTTTGAAAGGCTTTGAATGTCAAACAAGAGTATTTAGTATTTGATCTCAGAGGTGATAGAAAGCCACTGGAGTTTATCGAGTAGGAGGGTGACATATTCTGACCTGCAGTTTTGCAAAATCACTTTGAACAGAAGATGGATGAAGGCAGGCCAATCAACTGGCAGGCTATTGCAATAGGCCAAGCCTGAGGTGACATGGGCCTGCACTAAAGCAGTGGCAATTTCAGAGGAGAGAAGGGGGTACATTGAGAGAAGGGGGCACATGAAATCAACAGGCCTTTGTACCAGAATGGATATGGGATATGAGAGAGTGAGAAATAGTGAGGATTTGAGGATAACACATAAACTGTGAGCCTAAGGGACTGGGAAGATGGTGTTGTTTTTGACAGTAAAAGGGAAATTGGTAGGTTAGGGTTTAAAGGGAAAGTTAATGAGTCCAGTTTGGGGCATAGTGAAATTATAATATCTACTGTTTGAAACACAGTTTGAAATATCTGAAAGACAGTTGGAGATGTGTAATTAGAGTTCAGCAGGGAGGTAGATGGCAGAATAGGTAGATGTGAGAATCATCAGATAAAATCATCTCCATGTCTTGATTACAAAGGATTGTTCTATGGGTAGGAAAAAGGAACAGGATATGTTTGAAAATAAAGGTGATATAACAATAAATGATGCCATTAAAAAAACAAACAACAGACAAATCAACCTTTTCTCACCTATGTTCCTCAATTCTTAGTTACCTGTGATTTGCTCTCTTTTCATGATTGGTTAGCCTAGATCATATTATACATCCATCTTAATTCATTATTCTGGGTTTTTGCATTCAAGGGCACTAGTAAAGTAAGCCAACTCTGACATTCAGTACACTCCTTCCCTCTCCTCCTTACTGTTCAAGCTCAAAAATATCTGATATGGAAGCAATCTTTTTATCCTTTCAATTTAGCTCTTGCCTTCTACTTTATACTTGCTGACCTTTTATATTAGTCTTTTGTGTTTGACTGTGCTGGGAGCTGTCTTGAAGAACAAGTAAATTATGACTGCTTTGAATTATCATCTAATCAGTTTGCTGCTTAGCATTTTGTAATTTTGTCCAAGGTTTCACTTTGTTCCTCTCTTGTCACCGTGATTTTGGTACCATTATCTAAATTCTTTCTCATGAAACTTGAGATTAAAAAAGTAGTTTTTTCCCCCTTCACTTGCTTTTTCAAAATAGATTTACATATCTAGTAAAATCCTTATTCTGCGCAGGGACAGTTTGACAACTTTTCTATAACTGAAGAGTGTTTGAACTAAAAAAGATTGTTAAATAATATAAAGTCTAACCCCCTCCTTATCCAAATATATATATATTCAGTTTATATATATTCATATATATTAGAGAATATATATGTATATATGTATATATATATGTATATATATATTAGAGAGAGAGAGAGAGAGAGAGAGAGAGAGAGAGAGAGTTGGAAGAGAATTTAGAGACCATTTAGTTACATCTTGTCATTTTATACACAAGGAAACTGGCCCAGAAAGGTAAAAAACTACAAAGGACCTAGAAGACCACACAATTCTTCAACTCCCTCATTTTACACTTGAGGAGATTGAGGCTCTGGAAGTTGAAGTAACTTATTCAGGTTCACATAGGTTGTAACTAATTGATAGCAGAATGAACCAAGGTCCTCTGATTCCGAATCTATTTCTTTCCCTTGAACATTGTCTCCTTAAGAGAAGTGAGTTAAACTTGTCTAGGAAGGGGCAAACCTGAGGCTGCAACCCAGGCCAATTGAATTTAATTCAATAAACAGTGATTAAGCAACCTCTGTGCACAAGGAGCTGTGATAGGTGGTGAATATGCAGAAATGAAATAGTCCCTATCTTCAGAGAGCTTCTATCCTATTGGGGTCCTGCCTCTCAGGCTGGTGTTTTTTTCTTCTGTATCTGTTGTTTTTCACTGTGTGATGAATGTAAAAGCTACTTTCTTATCATAGATTCCAGAATAGAGTTGGCAGGGAGAGAATATAAATGCATTATTTTCATTCTTTATTCGAGACCATAGTTGACATTGTTGTAGGGAGTGTATTATGTGGTAGACTCATGTGTGGTGTGGATTGAGGGAAATCAAAACTTTCCCAGTGATAATTTTAGTCTGTCTGCCACAGAGTCTGAAATTGCCCCATTACTGCTGGGGCCTTTACTGCTGACATTAAAGGTCTCTATTCAAATGCAAATGTTACAGAAAAAAGAATAAAACTTTAGTTTCTTAACATGAGTTGACATCATACATAATTTAGACAGTCACCTAGTAACTGAAGACAATATATAATGCTAAGTCAACAAACATTTATTAAGCACCTACTATGGTTAGGCATTGTGCTAAACTCTGGGGATACAGAGGAAGACCAAAGCTCTCCAAACAAAACAAACTAGGAGCTTACAGAAAACAACATGCAGACAACAATGTACAAACAAGATGTATACTGGAACAATTGGAGATAATCTCAGAGGAAAATCACTAAGATTAAGAAGAATAGGGAAAGGCTTCTTGCAGATGAGAGTGAATACTTAAGAAAAACTAGAGAAGCCAGGAGGCAGAGATGAAAAGGGATAAAATTCCAAAGCATGTGGAACAGCTAGTGAAAATGCCCAGAGTAGGGAGGTAGAATGTCTTGTTTGAAGAGTGGTAAGGAGACCAGTGACACTGGATATCAGAGGATGTGGAAGAGAGTAAAGTATAAAAAGAATTGGAAATGTCAGATGAGACCAGGTTATGCCAAAGACCAGAGAAATGATTTTATATTTGAACCTGGAGGTGATAGGGAGCTACTGGTATTTATTTCGTAGAGGATCTAATATAGTCAGGCCTTAATTTTGGCAAGATAAATTTGATAGTTGAATGGATAATGGATTTGAGTGAGGGAGGAAGATCAACCAGAAGGATATTGCATAGTTCAAATGTGAGGTGATGAGGGCCTGCAGCAGGGTGTTTGGAATGTCAGAGGAAAGAATGGCGGAAGGTATAAGAAAGATGTTACAGAGGTGACAATAATAATAACAACAAAAATACTTGGGATGGATTAGATATGGGGAAGGGTAGTATGGGTGATGTTTAAGATGACACCTTGTGAGTCTAGACTGCTGGGAAGAGGGCCATACCTTTGGCAGTAATCAGGATGTCAGAATAGGGGAGGGGTATGGTGGGGAGATATTGATTCCAGTTTTGTACCAATGAAGTACATAGAGATTAAGATGTCTATGACACATCCAGTTTGAGGTACCTTATAGGCAGTTAGAGATGTGAGACTGAAAGTCAGGAGCTGGGTTAGAGTTGGACATATAGATCTGAGAATCATCTATAAAGAGATGATTATTCAATCCATGAGAACTAATGAGATCAATGAGGGAAATTGTATAGGCAGAGAAGAAATGAGGGCCCAGGCTGGAGAACTGGTGATGATCCAGAAAAAGATATAGAAGGAGTGGTCAAACATATAGGAGAACTAGGAGTATTCAGTTCCACTAAAACCTATATAGAAGAGAGTATCAAGGAGAAGAACAGGATAAGCAATGTCAAAGGGTGGCAGAATGGTTAAAAAATGAGAATTGATAAAAGTTGGCATTGAGTTGGTAACTTTGGGGAAAACAGTTTCAATAGAATGATCATTTGGAAGCCATGCCATAGGGAGTTAAGAAAAGAGTGGAGAAAAAGTGGAAGCACAAATTGTAGATGGTCTTTTCTAGGGGCTTAGCCTTATAATGCAGGAGAGCTACAGGACCATAGCTAGCAGGAACAGAAGGAAAAATAAGGATTGTTTTTGATCATAGGGAAATATGGATATTTATGTAGGTAGATGAGAAGCAAAGGGCAGACAGGGAGACACCTGAGATAAGTGAGAGAGTGGGGATGTTGAGGATACAATCTTTTACAGATGGGCATGAGGAGGAGTCTGTTTTGATAGAAAAAGGGCCACTTCTTAAGGAAAGTTCTCAGCTGAGAGGATGAGGGGAGAGGGAGCCATGGAAAGAAGGTTGAAAAAATTGTAAAAGCCATTGTGGTGAGTGGAATAGAGAATCAATTACGTAGGTGTAAGATGAGGCTTTGCCACAGTGAGGGGACAGGTGAGACTATGTAACATTAACTGGTAGTGTAGCCAGGTAGCACAGTTTCATGATTTTCTCCATCTTCATTCAGCAACATGTATGTAGGAACAATGGTATTGTTTAAGAAGGAAGACCCTGAGTGGAATCCTCCTGTGGGAAGCCATAGGGCACCATGAGAATACTGTAGATTTAAAGAGGAGCATCTGAATAAGGGATATGGGAATACTAAAAGCTAATTTTTTGCCACAGGTATCCACAAGCTCTTAAATTTGAACTACTATTGGCAATGAACTTAATAGTACGTTAAGAAAAACCTCTTCTTTCTATGAATAAATCTTTTGTGGTTTATCTTTTTATTTTTCCTCAGTATTTTTGAAATAAATTTTCTGCTGCCAATTGCAAATGCAGGCTGTTCCAATATGACCATTATTAACAATTCAATGATACAAAAGAATTTTCAAAATCAAAGTGATACAAAAATGCTCAACAGAAATACAAAATGGTGAGATAGAAATAGTATTGTTGAGGAGTTAAAGATCTTATTGTGACTTTGAAATGCCAAGAGTCACAGAATATCAGAGTTGGAGGGGTCTTCAAAATTCAATCTTCCATAAAACAGATCAGGAAGCGAGGTGTTCTAGTGCTAAACCTGGAGTCAGGAAGGCCTGACTTCAAATACTGACTGCCAATATTTACCAGCTATATTATGATGGTCAAATCACTTAACCTTTACCTGACCCAGTTTCCTCATCTGAAAACTGGGGATAATATCATCTTCCTTCCAGAGTTGTTATGAAGATCAAATGAAATAGTATTTGTGAATTGCTTAGCACATAGTATGTATGTATATATATATATATATATATATATATATATTTACAGTATGTACATAGTAGGTACTTAGTAAATGCTTATTCCCTTTCCTTCCCTTCCTAAAATCATTATCCAATTTTTGCTGGAAGGCCATCAATGTTGGTGAATCAATTACCTCCTGTAATGTTCTATTCCATTTTTGGGTAGATCTTATAGTTACAAAGGTTTTGTTTTATTTTTCTTTGTATTAAACTGAAATCTACGTCTTGGAAATGTTCACCCTTTACTTGTAGTTCTGCCCTCTGGGGTGAAGCAAAATTATTCTAATATGATTTGTTTATATTCCAAGGTAAATCACATAAAACCCCTAATCCTGTTTCCTCATCTGTAAAATAGATACCTCATGGATTATTGTGAAGATCAAAGGAGCTATATCCAAAAGTTTTGTAATCATATAACCATATAAATGCAGAGATAGCTACAGAACTAGCTAGCTAAATGGTTCAATTGATATCTTGCCTCAGATACTTACTGGACTGTGTGACCCTGTACAGGTCACTTCACTTCTTTCTTAGTAAATGAGGTTAATAATAACAAATGTGATAACCTATGAAAAATGATCTCTCTCTCTCTCTGTCTCTCTGTCTCTGTCTCTATGCACACACACATACTATAGTGTTAGAACAGCTGTTACAAATTATGAAATTATTGTGCTGTTAGCAGTTAGAAAGTAAAGAGTTTACATATGCTTTGATAAATTTTGTAAAGGTCAACTGCAAAGTAGAAATTTTTATAATAAAAGTATTCAATTAAACTTAACTAAAACTATTTCAATTTAATGTTTTATAATGTTTCTTTCATCTATGCTATGAATGAAAAATAGGTAATTGCTCAGATAATTATAAGTTATTTAAATATATTGCAGCTTGGGTTGGCTAGGTGGCACAGTGAACAGAACATTAGCCCTGGAGTTAGGAGGACCTGAGTTCAAATCTGGCCTCAGACATTTAACACAAAAACTAGCCTTGTGACCTTGGGCAAGTCACTTAACCCCAATTGCCCTACCTTCCTCCCTCCAAAAAAAAAAAGAAAAAGAAAGAAAAATATATTGCAGCTTTTATTGAATTGTAACTTCCTGCTGCATCATTAGCAGAGAAGTGAATGGATATGGAAAATTTTAATACAGAATTTATAGTGAATTAGAGCACACTTTTAAGTTATCACCAATTATATTTGCTATTTTTTAATGATGCTTTAGAGTAATGTCAAATCACAGTGACAGGGAGGCCTTAGGAAGACTATCTGAAGCACAAATGTATGTTTATACTGGTTTTCTCCATTAAAATTTTTGCTCTCTTAACATTCAAAATTTTGTTCTCAACATTCAAAATTCAATTGCAGTTTCATTATTATGGACTTTGTGATAATGTCTACACTTCTAAAAACTATCAAATTTCAACTCTTATTTTCTTTTGACATATTTTAGAGAAAATCAGAAATTCCATAGTTCTGAAATACAACTATATAAATGGCCTTCCAATTATTAGAAAGTAGCTCCTAACTTTATGTTCCTGGCCAGTCTATTGTATCTATCTGTCTTGAAGAAGGAGTGAATGCAAATAGACTTCTCTTTCATTTACTTCCATTCTTGCACTATTGCTATTCTTTAGACATTCTCCTTGAATAGTCTCTTTAAATATAAAAACATTGGAATTTAATTTTTTTCCCTAGGAGATTTAAAAAATTCCAAACTAGAGATAGTAGTAACCTAGTAATAGCCTCTCATTAGTAACCTAGACAAAGAAACAATAAAATAAATGTAATGTTGGTTGAGGAAACACTGTAATGGGCTATTAATTGAAATTAAGGAAACATTCTATTTCTGGGAAATTTCAAGATGGAAATAAACACCTAGTTCCATGTTGGATTTAGACATTTCTTTGCTGAAAGAGAATAAGACTAGGCAAAATGATATATTAAAATCCTTTCCAGGCTCCAGAATTTTAGATTATAGGCTCATAATTGAATAGAAAGAGGTGTCATCCTTCAGGTATAGCAAGAATAACTGATATTTGGGGAAATGAAAGTCTGAAGTTTCTATTTATTCACTGTCCTGAAATCAACACATCAGACTTTGCTAATGCTGACTGAAGCAAACATTTATTTTGAAACTGAGGAACAAGGTTAAAAATAAAATCTCAAGATCTGAAAAGAATGATGAAATTGAAGGCTTCAGAGGAACACTGTGTGGTCAGCACATTTCAAATTGAAGAGAAAATTATGTTTTTGAGCAATAACTGCTAGAATTTCAGTTCGGGTCTCTCTTTGCCAAGAGTAGACATACAATAAGTTATTGCTCTCTATTTCCCTTCTTAGCAGCACAGTGTTTTGTACTTGTTAGACACACAGTATCTTTTAAAAAGAATGGTTTTTATGTAGATCATGTAGATTATGTAGATTTAATGCCAGAAGGAATTACACAGGCTATCTAGTTCATTATTTTATATAAGGAATTGAGGCTTAGGTTAACTGACATCTAATGTTACATATGTACCCGAGCTAGCACTTAAACACAGGTTCTCAATTCAGTACTCTTTCTTGTATCCCCAAGACAGCTTTGATGCCCATTTTGAGTGGTTGTTGAGTACATAATCAGTCTGGAAGGCTGCATAAAACGGGGAATTGGAGTAATAACACTTGGGTCCAAGAGATTGAAAGTGACCAATAGGATAATAACCTCAATTATGAAAGCATCATTCAGTAATAACTCAAGTGCTCCAGAGGAGCCCTGTTCTAGCTAGGAGCAAACATTGTTTTTAAGAAGTCAAAGGAGAAAGTAAAAGGGTTATCCACCAAGGGTAACTAGCTAGCGACGTAGAGAACTCAGCATGGTAGGCACAGCAATTGAAGACCTAGAAAAATAAAATTCTTTCTGACTCAACCCATGGCACTTTCAAATGGTTCAACATCAGTTGTAGATATGGTTTTATTGAAGGGAATGATGTTAGAGATGATGAATTGTCATTTGCTTTACTCCTATGCCTTAAGGAAAAAAATAGATCTTTCCATCTACCTTGCAGCTGAAGCTTCCTATGTATGTGCTTCCCCTTGTAAGAATATAATCTTGTTGAAAATAAAATGTCTTGGGATGGCTTGGTGGTGCAGTGAATAGAGCACTGGCCCTGGAGTCAGGAGGACCTGAGTTCAAATCTGGGCTCAGGCACTTAACATTTACTAGTCGTGTGACCTTGGACAAGTCATTTAACCACATTTGCCCTGCCTTCCCCTTCCAAAAAGCAACAAAACCCAAAAAAATAAAACCAAAAAGAAAGTAAAAATATCTTACCTTTTCATGTATCCACATCGTTTAGTAAAGAACTTTGCACATACTAAGCACTGCTCATTCATTCATCCTATGTGAAGACCTGATTTTATTTCATTGCACTTAAATTTCTTGGGCATGTTTATTCTCTATCCTGGGGGGTGGGGGGGGTGAATGTTAAAAAATGAAAACCTTAAATAAAGACTCTCTAATTTTATCTATGTGAAAGATTTTTAGAGATATATGAAGATACATGTTTCCCTCTGCATGTCGAATTGATCTTCTTTTCCAATGTAACAAGTATTCATTCAGCTTCTAATCTGTGCTGAACATAGTTAGGCTCTTGATGAGATTAAAAAAATAGCTAAAACATACAATCTTAAAATTTAGAGCTGGGGAAGAGGGGAAGGATAGGACCCTCTCATTTTAAAAGAAGAAGTATCTGTATTTTACTCACTTTTGTGTTAGGATAGTACTTGCAATGATAAAGTTACCTACCCAGACTTAATTACGAGAGCACCATTCAGCAATGCCTTAAATGCTTTAGAGGAGCCTTGCTCTGGCTAGGAACAAAAAGAGTTTTCAAGAAGACACAGGAAAGAATAAAAGGTTGCTTCCCCTTTCCTACAAGCTCCAGACAAAATACTTTTTGTTCATCACATTTTGAAATACCACACTTAGAGTCAGTAAAACCTGAATTCAGATTTTGCAATAAATAGTTATTAGCTGTGAAACTGTAGGTAGGCCATTTAATCTCTCAGCCTCAATGTTTTCATCTGTAAAATGGGGATATTAGCACTTAATTCAGTGGTTCAGTGTGAAAATCAATGAGATAAAGTGTGTAAAGTGCTTTACAAATTTTAAGAAGTTGAATCTACATTACATACTATTATAATTTCATTCTCATGATAATCATCTCATTCTTTTTGCCTTTTTCAACATGGCTCAAATAAAAAAAAGTTTCAGAGACAAGTAATTTTCTTATTTATTTTTTGATATTTAATATCCTGTAGACTATTTCAAATGTACATTAAATGACTCTTTTTCATATTCTCTAGGCTTACTTAAAGAACTTTTGAGGTAGATTTAGTAGCAGAGAGTACTACAGAGATGGTATAGTCCTCATCCTGTTCCCACATAGTTTTGATTTCTTCTTTTAAGTTTTTATATTTTGAAAGCTTTTCATTCCTTATGGATTAGAGATTATAAGCATTTGGCATGGGGATGTTGTTGTGGTTACCATTTTGATTATATTTCTGTTATCCCATTGTAAGAATGGGCCCAGTTCAGTAGCAGAATTATTATACGAAGACTAATGACTCTAGTACAAATTACTGGATGTTTAATGTATAAAGACATTTAATCAAAATGCTATGTGGAATCAGAGGGGTTAAGTACATACTTAGGGTTTGTATCATAAGTCACCCATATGTACACAATGAAATTAATTATTGATGAAAAGCTAATAATTATAATTGTCATGTTTATAAATAGCACTTCGTGAATTCAGGGCATGGATTTCTATCTTGTCTTTTTTTCACAGCTATATAGATTAACCCCAAAGTAAGTACCAGAGGGATTAGGAAGTATATCTATTTTGACCTACATGTTTGAGTTGCTCTAGAGTAAATTTCCCTTAGAATATGACCCTAAAGCCTATGTTGGTTGTGTTCTCTTGTTCAGTTCAGTTTGAAGGAAATGTTGATAAGTTTATGAAACTCTAATGAAAAGGATATCATAAATTTATATTTAATTCGCATTACTTGAATTGGGCTATGGACTTCCTCTAGTTCTCACTTGTCCTTTAGTTGACCTAAAAAAAATTCTACAAGATAGAAAATAGATTTTTTTTGTGTGTGTATAACTCATATTTTAATGTGACACATACATAGTTGGAGTCATAGATCTCCATTCCCTGCAAACAAATCAGAGAATGCTTGTTTTTGTTATTAATTATTGATTGGCCATCTGTAAAATTTATTTTCTTTTTAAAAATTTTATTTACTTTGAGTTTACAACATTCAGTTCCACAAGCTTTTGAATTCCAAATTTTCTCCCCCTTATTCTCCTTCCCCTTACTTCTCCCCCCACCATGGAAGCATGCAATCTGACATAGATTCTACCCATACCTTCACATTAAACATTAGTCAAGTTGTAAAGAAGAATTATAACCATTGAAGTGAACAACGAGGAAGAAGAAAAAATAAAACAAAACAAAAAAGAGAGAGCAAGAAGTTTGCTTCAGTCTGTATTCAGATTCTATAATTCTTTCTCTGGATGTGGATAGACTTTTCCATCATGAGTCTTTTGGAGTTTTCTTATAGCCTTGCATTTCTGAGAGGAGACTAGTCTATCAGAGATAGTCATTACAGATATAATGTATCTGTAATTACATACAGTGTTCTCCTGGTTCTGATCTCTTCACTCAGCATCAGTTTTTATAAGTCTCTCTAAGTTATTATGAAGTCCATCTGCTCCTCATTTCTTATAGCAAAATAGTATTCCATTACATTCATATACTACAACCTGTTTAGTCATTTCTCAATTGATGGGCATCTCCTTGATTTCCAATTATTTGCCACAACAAAAAGAGCTGTTATAAATACCTTTGTACATACGGGTCCTCCTCCCACTTACTAGGAACCTTTCAAGGTAATGAAGATGATTCCAAGGAAATTGAGGACAGAAAAGATTTTAGATTTAGCTGTTCTGATTATTTATGTTGTTCTTTTTATTTTAATGCACTTTTCCCAATGATGTAGTGTAGCATTTATTTGTTTTTTCTCTGGTTGGTACATGATGAGGGAGTCCTCAAGATCAATTGCCTTTCTATACATGTAGATTGTTAAAGCCCCTGGATATGTACAGTGGTATTTTGTACTTAATTGCAATGTCTTTGTAGAAAACCTTTTGGAAGAAGAGGTTTTTCATCTCTTTACTTTAACTATTGACCTGCAAATAAGCAGCTGTTTGATTTTTCCCAGTCTAAATCTTACTTAATTCACTCTTCTTTCTTTCTGCTTAATTTTATTTCCCATTTCAGTCCACTAAGTAATTAGTACCTTTTAAAGAAGAATTTAAAGGCTGAAAAGAACTACTTAAGAGCATTGTTAAGTTACCTGTAAGAGTCCATGCTGTGTCACATTCTATCACAGCCCTTAAAATATGAGGCTAATTTCTGTTTGTGTCTGGATGAAAATTGCTTTTGCTTTAAAAAGTAAAATGATCACTAGAAGATTGTAGAATCAAAGAATGTAAAAATCCCTATGTGTGCTCTAAAACTGGTCACTTAAAATAATTCAATTAAATTCAACATGCATCTATTGAACATCCACTCCGTGGAAATCACTGTACTACTGAGGCAATAAAGTGACACAAATAAAGCATAGTCTCTGCCTTCCGGGAACATATAGTCTAGTAGGGGTAAGATATTCACAAATTTACTATAATATTGAATACTGAATTGCATGAATGGTCCTATAAAAATGCTGGAAAAATTCATAAGATGGAATGGAGAAGGTGACATTTGAATTGAACCTTGAAAGATTGGCAAGATTAGGTTGGCAGATATGTGAGAACATCCCAGAATAAGAAGAATTCAGCAAGTTTAGATGGTGAAGAATTTCCCCCCCCCCACTTAATCATATTTTAATTTTTCCAATTTCATGTAAAGATAATTTTCAACATTTGCTTTTTTGAGATTTTGGGTTCCAATTTTTTTCTCACTCCCCCCTACCTTTTCCCTTCCCAAGATGGCAAGACATCTGATACCTGTACAATCATATTAAACATATTTCCATATTAGTCATGTTGTGAAAAAAATAATCAGAAGAAAAGGGAAAAATTACAAGAAAGAAAAAAATGGTGCAAATAATATACCTCCATCTCTATTCGGACTCCATAGTTCTTTCCCTAGATGTGATAGCATTTTCAATCATGAGACTTTTTGAATTGTCTTGGGTCATTGTATTGCTGAGAAGACCCAAGTCCATCTCAGCTAATCATCACACAATGTTGCTGTTGCCATGTGCAATGTTCTCCTGGTTCTTTTCACTTCACTCAACATAAGTTTATGTAAGTCTTTCCAGGTTTTTTGGAAACCTGCCTGCTCAACATTTCTTATAGAAATAATAGTATTCCATTACATTCATATACCACTTAGCAAAATGATTAATATGCAGTAATCAATTAAGGAATACTTTTAAATTAATTAACCAATTCATTGAATCATTTATTTATTCATTTATACCACTAGACAATGAAAAGCAGTGATTGGGGTAGCAACTGGAGGACTGGCATTGAAATATGGCTTCTGACATTTTCCCCATGTTTTCATGGGTCTGATTTGAGAGGAAGGCCACTCTGAAGGAGGGGTGGGTGCCAAAGAGTGACCAGGAAGAAAGCCACAACCCAGGGCAGCAGTAACTAGTCTCACAAATGGGGTGGCAGAGAGTGATTATAACTGACTGCACTACCTGCCTGCTAACCAGTTCAGCACAGAAACCAGCCATGGTAGATTTAGAGATATTTATCATAGATAGGTGATATGAATTGTTTTCCTAAATGACAGTTTCTTCTTGTTATTTTAGTTACATTGATTTTCTTTGTGCAAAAGTTCTTTAGATTTTATATAGGGAAAATAATCTAGTCTGTCTTTTGTGATTTCCTCCAGCCCTTTTTTGGCTATAATATTCTAGTACATCCTGATCTCTTCTAGGTTTATCTGTCTCTTCCGTGCTGGTGTTATTGTTTTTCATAATGTGACATTTTCTGTTAAATTTACTTCTCCATTTGAAACTTATTTTGCTATATGTTTTAAGATATTGTCTAAAACTAATTTCTTTTGAACTACTTTCCTATTTTCCCAGCAGTTCTTGCCAAATAAGGTCTTTTCCTAGTTCCTTCATTTTTTCATGGAAAAAAAATAAGGGAGATGAAGCAGAGAAACTTTAAAGTCTATTCTGGATCTATATTCTATGATATTATGAGCCTAAAAGAAGGAAATAGGTCTCTTTCCAAATTTTATTCTACTCCAGGGTGGCAAAACTATGGCCTTGAGACCACATGTGACCCTCCAGGTCCTCAAGTGCAGCCTTTTGACTGAATCCAAACTTCACAGAACAAATCCCCTTAATAAAAGGATTTGTTCTGTAAAACTTGGATTCAGTCAAAAGGCTCTACCCAATGACCCAGAAGGACACATGTAGCCTTGCGGTCACAGGTTCCCCACCCCTGTTCTACTCCTTTCTTCTTTAAATGAAGAAGGGTCAAACAACTTGTAGGTTACTTAGCTCTTGTTAAGGACCACCTACTCACTGACTCACCTTTCTTGTCCAAACTATACCCTCTAGGCTACCCCATCTCTAGAAAGGAAGAAGACTCTTATCTGGCAGGCATTATTTCCAAAATTTACACTAACAGCAACATTTGAATTGAATTTAGTAGAAAGTCAGCATAGGTCTATTCTATAAGTGAATAATCTTGGGGATATAATAAGAAAGTATCTTTAGAGGATCTTAACCTCTAGAGTCTTACAGACAGTGCTTATTGGTGAGAAGAGGTATCTCTTGCTGTCCACATATATTTCACAACACAGCAAAATGAAAATGTCCTGATAGACTAAGACAAAGGATATTTTTAAATTGTAAGACTGTCACTGATGGTGACTGGATTCTCACCCTTATGCTAATGGAGCACTCAAAATAGGTGCCAGGTTCTGTGTAGTTAACTTCTCCAGAACAATAAAGTCTTCCATGTTTTTAGCCACAATATCTCAGAGTTATGGCTCTCATTTGGACAAAGAGTTTGAATTTATCTCTGAGTGTCAAAACCTTGGCTTCTTTCCCCTTATCTTAGAGACCATATCTTTACAAAACCAAAGAATATGAGAGCTGGAAGAGAACTCAGAGTTCATTTATTCCAACCTGTCCTTGGACAGGAGCTCCCTCAATCATATCTCTGATGATGGTTTGTGAACCTTGCTGGTACAGATGGTCTATTTGTGCTAAGCCCCAGGATCTTTTGCATTGAAGATTTATTATGTAGTTTTCAGTCCAAGGAGCATGAGTGACCACATTTATTCAGCTTTGCCAGAGACCAGTTTAATGACCATTATCCTTCCAATTTTTTTTCAGAATAGTCTCCAGTTAGTGAATTTCTTTGTTGTTGTTGTTATTGTTGTTGGGTGGGTTGGGAGGGTACAGGTAAGTTTAGGTTCATAAGATTTTAAATTTAGATTTAGAATTAGGAGAGTCCATAGCAGTCATCAAGTCATATAATTCCAATCTCTTAATTTTTTTTTGCATTTTGGAGGGCAATTGGGGTTAAGTAACTTGCCCAAGGTCACACGGCTAGGTTTTTGTTTGTGTGTGCGTTAGTGTCTGAGGCCGGATCCGAACTCAGGTCCTTCTGACTCCAGGGCCAACGCTCTACTCACTGCGCCACCTAGCTGCCCCTTAATCTCTTCATTTTACACTTAGGGGAAATGAAGCTTATGATGGTTCTGAAGTTCCTTGCCACAGGTTATCTAATTAATAATAGGAGTTTACATGAACGTAGGTCTTCTGACTTCAAATTCCCCAGGTAGGCAGCGGCACCATCAGCTGTGTTATGGTCCTCAGTCAAATATCCAGTTGGTATTTTGATGTGACTCAGACACCAAAATGTATCAGAAGGACTTCCCTTAGGAACTTGATTTATCCATCAACTGGGAAAGATTTTCAGAAGCTTCTTTGGGTTTAATTCATGGGCCCCTTTCAATTTATCATGTCTTCTCTAATCTGTCACCATCTGATGGACTTTGGCTCATGTGCTGACAATGCACACTTTGGCTTTTCATGGCTGATATTCCTTTTTCAAACTCTGATGCTAATGAACTGTTTTAATGAGATTAAGAGCTGGATGGGCAAGTGTATCTTGGAAATAAAAAATGGATAAAATGATTATGTGTTGTGACAGAATGGAAGAATTTCTAAAGGCTGATTTTAAACCCACTTGCTTTATTATTTCGTTTATCTTTAGTGGTGTGTTCATAATCAGAATTTACTCCCTGACTTGTTCTCCCCCTCCTACTTTTTTTTTAAATAGCTGTATACTAATGCTTTCTTCAGTATTTTCAAAGTTGCTGAAAATTAAATCAAATTTAAATCCTTACATAGGTGAACTTGCAGATAAATCCCGGTGTTAGCAAAATGCCCATGTTCCTTAAGTTAGGACACACAGTATGTTTCATGCAGTTGTAGGTGGTAAATATAATTGTTATTACAGTATAAGTAATTGTAATTCTTTGTTATAACAGTATAAATAATTGTTATTCTTTGATCTTAAAAGACTAAAAAGAGTGGGGTGGCTAGGTGGCACAGTCAATAGAGCACCAGACCTGGTGTCAGGAAGACCTGAGTTCAAATCTGGCCTTAGACATTTAACACAAAAAACTAGCCATGTGACCTTGGGCAAGTCACTCAACTTTAATTGCCCTATCTTCCCCCCTCAAAAAAGCAATAAATAAACAAACAAACAAATGAATAAATAAATAAGGTAAAAAAAGAGTAGAAAGAAGGCTAAAGGTAAAGTTATAGGTAGACAGCTAAGTAGACAGAATATTGGGCCTGGAATCAAACAGACCTGAGTTCAAATATAGCCTCAGACATATATTAGGTGTGTGACTCTGGTCAAGTCCCTTAAACCCTATGCCTCAGTTTCTTTATCTATATAAAGTAGTGATAATAATGGCATCTATTGCCCATGGCTGTTGAGATGGTAAAATGAGATAATTTTCTTTTTAAAAAGTACTTTAGGGGAGGCTAGGTGGCACAGTGAATAAGAGAGGGCCAAATGAAGCATGGTCAATGTGGCAGCAAGTTGATCCACCAACCTCAAGGGCTATTCCCAGGTATATCACTGGAGGGCTGAGATCTGACAGAGCAGGGTAAAAGACAAATGCAAGGCCCATGGCAGTGGCAGTAGCTACTCCTGGGACAATCAACCCACAGTCTGGAAATTTAAAAAGCCCCTATCAACTTCCAGGGACCAGGATGGCAGAGTGAACCCCAGATGCTCCAATCCCCCCCTCTGACCCTGAAAACACAGTAATTAGTGCCCCAGAGCAAATTTTTAAACAGTAAAGGCTTGTGAACCCTAGAGGAAGGGCATGAATAAGACCCTGCCTCAAAATGGGTGAAAAGCAGACTGCAAAGACAAAGACTCTTGAATCCCATTATTGTGAGAGGGAGGAACCAAATTCTGAAGAAGACAGTATTGACTCCACACCCATAGCTGAAGCCTCAACAGGGAATATGACGTCATCTCAAGCACAGAAAGCATTCTTAGATGAGTTCAAAAAGAACTTTGAAAACCAAATTAGAGATGTAGAAGATAAAATCTATAATTCTTTAAAAGTCAACATTGTGAAATTAGAAAAACATTACAATGAAGAAAACAGCTCCTTAAAAAGAAAAATGGGTGAACTAAAAATGAAATATGAACATATGGAAAATGAGCGTAAAAACTGTGGAAATAATTTGCTAAAAATTAGAATCAACCAAATTGAAGCTAATGACTCTATGAGGCACCAAGAATCAGTCAAAAAAACATCAAGAATGAAAA
Organism: Gymnobelideus leadbeateri; assembly: GCA_011680675.1. Taxonomy (NCBI): domain Eukaryota; kingdom Metazoa; phylum Chordata; class Mammalia; order Diprotodontia; family Petauridae; genus Gymnobelideus; species Gymnobelideus leadbeateri. The sequence continues at coordinate 1,016,436 of WOXC01005090.1, forward strand.
ATTAGAAAAAAGAGGTAAAATATCTTAATGGAAAAATAACTGACCTGGAAAACAGATCTAGGAGAGATAATCTGAGAATTATTGGTCTACCAGAAAATCATGATGAAAAAATGAGCCTGGACAACATCTTCCAAGAGCTCATCAATGAAAACTGCCCTGAGATCCTAGAACCAGAGTGTAAAATAGAAATCAAGATAATCCACCAGACACCTCCTGAAAGAGAGCCCAAATTGAAAAGTCTGCAAAATGTTGTGGCCAAATTCCAGAACTATTAGGTAAAGTAGAAAATGCTGCAAGTAGTCAGAAACAATTCAAATATCACAGAACTACAGTGAGGATAGCACAGGATCTGGCAGCTTCTAGATTGAAATATCGGAGGAACTGGAATATCATTTTACAAAAGGCAAAAGAGTTGGGGTTACAACCAAGGATCACCTATCCAGCAAAACTAAGCATAATATTCCAGGCAAGGAGATGGTCATTCAATGATATAGTGGACTTCCAGACCTTCCTGATGAAAAAGCCAGAGCTCAATGGAAAATTCAACCTCCAATTACAAGACTCAAGAGAGACATAGAAAGGTAAATAGGGAAAACACACACACACACACACACACACACACACACACACACACACACATAACTGACACCTGTTAATATCATGAATTCTATACCTATGGCAACATCTAAAAGGGATATAGATAAATAGAAGATGTGGGTATAAATTACACAAAATGATAATAAAAACCTTAAGGGCTGCAAAGGGACTGCAATGGAAGAAGAGGAAAGAATGAAGCACAAAAGGGTAAATTATGCCACATAAAGTGGCATAAAAACATTATAGTAGAGGGAAAGAAGGGAGGGAGATAAGCATTATATGAGCTTTTCCATCATGGTTATGGTGCAAGGAGGGAATAACATAATCAGTTAAGTATAAGACTCTATCCAGAAGAGACATAATACTTAATCATAATAGAGGGAAAGAAGGGAGGGAGAGGAGCATTGCATGAGATCTATTCTTGTCAAACGTTGTTTGAGGAAGAAATAACATACTACATTAAGTATAAAAATCTATCATACCCTACAGCCAGTAAGAGGTGGGAAGGGCTAAGAAAAGCAGGTATGGTTAGAAGGGAGGGAAGAAGTAGTAACAGGGAAGGGTAGGAAAAGGGAGGGGGACTGATAAGAAGGGAATACTGAGGGGAGCAGTGGTCAAAAGGAAAACTCTTAAGGAGGGGAAGGGAGAAAAATAAAAGCACAAACATTGCAGGGAATAGAATGGAGGGAAAGAGACAGATAGTAATCATAATGAATATGAATGGGATGAGCTCTCCCATAGAACGGAGACTGATAGCAGAATGGATCAAAAACCATAATCTTACAACATGCTGTTTACAAGAAACACATCTGAAATAGGGGGATACACACAGGGTAAAGGTAAAAGGCTGGAGTAAAATATATCATGCCTCAGATAAAGTAAAAAAAAGCGGGAGTAGCAGTCCTCATATCAGACAAAATAAAAGCAAAAATGTAACTAATTAAAAGAGATAAGGAAGGAGACTATATAAACTATATCTTGCTAAAAGGCACCATCAAAAATGAAGCAATATCATTACTAAACATTTATGCACCAAGCAATACAGCACCCAAATTCCTAAAGGAGAAGTTAAGGATGTTAGAGGAAATAGATAGCAAAACTATACTAGTGAGGGACTTCAATCTCCCCCTCTCTGAGCTTGATAAATCTAACCTCAAAATGAACAAGAGAGAAGTGAATGAGGTAAATAGAATCTTGGAGGAGATAGATACAGTAGACCTCTGGAAAAAAATTGAATGGGGATAAAAAGGAATATACTTTCTTCTCAGTGGTACATGGCACATATACAAAACTGACCATGAACTAGGGCATAAAAACCTCACAATTCAGTGCAGAAAGGCAGAAATATTAAATGCATCCCCCTCAGATCATGATACAATAAAATTTTTTGTAATAAAGGGCCATGGAAGGATAGACTAAAAACTAATTGGAAATTAAATAATTTAATCCAAAAGAATGAGTGGGTCAAACAAGAAATTATGGAAACAATCAGTAACTTCATTCAAGAGAATGACAATAATGAGACAACATACCAAAACTTGTGGGATACAGCAAAAGTAGTTCTTAAGGGAAGTTTTATATCCCTTAATGCATACATAAATAAATAGGGGAAATGGAGCTCAATAAATTGGGAAATCAAATGAAAAAGCCAGAAAAAGAACAAATTCAAAACCCCCAATTAAATACTAAATTAGAAAGAATGAAAACCTCAAGATGGCAGAGTAGAAACATGACTTCCATGGCACTACAGCACACACCACTTCCAAACCATGTAAAAGGTGGACTCTGAACAACCTCTGGAGCTCCAGCACCCACAGAAAGACACAGAGAAGCTAACCTCTGGCTGAGGACAGCCTGGCAGCCCTGCAGGGAGTGGCCAGCACAGCACTCTGGGAGCCAAACCCAGGCCTGTGTGAGTAGTGGTTTTGGCCCCAGGGTGGCCTGACCAGCAGCTGGCTGGAGGGACTCCAGAAGACCAGTAGCCGTGGCAATTCCAGAATTACCAACACAGATATGCCTAGGACAAAGTGAGAGTTTAGTGCCCTATGGACTTTGGGACCAGTATTTGGGGAACTCATCGGCTCCTTCCCCTGGGGGCGAGAAGTGGCTGAGGAGACCCGGCACAGACGCCATTTTGCAGCTTCAGTGGCAGCTTTAGCTCCTGGCCTGCAAACTGTAGGGGATCCAGCCATCAGTCTTCAGGGATAATCGCTCTTGCGTTAACTTACCTGGATCTGGATTGTGATCTGGGGTAGAGTCTCGGGGTGGGTATCCAGCTTGCCAGAGCATATGGAGGGGCTCCACAGAGGCCACCCAACTAATACCTCCTGCACTTGTGAAGACCCCAACGTTTGGAACAGAAACTCCCCTGTCTGGTGGCAGAGTCCTACTGTGGCAACAAGCCCCAAAGTCAAGTAATTAAGTGGCAACATGCCTAGGCAAAGGAAACTAAATAAACAGAAAAATTCTACATTAGAATCCTATTTGGGGGGCAAAGAGGATCAAAGCATGGAACAGGAGGAGGACTGTGAGGTCAGAAATCCTGCACCAAAAGCCCCAAATGAAAATATGAGCAGGTTACAGGTCATAGAGGACATTAAGAAGGATTTTAAAAACCAAATAAGAGAAGTAGAGGAAAATTGGGAAGAGAAATGAGAAAGATGCAGGAAAAGTATGAAATGAGAGTCAACAGCCTGACTGAGGAAAATATCACCTTAAAGATAGACTAACTCAAATGGCAAAGGAGGCTCAAAAGGGCAATGAGGAGAAGAATGCTTTAAAAAGCCAAATTTGCCAGATGGAAAAAGAATCTCAAAAGCTCACTTAGGAGATTCATTCCTTCAGAGTTAGACTGGAGCAAATGGAAGCTAATGACTTTATGAGAAATTAAGATGCTGTTAAACAGATCCAAACAAATGAAAGAATAGAAGGCAATGTGAAATATGTCATGGGAAAAACCACTGACCTGGAAAATAGATCCAGGAGAAATAATTTAAAAAAAATTATTGGACTACCTGAAAGCCATGATCAAAGAAAGAACCTAGAAATCAGCCTTCAAGAAATTCTCAAGGAAAATTGCCCTGATGTTTTAGACCCAGAGGGCAAAATAGAGGTTGAAAGAATCCATAGATCACCTCCTGAAAAAGATCCCAAAAAGAAAACTCCTAGGAATATTATAGCTAGGTTTCAGATTTCCCAGATCAAGGAGAAAATACTACAAGTAGCCAGGAAGAAACAATTTCAATATTGTGGAAACACAATCAAAATAGCACAGTACATGGCACCTTCTACACTGAGGGATTGAAGGGCATGGAATATGATATTCCACAGGGCAAAGGATCTGGGATTAAAACCAAGAATCACATACCTAGCAAAACTGAGTATTTTGTTTCAAGGGAAAATATGGTCATTCAGTGGAATAGAGGACTTTCAAGCATTCTTGAGGAAAACCAGAGTTGAATAGAAAATTTGACATTCAGACACAAGAAACAAGACATGCTTGAAAAGGTAATCAGGGAAAAGAAATCAAAAGGAACTTATTAAAGTTGAACTATTTACATTCCTACATGGAAAAACAGTAACTGTGAGTGATGAAACCTTTCTCAGTATGAAAATAATTGAAGAAGGGTATATGGGCATATGAATACATATGTGAATGTATGTATATATGTTTACAGGTATACATGGATAGAGGGCACAGGTTGAATTTGGTGTGAAGGGATGGTACTTAAGGGGTGAAGTTAAGAGGTGAGAGAGGAATGTGGCAAGAAGAGATGGGGAGAGATAAGGTGGGGTAAACTATCTCATGTAGAAGAGGCAAGGGGAAGTGGTTGCATGGGAGGGGAAGAACAGGAAGGCAAAAAGGCAAAACCCTATTCTCATTGAATTTGGCTCAGGGAGAGAATGACATACATACTAAATGGGATATCTCACCCTGCAGGAGAGTAGGGGGAAGGGGTTTAGAGGAGGAATGATGGAGAGGAGGGCATTCTGGGGGGAGGAGAGTTTGGAAGTATCCACTTTCGAAGAGCCACAGGATCAAAGTAGGGAATGGACCAGGTCGGGGGTGGGATGCGTGGGAGAATATATAAGCAGTCTTTACAATATATCTACTATGGTAATGTTTTGCATTGCTATTCATGTACAACACATACTGAATTGCTTATCTTCTCAGAGGGAGTGGTTAACAAGGGAGAAAGGGAATGGATCTGAAATTCGAAGTTTTAAAATTAAATGTTTCATATATATATATATATATATACATATATATATACACATATATATATATATATATATATATATATATATTAATACTATTTTGTATGTAATTGGGAGATAGATTTGCAGGCATTGGGGCGCAGAGATTCACCTTGCCCTAATGTTCAAGTTGAAGGGGGTATGGGAGAAGATATGGGAGAGAGCAGATTGGATGAGGGGATATCTTGTTGGACTGCTATTCTGGGGTGGTGGGTAGGGGAAAATGGGGAAAAATTGTAACTCAAAATCTGGCAGAAATGAATGATGTAAACCAGAAGTCAATAAAGCATTTGTTTAATTAAAAAATAATGAAAACCAAAGGCAAGGTTAATATAATTGATTTTAAGAAAACTATTGAATTAATAAATAAAAGTAAGAGCTGGTATTATGAAAAAAGAAACAATAAAATTGATAGAACTTTAGTGAATATGATAAAAAAAGATAGAAGAAAGCCAAATTATAAGTATCAAAATGAAAAGGGTGAATCTACCTCCAATGAAGAGAAAATTAAAATAATAATTAAGAATTATTTTGCTGAATTGTACATACATAAATTTGACAATCTTAGTGAAATTGATGAATATTTACAAAAATATAAGTTGCCCAGACTAACTGAAGAGGAAATAAACTACTTAAATAATCCCATCTCAGAAAAACAGAAAATTGAACAAGCCATGAATGAACTCCCTAGGAAAAAATCTGCAGGGCCAGATGGGTTACTAGTGAATTCTACCTAACATTTAAAAAACAGTTGACTGCAATACAAACTATTCAGGAAAATTGGAGGAGAAGGATTCCAAACAAATTCTTTTTATGACACAATATGGTACTGATACCTAAACTGGGAAGAGACAAAAGAGAGAGGGAAAATTACAGACCAATTTCCCTCATGAATATAGATGCAAAAATTCTAAATAAAATATTAGCAAAAAGACAACAGCAACTCACTGTGAGAATAATACACTTTGATCAGGTAGCATTTATTCCATGAATGGAAGGGTGGTTCAATATCAGGAAAACTATCAGTATAATTGATCACATCAACAACAAAAATAGCAGAAACCATATGATTATATCAATAAATGCAGAAAAGGATTTTGATAAAATACAACACCCATTCCTATTAAAAACACTAGGAAGTATAGTAATAAATGTAATCTTCCTTAAAATAATAAATAGCATCTATCTAAAACCATCGGCAAGTATTATATGTAATGGGGATAAGGTAGAAGCATTTACAGTAAGATCAGGGGTGAAACAAGGATGTCCACTATCACCCCTCTTATTCAATTTGGAACTAGAAATGTTAGCAGTAGCAATAAAAGAAGAAAAATAAATAGAAGGAATTAAATTAAGAAAAGAAGAAACTAAATTATCACTCTTTGCAGATGATATGATGATATACCTAGAGAATCCTCGAGAATCAAGTAAAAAACTACTTGAGATAATGAATAAATTTAGCAAAGTTGCATGATATAAAATAAACCCACATAAGTCCTTGGCATTCCTATATATCTCTAATGAAATCCAGTAGCAAGAGATAGAAAGAGAAATCCCATTTAAAGTTACTGTAGACATTATAAGATATTTGGGAATCTACCTGCCAAAGCAAACCTAGGATTTATATAAACACAGTTAGAAAACACTTTTCACACAAATAAAGTCAGATCTAACTAATAGGAAAAACATCAATAGCTCATGGCTGGGTTGAGATAATATAATAAATATGACAATTTTACTTAAATTAAATTACATATTTAGTACCATACCAATTAATCTACCAAAAAATTACTTTGTAGAGCTAGAAAAAATAATAGCAAAATTCATTTGGAAGAGAAAAAGGTCCAGGCCATTAATGAAAAGAAGTGCTAGGGAAGGTGGGCTAGCCATGCCAGATTTTAAACTATATTATAAAGCAGCAGTCATCAGAACTACTTGGTACTGGCTCAGGAATAGAGTAGTGGATCAATGCAATAGGTTGGGTACATGAGACTCAGTAGCCAATGATTATAAATCTGTTTGATAAACCCAAAGACCGCAGTTTTTGGGATAAGAACTCACTATTTGACGAAAACTGCTGGGAAAACTGGAACATAGTATGGCAGAAATTGAGCATAGACCAATATCTTATACCTTGCACACAAATAAAGTTGAATTGGGTGCTTGTTCTAGGTATAAAGGCTGGCACTTTAAGAAATCTGGGAGAACAAGGGATAGTTTACCTGTCAAATCTATGGAGAGGGGAAGGCTTTATGGGGAAACAAGAGTTAGCAAGCATTATAAAATGCACAATGGATAATTTTGATTACATTAAATTGAAAAGCTTCTGTACAAAAAACCAATATTACCAAGATTAATAGGGAAGTGGAAAATTGGGAAAAAAATCTTATAATCAATGTCTCTGAAAAAGGCCTCATTTTTTTTTCTTTTCAAATGCTTTACCGTTTGGTTTATATCATTCATTTCTGCAATATTTTGAGTTACAAATTTTCTCCCTGTACATGTGTAACTATGCAAAATATTTCCATAGTGGATATATTGAAAGTACTGACTATATTTCACTCCCTCCTATCCCACCTCCCACTTATTCTATTCTCTACTTTGATCCTGTGCCTTTTCAAAAGTGGGTGCTTCCAGCATCCCTCCCCCCAGGCTGCCCTCTCTTCCATCATACTCCCCTCTCATCCCCTTCCTCCCCACTCTCCTGTAGGGTGAGATACCCTATTTATTATGTATGTCATGTTCTCCCTAAGCCAAATTCAATGAGAATAAGGTTGACTCATTACCTTTAATTTCCTGTTCTTCCCCTCCATTGTAACAGTTTTCCCTTGCCTCTTCTATATGAGATTGTTTACCCCATTCTATCTCTCCCATTTCCTCTCTTTATATTCCTCTCTCACCTCTTAATTTCACCTTTTAAGTATCATCCCTTCCTATTAACTTGGTCCTGTCCCCTCTATGTATACCTGTACATATATTTACACACATTCACATATGTATTCATATGCCCATATACCCTCCTATATAGACATATATATATATGTGTATATATACACACATTTCTATTCCCTTCAACTATTCTCATACTGAGAAAAGTTTCATAAGTTACAATTATTGTTTTTCCATGTAGGGATGTAAATAGTTCAACTTTGATAAGTTCCTTATGATTTCTTTTCCCTGTTTACCTTCTCATGCTTCTCTTGCTTCTTGTATCTGAATGTCAATTTTTTTCTTCAAGAATGCTTGAAAGTCCTCTATTCCACTGAATGACCATATTTTCCCCTGAAAGAGGATCTCAGTTTTTCTGGTGTGATTCTTGGTTTTAATCTGAGCTCCTTTGACCTCTGGAATATCATATTCCAAGCCCTTTGATCCCTTAGTGTAGAAGCTGTCAAATCATGTGTTATCCTGATTATGTTTCCACAATATTCAAATTGCTTCTTCCTACTTGCTTGTAATACTTTCTTCTTGATCTGGGAATTCTGGGACCTGGCTATAATATTCCTAGGAGTTTTCTTTTGGGGATCTTTTTCAGGAGGTGATCAGTGGATTCTTTCATTCTCTACTTTGCCTTCTGGTTCTCAAACATCAGGGCAATTTTCCTTGAGAATTTCTTGAAGGATAATTTCTAGTTTCTTTTTTTGATCATGGCTTTCAGGTATTACAATAATTTTTAAATTATCCCTCCTGGATCTAATTTTCCAGGTCAGTGGTTTTCCCAGTGAGATATTTCACATTGCCTTCTATTTTTTCATTTGTTTTGTTTAATATTATCTTTATTTCTCATAAAGTCACTAGCTTCCATTTGTCCAATCTAATTCTGAAGGAATGATTCTTTTCAGGGAGCTTTTGAGATTCTTTCAGCAAATTTGGCTTTTTAAAGCATTCTTCTCCTCATTGCCTTTTTGAGCCTCTTTTGCTATTTGCATTAGTCTATTTTTTAAGGTGTTATTTTCTTCAGTCAGGGTGTTGACTCTCATTTCATAATTTTCTTGCATCATTCTCATTTCTCTTCCCAATTTTCCCCCCACTTCTCTTATTTGGTTTTCAAAATCCTTCTTAAGGTCCTCTGTGGCCTGTAAGCAGCTTGTATTTTTCTTGGAAACTTTTGGTGCAGGAGTTCTGACTTTGTTTTCTTCCTCCTGTTCCATGCTTTTGTTCTTTTTGTCCCCAAAATAGAAGTTGAAAGTTGGGTTGCCCCATTTGCTTTGCTTCCTTTGCCTGCTCATGTTGCCACTCAATTACTTGACTTTTGGGCTTTTTGCCACAGTAGGACTCTGCCACCAGACAGGCTAACTTCATCCCAAACACTGGGGTTTTCTCAGCTGCCAAAGGTCTTATTTGGGTGCCCTCTCTGAAGCTTCCACACTCTCTGGCTCACTGGTCACCCCCCTAGGACCTCCACCTTAAACAGCAATCCAGATCCAAGCAAGTTAAAGCAAGAGTGATTATTCCTCAGAATGGTTGCTTGGTCCCCCTACAATCTGCAGGCCAGGAGCTGAAGCTGCCAAGTGGTGGCAGCTGTGTTGCTGAGGTGTCTCAGCAGCCTCTTGCCCTGTGGCCAAAGGCTCACAGCAGTTCCAAACTGGATCCCAAAGTCCACACTGCACTGACTTCTCACTCTTTCCTTAACATCTATGGCTTGATAATTCTGGAAACTGCCACAGTTCCTGCTTATATGAAGTCCCTCCAGCTGGTGGCTAGCCAGGCCCACCCTGAGGCTAAAACTGCGAGACCACCTGGGGCTGGCCTTGGCTCCCAGAGCCCTCTGCTGGCCGATTCCTGCCAGCTTGCCAGGCTGTCTTCAGAAAGAGGTTAGTTTCTCTCTTTCATTTTGTGGGTTCTGTAGGTCCAAAGTTTGTTCAGCGTCACCTTTTACATCAATTGGAGCAGGTGGTATCCAGAGCCCTGGGGAAGTCTTGTTTCTACTTTGCCATCTTGACTCCACCCATCAAGGCCTCATTTCTAAAATATACAAAGAATTGAGTCAAATCTATAAGAATACAAGCCACTTCCCAATTGATAAATGGTCAAAGGATATGAACAGGCAGTTCTCAGAAGATGAAATTAAAGATATCTATAAGCATATGAAAAATATCTAAATAAATAGTGATTACAGAAATGCAAATCAAAACAACTCTGAGGTATCACATCTCACCAGCCAGATTGGCTATGTTGACAAAACCAGAAAATGATAAATTCTGGAGAAGGTGTGGAAAACTTGGAGCTCTGATGCATTGTTCCTGGAGTTGTGAACTGATCCAGCCATTCTGTACAGCAATCTGGAACTATGCCCAAAGGGTTATAAATACATGCATACCCTTTTACGCAGCAATATCACTTCTAGGGTTATATCCCACAGAGATCAGAGAAGTGGGAGGACAATCCATATGTACAAAAATATTTATAGCAGCTCTTTTTGTGGTGGCAATGAATTGGAAATTAAGGGGATGCCCATCAATTGGGGAATGGCTGAACAAGTTGTGGTATATGAATGTAATGGAATACTGCTGTGCCATAAGAAATGAGGACAGACAGACGTCATAATAACCTGGAGAGACTTATATAAACTGATGTTGAGTGAGAAGAGCAGAACCAGGAGAAATCTGTACACAATCACAGACACAACGTATGTGTGACAACTAACTGCAATAGACTGGGTTCCTCTCAGCAATCCAAGGTTATAAGACAGTTACAAAAGATTCATGACAGTAAGAGATATCCACATCCAAAGAAAGAGATGTGGAGTGTGAATGCAGATTGAAAAGTACTACTTGCTGTGTTCCGTTTTTTGTTTTGTTTTGTTTTGTTTCCTCTTTCTTACTGATCATTTGAAATTTGAAACTCATGTTCAGTTTCACAGTCACATGAGTTTCAAATTTTCTCCCCCACCCTCTCTTTCCCTCCCCCCTCCATCATGGTGACATGCACTCAAATAAAGGATCTACAAATATCTTCACATTAATCATTAATCAGGTTATAAAGAAGAATTATAACTGATGGAATGATCATTCACTTGATACTTACTAGTTGTGTGACCTTGGGCAAATCACTTAATCCCAATTGCCCTGCCTTCCTCCCTCCAAAAAGATTAAAAAAACAAAACAAAACAAAACAAAAAAATTTTTTTTGAGGGCAATTGGGGTTAAGTAACTTGCCCAAGGTCACATGGCTAGGTTTTTGTTTGTGTATGTTAAGTGTCTGAGGCCAGATTACAAAACAAAATTTAAAGAATGAAAAACAAAAGAAGAAAACGTGAACTATCTCATTGGAAAAAAAAACTGACCTGGAAAATGGATCAAGGAGAAACTATTTTAAAAGTCTTGAACTACTTCAAAGTCATGATTAAAAAAAAAAGAGGTGTCAAGAAAGAATGAGCCCTGGCATTTGAAAGTTGAGCTGCACAGAGGCTAAAATCCAGGACAGATGCTAATCCTGGGAGGAATCAGTGTGATTATGCAATGAGGAGAAGAGAAACTTCAATGGGACACTGTAGCACTAGAGGTGTGAGTGACCTTGGCCACATGTGTTTCTCTATGTGAATGCATAATCTTTCTGCTGATGCTGTGGAAATTTTTAGGTTAGAGTAATGGGATTTTATTGGAGGTGGAATGTTTGTTACTACCATTTGTAGCATGCCATTTCTGGAATGTCTTTGCTTTGACCTAATTGTGCCAGTAGAGTAACTATTCAAAATGAACATTTGTTGGAGCTCATGAGTTTATACTACTATAATAGGCACATAATAACTACTATATTATACTTCAAATCTACAAAGTATCCTGAACCTGAACCCAGTCAGTGATTGTGAGGTGAAGGAGGGAGCTAGTGTCAGAGGGGACATTTTAGTGAAACAAAATATTAGCTGTAAGTTGAGGATAATAAAGAACAGATACCATACCTTAGTTTCCTTATTTATAAAGTAAGAATGTCAGTAGCACCTACCTCATAGGTTATTGTGAGAACAAAATGAAATAATTAATACACATACACATATAAAGAAAGTGTTTTGTATGTCTTCTAGTACTCTGTGGATGTGAGCACTTCATTGTTCTTACCGAAAGGATACTATAAATTCAAATCATCATTTAAATGTAAAAATTATTATTTCACTTGTTCAGGGAGAAGACATAGTTTCATGGATGTGAGTATATACTTCACTCTAGGAGACATTCTCTCTGACATTTTATCTGGAGAATAAAAATAATCTTCACATAATAGTATACCTTTGTGAGAGAGAGAGAGAGAGAGAGAGAGAGAGAGAGAGAGAGAGAGAGAGAGAGAGAGAAGGATGGGCAAAGAGAAAAACAGAGACAGACAGGTATACAGATGGAAAAAGAAAGAGAGAGGAAAGAAGAAAATAAATAAGAATTTAAAATATTTAGACTAACATTTTGTATTCAATTAATAAAAGTGAGAGTAAGGGTGATGTTGTGGATAGAGAGGTGGTTTTGAAGGAAAGAAGACTAGTTCAAATTTTCATTCTAAGAATTCAATTATGTGAGCCTAGACAAGTCACTTAATCTTTCAGGTCACTGGTGTCACACTCAAATAAAAATAGAAAATCATATATTAATATGCCCTATGTCTTATTACATGTTGTTTATTTTGTTAAATATTTCCTGATTATATTTTAATCTGGTTTGGTGGAGAGTATGGGAAGCTGAATGCAGGCAGAAGACTTCTGACACCTCTGCACTAGGGAAATTTTTACAATGAGGATTCTTAAATGTTTTTGTTTCTTTTAATGTCTTTGGCAGTTTGGAGAAGCTATGAAATCTTTTTCAAAATAATGTTTTTAAATGCATAAAATACGAAGAATATGGAGGAAAACAATTATTTTGAAAAGGCTAGTTTTTTTTAAATTCATGAAGTCACTACTTTTAGGAATGCCACTTCATTGGTGGAGGGAGATTTTTCACCTAGGAATTCTCTACATGAGTGAAATCACAAATACAGTCCGTATATTTTTGAAAGCAGCATGCCCCTCTCCTTCACTCTACTTATTCTGACTGTGCATTTCTTTATTTTCTCCAATTACAACTAATTCCTCTCTTTACAGTAAGATTTGAATGAAAAAATCTCATTTTGTGGCTAGTGACATTTGTACAAAAACAAATTTAAGAACAACTCAAAGCAGGAGAAAAATCAATTGTTGAATAGGAATAAATATGAGAGGAAGAAGTTCTTTTCTTTTATATTTCATGGTAAATGGTCTAGAAGAAGTATGAGAGACAGTGTGAAATCTCACTCCAAGGTAAGTAGTCCTGTGTGAGACACTCGGGCTAACAGACAAGACCTGGTGGGGGTGACCTGTGAATTTTACCTGACCATGAATTCCTTCAGTAAAGTATAATGCTTCAAGCAGAGAAGGATATCATTTACCTGTCTACTTTACTAGCTTCTTCATTTTTGCTTCATATATTTTGATCCTCTCCACTTTAGGGAAAAAATAGGATTTTAATGTGAGGATTAAGAGCAGGGATTTGAAGAGGCAAAAGGGAATTCTAATCTGTGTTAAGAGTTTAGAGGATAGGAAAATGTTATGTAGATATGAAAAGGAAGAAGGACCACTGAAGTCTCGTAGCTCAGTAACAGACAGGAGCTTCATCCCATAAAGGAGGAAGCTGAGCCCTCTGAGGAAAAAGCAGCTATTTTTCTTCCAAGGAATCATGTTAATCCAAAGAGGCTGTCAAGTAAAATAGCATATAGTAAAGGGCTGAGGAGGTATGGAGGTGGCTGGAGAATCTCTGCTGAGGGACTTTTAAGTTGTTTCTCACAAGTGACACTCTACCTCTTTCCTTTATACAATTTTACTGGCTGTCTCTCATGTCTAGAATGCTTTCTGTCCTCATCTTAGCCTCTTAGTTTTACTGGCTTCCTTCAAGACTTAGCTCAAATCTCATCTTTTGAAGGAGGCCTTTCATAGTTCCCCTAATGCCTTTCCTCTGAAGTTACCTTCCATTTACACTGAATAAATTTTGTATTGTCATACTTATTTGTTTGGTGTCTCCCCCACTGAACTCCTTGAGGGCAAGGGCTTTGTTTGCTTCTCTGAAAATAGCATAAGAAGATAATAAAGGTTTGTTTACTGACCTTGGTCAAAGTGCTTAGACACTGACAGCTGTGATGCATATCATGGTGTTTGATCTGTGTTTTTTATGATCTTCTTTAATATTACTATGAGATATGTTTGCATCTTAGCCTGTTGATTCTATTCTGTGATGTCAAGTGTTATCCTTCCTCATTCTGGGGAATATAAATGAATTGATGTATATAGACACACAATCATCTATAGCAATATGAATAATTAAGGCATTTCTCCACATTAGGATCTTCTTGCTTTGAAAGTTGATTTTGCCTTCTTTACAGAATTTGAGTTGGCACCCATCATAGAATCTTATGGGAAAAAAGTGATAAATTTCACCATAAGGTCTTTGATTTCCTCACTGAGAAAATAATTCAAAGCCATTCTCTTAGCACTAGCTACTTTATTTAAAAACACTCCCAGAATGATTGAAAATCTCAATACACAACAAAAGTGAAACATCTCTTCTTCAAAAGGGAATCCGTGAAGCTGTCTTGGTGGAGTTGTTACACCATCACAACCTTCAATCTGGAAACAGTTTTAGAGGATTGTAGCTTCCTTCTCTTACTCCCTTTTAATATTCTAATGAATTTCTTTTGAAAATATAGGGTCCATGCTTTCAACTTTTCATTCCTCTATTATAGATCCTAGGTTACCACGTAATTCCTCATTTAGAAGAATTTGCTGACAAATGTAGGCAATAAAGTAGGTGAGAGGATTTGATCAAGTCTGCTCATTTTAAAATACTTTAAGCTCATTCAACTAGCTGAAGTGAGTAAGCTTAACTTAGGGGGTAATAAGACAGTTAATTATTGATTTGTCATTAACAGTAGAGAAATCTTATGTTTTCTCAGGGTCTGAATTTTGCTTTGGAATAATAGATACTTCAGAATTGCTTGATGAGGTTCTGTCCAAAGATAGAATGGCACTAACATGGGATAGTAAAAATCTATTTGCATGGAATCTTTCAAATGTAAACAAATGTGCTTTAAATTGGTAAGAAGAGTTGAGTGCAAAATAAAAACAAAATAAAACTTCCTATTGTAATGTTAATGGAATATGAAAATCTTCCCCAACCATTAATAGGTCTATGTCACTACATATGTTCAGTCATGGATGTCTTGCTTCTTTGAACTCCAGCCCAGCTGTGATACATCCTAAGTCACGTCACATAGAGCATATTGGGGGAGGAACTTGCCTAAGGAGAAGCTTGCTTGGGGGAAGCTTGCTTGTAAGAAGGCTTTCATACCTTTTTTGGTACTAAGCTAATTAGGCACTGAATTACCAGGGTTGTGATGACTTCTGGCTCTGAGTTTAGCCAAAAGTACGTGTGTGTACACACACATCTTGATAATACATATGTATCTATATACATGTATGAACATATACATATGTACAATGTACATATACACATAGGCATATATACACACATGCATATACATACATGCACACACTAAATATACATATATGCATATTTACATACATACACACATATATATTCTGAGGTGAGATTTTCCTTTGGGGGTTCACTTATGAGAAGGACAATTAGATTCCCTGGATTGGACTCTGGGTAGTTGTTTGTTAAGAGTTGCTCCAACTACTCAGCAGTTTGTGCTCCCCTGATCAGGTGGTGTATGTAGGTGATTGTATTTCTTTGTTCAGGCAGTAGGAGCCCTGTTTGTTGACAAAACAAATTTCTCTGCTTATATTTTCTACTTATCTGGTTATTAATGTAAGATTGCTGACCCCTTCAAAAGTTGTCTTTTCTTTAGCAAAGCAAATCAAAGAACCTGTGCTGGCAGGTCATCCTGGGTTTACTAGGGTGCTTGCTGATACACCTATGTATGTACTTTCACTAAGTTAGATACCAGAGCAGCTACAATATAAGCAAAATAAGTGTGACAGATAGATATAAATTGATAGGAGACTAAAACCAAGAGAGGAATAAAAAACTCAAGACCATAGATGTCTATACACAAGTACATCAAGAATAGATAAAAATCAAGCTAAACTAAAGACCTTAATGCAAGGAGAGGATTTTGACCTCAAGGGTATCACAGGTTTCATGACAATAAAATAACTTATCTCATTCAACAGGAACAGAACAGGGAAAAGACATGGAACCCAATGTATATATTTAGAAGATAGACAAACTTATTGATGAAATCTGTAGGAGAAGCCCAAAGGAAAACATCTGGGTAAAAATCAACAGAGACAGAAACTGAGACATATTTTACTAAGGAATGTGCCATAGAGCACTTACTCAGAAGAAGGAAATCAATGAGGTGTGGATGTAGATCACAATCATAGAACAGAGGCGTTTCAAACTAAGGATGGGAGACCAGTTATCTGGATACCTAGTAGAGTGTTCTTTACCTGAACAATAGCAGCTATTAATTTTTTAGCTTGCATTAGTGGTAATTTTATTCTTTCAAAGATGGTGGAAGAAATAAAGGCAACTGTAGTTTTGGATCAGATTCTCACCAACATGGAAGAAATGACTAAAGAAGTAGAAATGATGGGAACCTTTGCTGGGGAGGTGAAGTCATAAAGATAAATAATTCTGTTGAGTAAAAGGAGTTGTTGAAAGAGAGTGATTTAAATATACAGTGAATTCTTTGAACAACATTGAGAAAATAATAAATAACTTCATAAACTTCTTAACCACCACCACTACACCAACAGACAACCAAATAAACATACCATAGAAGGCATTAGGATAGAGGAGACCCATGCAGAGTACAGATTTAAGAGGATTTCTCAATGAATGCTGACATCTTCCAAATGCTCCAATTTTTGAATGGCATTGCTGTGGTTCCATTAAGTCCTGGAACATTACAGAAATTCCTAGAAAAGATATGTGACTACTTAGCAGTGTTTGTTCTGGACAATTCACATGGGAAACACCAAAGATATAAAGAATTTTTATTTTTGAGATCATATCTTAAATTTGTATAGAACTTGTTCATCAGTATGCATATCTAAGACAGATAATATGGATGACAAGCTACCTTGGGCCTGCAGTTGAGCAGAAGGAGGAATATGTGCTAATTGTAGTATTTGCAGGCAATTGTGAAGCTTCTACCTTCTTTTATGACTCTGTTTCCTCTTAATAAAAGGATTTGTTTTGTAAAACTTGGACTCAGTCAAAAGGCCATAGCCAAGGACCTAGAACGCCACATATGCCCTCAAGGCTGCAGGTTCCCCATCCTAGATCTAAACCAAGAGACAATATGTAAACAACTTTTGTGCAAACAATCATATACATGATAAATAGTAAATAATAAGGAAGACTTACTACAGATGGTGGAATTATAGTCAGTACTTGAAGAAAGTCCTGGAAGACTGTAGGCAGAGATGGGGAGGGAAAGCATTGCTAAGGATCTAAGACAGACCTGTACAACTGGACAGTAGGTAGGAGCCAAAATTAAAATAGGTTAAACTTCTTTGGGCTGCAAATAAGTTTTTAGTGACTCCCTTTCCAAGTAAAGGTATAATTAATGATGAAACTATTTTGCAAATAAACCATATTTAAAAAAGGAAAATTTTAATTAACGCTAATCACATTAATGTTAAAAAATTACTTTGCTAAGTGGTACAAGTTTTAGTACAATCTTCAGGTTTTCTTACTGTTTACATTTAGTTAATGGGGAATATTACACTTCTTGTCAGCAATCAGCTTGTCATACTCTAGAATAATGTTTGAAGTCGATTTCTTTAGAAATTTGAAAACTAACCTTAGTAGACCTCATTTTCTGAGTTTACTTTCTTGGAAAACTATTTTCCCCCACTGAAATTTTTCAACAATTTGGACACTTTAATTTGTTTTTCATTGGTGTCTAATTTGCTTAAGTCAGGATGTTTTGATGCAAAATGGTAAGGAAGAGCGTATTCCTTTGGAATAGCTATTACTTCTCATCAAACATGGCACAATATTTATCTCTTATGCAAGTAAACAAGTATCTATTTGTCCACTCCAGATTAAACACCCTATGTTCTGATTCAGTCTTCCATTTATTTTTATCACTCATTTTACAAAGTCATCCCCAAAATGTTAATATTAGAACCAAAAAATCTCCCTAGCAACTGCTTACATACAAAATACTGAGCTGGGCATCTGACCTTGGAGAGAGCATGGGACACTCATGTAAGTTGGAAGGTGGCTGCTCAGCAAGGGAAAGGAACAAGCTCCTCATCACTTGGCCTCAGCTGCTTTGTTGTGGCTGCACTCACTTTATCCCTGTTCAACTCCAGTAAGAACTCAAAATACAGTAAAAAGATAAGACTCTTGCTCCTCTCAGTCTAAAGATAGACTGGCAATGGTTGGTTGCCATGGGTAATGTGACAAATAGGAGGGAGTGCGCAATGACAACACACTTGCCATGTCATGGGAAGGCAATTTAAGCAGGGCACAAAGTAGTTGTTATATCTCTGCTTTTTTTTCATTCTCTACTGCCTGAAATTGTGGGTCATATGTTTTACAGGACCCATCTACAATGTCGCATGCAATATTCAAGGTGTTGGTGACACTAATACAACATTTAAATAGTCCCTATCCTTTAGGAACTTAAATTCTATTAGTAGGATACCATGTATACTGTAGAATAATGGCCAGGGAAGGAAGCTTTGGTCTAAGCAATTACAGAGATTATGACTAGAATCAGGGCGATAGATAGTTACACCCTTTCCAGTAACATTCATAAGACTGATTTGATTATTGTTCCCTAATCAAGAGTTAGAAAATAGTGAAGAAGAATACAAGGTCTGGTAGGGTGGTTGGCAAGATTTCCATGTTGGATAACCAAGATGCCCTGGTATCTTGATGGATGGTTGTAAAGGATTAAGCATTGGCTGGAGGGAGTTATAGGTAGATTTTTCAGGAATCTTTCTTTTTGTATGTTACCTGAATTTGCAAGAAACTGAATTCCCAGCAGAATGAGAATCAACTTTGCTAAGAAATAAGATCTTCCTTGAGTGTAGGATAAGGAGATTAGGTTTCCTAGGTTACCAACATTAAGGAAGAAGGAAAAAAGAAATGGTGAATATGTTTCAGTTCTTTAATTTTTGAAGCAAGAATACAATGTAAAATGTACTCCTTACTGCTGTGCACTGTTTTCTCCTGACTTACAAAGTCGATTTTTAAGCATAAAAATTCAAATATATTTTTAAAAATATTTCATTTTTATGGTAGTTAACATATTACTAAATGAATATATTTTTATTAAACAAATTTTTATCTATTTTCTTTTTTTACATTTTATACCTAGTAGTTTGTTTCATGGATTTGAAACATATCACTAGATATAAAAAGACAAAAAAGTTTCAAAAAATCCTTGTTTGTATGTAAATATTTGAGTATTTTGTTGTTATATTTTCAATCCAAAAGGATAACTCCCAAATATTAAATGGAGTTTGCCGATAATTGCCAAATTTGCAAGTTTATAGGATGCATATCAGAATCAAAAGTGAAGAAAATTTATTAGAATTTGAGTTAGAAAATCACAATGAGGGGTGGCTAGGTGGCACAGTGAGTAAGAGCACCAGCCTCAGAGTTGGGATGACCCGAGATCGAATCCGGCCTCAGAAAATGAGCACCCACACATAAATAATGACTAGCTGTGTAACCTTGAGCAAGTTACTTAAACCCAATTGCTTTAAAAAAATCACAATGAATACTTAACATTTCAGATTATTTTAAAGTTCAAAGTTGTAATTTATTCTGAGTTGGCATTATTTTCACATTTCTCTTTCCTTAATGTTAGTAGCCTAGGAAACCTAACTTCTTCCCCTAATAAATGTGGAAACTCTTAATTTTCAGAAAAAAATATTTTTATTCTCTCCCAATTCAGTTTCTTCCCAAAATTTAGGTAACATAAAAAGACATTTTCCCCTCCCCCATACACACTTAAAAAACATAACTATCTAATGTTATATTATGAAAAGAACACTGAATTTGCTGTCAAAGAAGCTTAGTTGTCATTCCTAGCTTTGCTACTCACTACATGTGCCACTTTGGGCAAGTTGTTTCCCTTCCGTGGTTCTCATTTCATCTGTAAAATGAAGAAGCTTGAATGGGTTACACTTTGTTCTTTCAGTTTTTAAAATTTTGATCCTAACTGTCAGCTTGTAGTTTTCCAGTTCAAATTCATTTCTACAATAGAGAATTATTTCTTTACCTTGGGTAGCTTCTACTATATGTTAAGATGAACTGGGAGATCAGGGAACTTGATTTTATTGCAGAGCCTGCCACTCACTTTAGACATAGCTTACTTCTAGATTCCATTTTCCTCAATCCCAAATTAGGTAGTTAGAACACATAACACTTAAGGTCCCATTCAACCCTCAAGATTCTGTGATTTCACTCTATATTGAACATTATATGAGATAATGAGTATGAAATCACTTTGGATAGCATAAAAACCTCACGGAAATATAAGACACTACTGTTGACATAAATTGTCTATATCAGAGGCCACAGATATTTTAGTAGAGATTGGTCAAGGTTTATAAATTCTTTACTTCTGCAAACATTTGTTTTTATGCTAGGAATTGATGGAACACACAGAAATATATGACACAAAAGCAGCTTGCCATCTAGCAGGGGTAATGTACTGAAATAGATTCATGGGAGTTCACTTAACCTTGACTAGATGGCACATATCAGAATTAGTTTTATCTCCAGTATTCTATTTACTTGGGTGATTTTTAATGAGAAACAATGATTTTTAAGCTTATGTGTTTTTCTTCCAGGCTTAATAAAGCTTCAAAGATGGGACCAATTCAATAAAAGGCCAATTCAATTCAGTTCAGGAATTCTTCATAAGCTTCTGCTATGTCCAAAGTATAGTGCTGGGGCAGGGGGAGGGATTAATAGTCAATATTATTCAATAAGATCTAGTACATCTTTGTTGGGATAGAAAAAAGGTAAGGCAAAGAAAAATGAAGGCAAGAAATGGGTTCAGAACTCTATCTTGGTCTGAGGCCACAGTTCTAACTTTATTCATGTGTAAACCTCTGACCTCCTGTTAATTCTCTGTAGATATTTCTGCTATATGGAAATGCTTCTGTATAGTTGACCTTGGCCTCTGTATTTTCTGTCTGCCCTCCTACTTTAAGTTACTTTTATTTATCTATATTTATCTATTGTCAACTTTCCACAGAGTTTGGTCTAAGAAAGACACACAGAATTAAGTTTTATCCATTGTTTAATTTCTCTCAAAGCTGGCAGGGTGCATGAATGGAAACTGCAGTTTAGAACTGGGTTCCCTAAGGAAACCAGTCTGGAACTGGACTCATTTTGGGGTTAGGGTGCACAGTTTATATAGGGTGCACAGAGATGATGTCACCCTATCATTCTTTTACTTCTGGACAGAGGAAATACCTCTTTATCAGGCCACCTGGAACCATATCAGACCACTCCTCTCCTTGGACTACCTAGAGAAGAATGTCTCCATCTAAATCTGAGTAGAACACAATGGGGCTTCTCTCCCTTAAATTGTTTGTGAGCTTGGGTGGGGACTGACCAGGAGACAGAGAGTCAATTCGATTTCTTTATCAGTAATGTCCTTCTGAAGAAGAACTGAACTTAAAATCAGGACTTTGTAAGAAGGGGTCAGGGAGAAGCTCTGAGTCTCCAAGATACTGGTTATTAATAATCATTTTTTCATACTATAACAAACATTAATTATGTTAATATAATATGTTAAACCAACCATAATGGGAATATTTTGCTGGCAGATTCAGATTTCTTCCTCCTTTATCTATGATATTCAGATAAATGATGAATTTGTTAAGGTGAGGCCTGACATCAACCTTGCTGAACACAGATAATTGTTATCCCAGTTATGTTTCCATTTATATTGATTTCCTCTTTTGTTGTATATATTTTTTTTTTTAAAGCAATTGGGGTTAAGTAACTTGCTCAAGGTTACACGGCTAGTCATTTGATTTATGCGTGGGTGCTCATTTTCTGAGGCCGGATCTGATCTCGGGTCATCCAAACTCCGAGGCCGGCACTCTTACTCACTGCGCCACCTAGCCGCCCCTTTAGGGCAATTGGGGTTAAGTAACTTGCCCAAGGTTACACGGCTAGGTTTTTGTTTGTGCGGATTAAGTGTCAGAGGCCGCCTCCGAACTCAGGTCCTTCTGATTCCAGGGCCGGCGCTCTATTCACTGCGCCACCTAGCCGCCCCCTTTTGTTGTATATTTTGTTGGGGAAGATAATAGGACCACAGCCTTACTTAGAATTAAAAAAAAAAAACAGTTAGTCCCACAATTCTGCCTTTAATATTACTAATACATTTTTATCTTTTCATGTTGAATTTGAGGGTTTTTTCTAATCTAGAAGGAAGTTAGCCTTCTAACTCTTTGGATAATTATTGAGGATAATATATACAATAATTTTTACATGAAATGGTATAGTTCCTCAATCCTTTCTAGATAATTTTTTAAATTGTTAGGGGTGATGATCTATTATTTCATTGGTATGGGGATATCCAAGTGTGGAAATATCCTTCACCAATATAGACTAGCAACTTATTTGTAATTTACAGACTTAGAGAGTTCTCTAAGGGAACTGGGAGATTAAATTATATGCCCAGGGTCACACAGTTTATACATATTAAAGGCAAAATTTGAACCCAGTCACCCCCCCATATATAATCTCTGCCTATATCTATATTACATACGTTATTTCATTTCTTATTCTTGACAACTCTGTGAGGTACACATGTTGTTATTGCTGCCATTTAACAGATATTAACTCTCTATGTCATTTTCCACAGTGATTCTTCCAAACTTTTTTGTCCCTCCTGTAATGGCAAACAAAGAAGTACTTAGTGCCTTGTTTCAGCTATTTAATTCTATAGCACCTTGTTTCAGTTCAAGTTTCTTTTGAGGCTTGCCCATGATTATATCAAGTCTTTGTTAAGAAACACAACTTGTGAAACCTACAGTGGGAGGAACTTGCTGATGCGCAGGAAGGGGAGGAAGAGGAAAGAGCTAATGACCATATATAAAGAGAAGCCCAAGCTGGGAAAGAGTAGAACTGAGAAGAGAACATTTGTGGTGGCAGAGTTGAAAAGGACAAAACTTGTGGTATCCTGGCACTCTATTTGTCTGTTCTGTCTGTGTTGATTTGTGTGTGTAATACTTTGTACAGAAGCCCTGGGACCTCACTGGAAGCCCTGAAAGAGGATTTTCTTGTCTGTTTATGGCTTCTCTTATCGTCATTCTGGCATCTGAGGACATTGCCTCATATTTTACAAAAAAAATACACACACTCATTCTCTGTGATCTCTTTCTTGCCTCCTTTTCCTTATCTCTGATCACTCAGATGCCTTCTTCTACTATCTCCTCCCTCACCCCTCTCTTACTTGATGAAGTGGCCTTATTCATTACCAGAGCTAAGACTCTTTACTTGTTAAAATAATCCCATTCCATCCTGTCTCTTTCAACAGAATGCCCCCTTTCTTCTCCCTACTTTCCCAATTATTTTCAATCTCTCCCTTTTACTGGCTCATTCCCTATTGCCAACAAATATACCCATGTATCTCACATCCTGAAAAACCTTATTTGATCCTTCCATCCTTGGTAATTATCATCCTATATCTCTTCTGCCCTTGTAAAGGGCATCTGTAAGAGGTACCTTCACTTTTTCTCTTCTTTCTTAACCTCTTAAAATCCAGCATCTCAATCTTATACCATTGAAACTTCTCTCTCCAAAGTTACCAGTGAGCTGTTACTTGCCACATCCAATGACCTTTTCTCAGTTCTCATTCTCCTTGATCTCTTTGCAACCTTTGTCACTATTGATCAATTTCTCCTCCTTGATACTCTCTTCTTTCTAAAATTTTGGGATACCAG
The DNA here is from genome assembly GCA_011680675.1 of Gymnobelideus leadbeateri. Classification (NCBI taxonomy): domain Eukaryota; kingdom Metazoa; phylum Chordata; class Mammalia; order Diprotodontia; family Petauridae; genus Gymnobelideus; species Gymnobelideus leadbeateri. The sequence goes on from WOXC01005090.1 coordinate 1,040,242, forward strand.
TCTTTCCAGTTCTTGTCCTATCTTTCTGAGCACTCTAGTTCAGTGTCATTGGCTGGATCCTCATCCAGATCATATCCTTTAACCATAAGTGTCCTTCAGGATTTTGTCTTGGCCCCTTTCCTCTTTTCTATCTATATTACTTCACTTGGGAATCTCATCAGCTTCCATAGATCTAATTATGATCTCTACACTGATGGTTCTTTAATGTGCCTGTCCTGTCCCAAACTCTCTACTGACTTCTAATCTTACTTTTCCAGCTACCTTTCATTCCTTTCAAACTCAACATGTCCAAAGTGGAACTCATCATCTTTACCCCTATTCCCTACCAATTTTTCCTTTTAATGTAGAGTGCAACATCATCCTCCCTGTCCCTCAAACTCTTAACCTAGGAATCATCTCTGACTCCTTATTATCACTCCCTACCATCCAATTGGTTACCAAGGCCTATTGATTTCATCTTTGCAAGATTTCTTTAATATTGCCTCTTCTCTCTTCTGACAATGCCACCACTGCAGGGCAGGCCTTCATCTCATCACACTTGGTCTATTGCAATAGTCTGCTGGTAGGTCTGCCTGCTTCAAGTCTAATCTAATCTTCACTCTAATCCATTCTCTATTCAGTCAATATAGTGATTTTCCTCAAGCACAGGTTTGATCATGTCATCCTCCTATTCAATAAACTCTAGTGGCTTCCTATTGTCTCTAGGATCAAATACAACATGCTCTGTTTGGCATTCAAAACCCCTTATAACATAGTCCCTATCTTTCCAGTTTTCTTACACATTACTCCTTTTCACCCACTCTTTGATACAAATATGTTGATCTCCTATCTAAATCACAAAAAAAATCTCAGATCCCAGAATTTTTTCTGTATATTTTCTCTGTATATTTTCCTCTGTGCCAACTGCTAACTTCCTTGGTTTCCTTTAAGTCCCAACTAATATATATTCTATATGAAGCCTTCTGCAACTCCTAATTCTAATGGCTTCTTCTACCAATTATTTCCTATTTATCTCATTAAGTAGCTTTACTTATTTTTAATATATTTGTTTGTATATGGTCTTCCTCATTTGATTGCAAGTTCCTCAAGGGCAGTGACTGTCTTTTGCCTCTTGTTGTATCATTAATGCTTAGTACAGTACTTTATTGATAGCAGATGCTTAACAAACATTTATTGACTGATTGAACCAGATCCTTAAGGACTTTAATTCCAGAGGAGCATTTATTAGCACGTGTATGCAAGACATTGTATTGGTGCTGGGTAGACAAAGAAAAAAAGGAAATACTCTCTGACCTTAAGATACTTCTATGGGGTTCTATACTGGGGTTCTCTATTTTTCTATTATCATAATATATGCATTGTATTAGATTTGCAGTTTGATTAAATCCATAAAAATACAATTGATATCACTAAGCTATGTATCCCTTGTTTTAACTTTGACATCTTGTTCTGGTCATAGTGTTATGTTATTTTATTTTTATTTTTAAGAAAAGGATACATTATGTCTTTTTTTCCTCCCTATGCCTCATGCCACATGATTGTTTCTTAGAGAGCACACTTACTAGTTTGGCTCCCTGTTTGAAAAATAATTATTTTGGCATTAACTTCCATATCTCTTCATTTGCCATCTGTTGGTGCCATTACTTAAATGATCCAAATCCTCCCAAGTTAGGGTGTATTTTTGCCTCGTTATTTGCTTGAGCTCCCATATAAATACCATTCAAGAAATAAGGAATCCTTTCTGTCCTGTAAAGGAGTCCTGTAAAGGGATGAGTGCTGATTCTGGATTATAAGAACTTGAATTCAAATCCTCATTCTTTTCCTTCTTACCTGTGTGCCCTTGGTCAAGCCATTTATCCTTTCTGGGCCTCTGTTTTTCCGCTTGTCAAATGGAGTATTTGGGTTCTAATGTCTTTTCTACCTTTCAACCTAAAATTTTATAAAGTGATTTGAACATTGAAAATATAGAGAATAATCTGTAGTTTTGGGGGACTTAGCTAATAAACTTACTTTGTATGAAAAAAGAGAACTTTCTTACTCATTGTGACGAGGAAAAAAAAGGAATGTCCACAGTTTCAATGAGTTCACCTTAAGAGAATCCTTGTTTTATGACTTTTAAGTTATCTATGAAATGTCTCCCTTCAAAAATTTCTATTTTGGTAATGACAGTGATCATTGACTGCTGAGATCTCTCTGAATAGTCCATTTCTTGTTCAAAACACTTAGACTTTGGCAGCTGTCTAACATTGGCTTCTAAACCACTCTTCCTTTAGGACTTTCCATTTGTCTATTGTTCTCTTAATATTTTTTAGTTCACATCCCCACAAACATGTCTCTTCAAAATAATTACATATTGCAGTGGAGATGGGTTCATTTCTTTTCATGTGATTCTTCAACCATCCATCCATCCATCCATCCATTCATCCATCCATCTGTAATCAGAGAACTTGAGTTTAAATTTAGCTCTGCTACTTACTGCTGTATGACCTTGGATAATTTGTTTAATCTCTATGAGCTTTATTTTATTCATCATTAAAATGATGAGATTGGGCTATCAAGATTTCCTGAGTTCAATAAACTTGTCTTCTTAATATTTTGATAACTACATTTCAATATAATTGATTTACTTTGTTCTTTATTTTGTTTCCTATAAAGTAAAATTGTGTCACATTGTATTTCCTATGAATCTTAACTGTTAGCATTTAAAAAATGTTGTTTTGAGAAATGGTACATAGGGAGTAGAAACTGCTCGTCCAAGCCTCTCTGCCCCCAGATTCCCCCCAAACTATGTAAAAGGGGACTCTGAACAACTTCTGGAGTCCCAGCACCCACAGAATGATACAGAGAAGCTAACCTCCCGCTGAGGACAGCCCAGCAGCCCTGCAGGAAGGACCAGCGCAGAGGTCTGGGACCTGGCAGCGCGCAGAGCGCAGGAGCCGAGCCGAGCCCAGGTCCCTGTGAGCCGAGGTTTTAGCCCCAGGGCGGCAGGGCCAGCAGCCGGCTGGAGGAACCCCAGAACACCAGGAGCTGTGGAGACTCCAGAATTATCAACATAGACATGCCTAGGACAAAGTAAGAGGTTAGTGTCCTATGGACTTTGGGACCTGTATTTGGGGAATGCGTCAGCTCCCTCCCCTGGGGGCTAGAAGCCACTGAGGAGACACGCCATTTTGTAGTTTTCAGAGGCAGCTCCGGCTCCCAGCCTACAAATCGTGGGGAGATCCAGCGATCAGTCTTGGGGGGTAATCGCTCTTGCTTTAACCTCCCTGGATCTGGACTGTGATCTAGGGTGGAAGTCGTGGGTGGGTTTACAGCTTGCCAGAAATGGAAGTTGCCCCCCACAGGTTCGGGACGAAAATTCCTCTATCTGGCCTTAAAGCCATAGTGTGGCAACAAGCCCAAAAGTCAAGCAATTAAGTGGCATCATGCCAAGGCAAAGGAAACAGAAAAATGCAACCCTAGACTCCTATTTTGGGGGCATAGAGCGGGAAAAGGACTGTGAGGTCAGAAGTCCTGCTCCAAAAGCCCCAGGGGAAAACATGAGCGGGTTGCAGGCCATAGAGGACCTTAAGAAGGACTTTAAAAATCAAATAAGAGAAGTGGAGGAAAAATTGGAAAGAGAAATGAGAAGGATGCAGGAAAAGTATGAAATGAGGGTCAACAGCCTGACTGAGGAAAACAACACCTTAAAAAATAGACTAACTCAAATGGCAAAGGAGGCCCAAAAGGGCAATGAGGAGAAGAATGCCTTAAAAAGTCGAATTTGCCAGATGGAAAAAGAATCTCAAAAGTTCACTGAGGAGATTCATTCCTTCAGAGTTAGGCTGGAGCAAATGGAAGCTAATGACTTTATGAGAAATCAAGATGCTGTTAAGCAGATCCAAACAAATGAAAGATTAGAAGGCAATGTGAAATATCTCATGGGAAAAACCACTGACCTGGAGAATAGATCCAGGAGAGACAATTTAAAAATTATTGGACTACCTGAAAGCCATGATCAAGGAAAGAACCTAGAAATCACCCTTCAAGAAATTCTCAAGGAAAACTGCCCTGATGTTTTAGATCCAGAGGGCAAAATAGAGGTTGAAAGAATCCACCGATCACCTCCTGAAAAAGATCCCAAAAAGAAAACTCCCAGGAATATTATAGCCAGGTTCCAGAATCCCCAGATCAAGGAGAAAATACTACAAGCAGCCAGGAAGAAACAATTTCAATATTGTGGAAACACAATCAGAATAGCCCAGGACCTGGCAGCTTCTACACTGAGGGATCGAAGGGCATGGAATATGATATTCCAGAGGGCAAAAGAACTGGGAATGAACCCAAGGGTCACCTATCCAGCAAAACTGAGTATTTTGTTTCAGGGGAAAATATGGTCATTCAGTGGAATAGAGGACTTTCAAGCATTCTTGAGGAAAAAACCAGAATTGAATAGAAAATTTGACATCCAGACACAGGAAGGAAGAGATGCCTGAGAAGGTAATCGGGGAAGAGAGATCAAGGGGAACTTATCAAAGTTGAAATATTTTCATTCCTATTACGGAAAAGCAATAACTGTGACTGATGATACCTTTCTCACTATGAAAATAATGGAAGAAGGGGGTGTGGTCATATGAGAAATGGTACATAAATTTTATCAGACCACCAAAGGAACCAAAGGTTAAGAACTCCTGGGCTAGATGACCTCTGAAATCTATGCTCTAATGTCTTGTGGTCCTCTGATATGATTTTACTACCATTCACCAATACACAAACAATCTTCTGTGTTTAAGTGGATTGTCTTCATGAGTTCCATAGGAGAAAAAAATCATAATCTGGTGTTCATCTTTAAGGTAATCAGTTTCTCACAATTTAGTCAGATTGATCCTCAACAGTCAGTCAGTCAGTTAGTCAAGAAGCATTTATTAAGTATCTTCTGTGTGTCAGGCACCGGGCTATATGCTGAAAGGTAAATGATAGACTCTGCTCTCAAGAAGCTCACAATCTAATGGGGGAGACAGTATTCAAACAACTATGTACAAATAAGCTATATACAGGATAAATTGGAAATGATCAACTGACAGAAGGCATTGGACTAAAAAGGGATTGGAAAAGGCTTCTTGGAGAAGGGAAGACTTTTAGCTAGGACTTGAAGGAAGCCAGGGAAACTAGGAGGCAGATGTTAGAAGGGAGAACATTCCAGGAATGGGTTGAGAGACAGGAAAAAAATATTAAGAGTAGGGAGATGAAGTGTATTTTGAGGAACAGCAAGACAGCCAATGTCACTGGCTCATAGAGTATATGGGGAGGGCAAGGGCTGTTTAAGGGATAAGAAGACTAGAAAGTTGTTGGGGCAGGTTCTGAAGGATTTGGATAGTAAATAATACTTTATATTTATCCCTGCACAAAATAGTGAAGCACTGGAGGTTAGTGGATAGGGGACTGATGTGGTCAGGTATACAGCATACAACTCTAAACCTTTCTAGTATGGTTCTAGGACCTAGGACTTGGCCCCATTGACATAGCCTCAGAGGAACTGAAGTTATCACTATGCCATCATGAAACATTCAGAAAGGACTTTCACCAAGTCAGACTAAAGATATAAAAACATGCATTCAACAGAAAGATAAAGACATGTTAGAAATTAATTTCATTAATATGGATTCTGAATAAGTTTCCTTTAAGTAGGAAACTTCTTTAAACAATATATAAAATTGTTGTTCAAAAAGTTAACTTTATTATATTACATTATAATATATATTATATTAATAAATATTATATTACATTATAATATATTATATTAATAAATATTATATTACATTATAATATATTATATTAATAACACTTTATTATATTAATAATGCTATATTTAAAATTTGATTTCATTTACATATGAGTTGATTTTAAGGGAGTCTATCTATGGTGTTGTAGTTGGAACAATATTCTAAACTCTTCTTGTGCAAGGCAAGCTAGAACTAAAGGCATTGAAACTTTCTTTGACATTTGACTTGTTCAGAGGACTAAAAAATGTACTATTTACATCATTTCCTTCTTCTTCTAATACAAAGAATCTTTGAGGGGATTTTGCTTAGGTGAATCAACTCAAAGTGCCTTCAATGCCTTTCCTAAATAACACTTAGCAATTTGTATAATACTTTTAGGTTTTCAAAGCACCTTACATATGTTAACTCATTCATCTTCACAACAACTCTGTGAGGTAGTTTTTATTATTATTCCCATTTTTTCATGAGAAAACTGAAAAGGTATGATGTAGATAGGATCACACAACTAAATAGTCAGGTATTCCTGACTCCAAGTCCTCACTCTATCTGCTGTGTCACCTACCTATTGAATATCCTTTTGTTACTAAGTAAATCATTTTTGCTTAATTATTTAATTAGCTTTAAGTGTCTCATTTTTCTCTAGTATCTAACCTAAGCTAGTAGGTGAGTGACCTGAGACAGGCCCAAATCAACAGAGATGTATAGCAAGGCACGCTTTTATTTGTAATTTACCCAGTCCATCTTCAGCTTTATACATTTGTTACTTTAACTATCTAAGGTAGTTAGAAGTCTGATCCACTAATTTTACAAAAGAAGAAAATGGGCCCTGGAAAGTAAAAGTTCAAGGTCACAAATCAATCAGCAAGCAATTATTAAATGCCTATGGTATTCCAGGGACTATGCTTAGTACCTGAAGTACAAGACAAAGGAGAAACTTCTCCTGCTCTCAAGGATTTCACATTCTATCTGGGAAGACAAGATCTATACATACTGGTTCTGGAGTTAGAATCTCTAAGCTCAAATTTGGCCTCTGACAGTAATTGTGTGACCTTGGGTAAATCAATTAGCCACCTTAAGCATCCGTTTTTTTTCAACCCCAAAATGAGGTTGTTGACCAGTTGACCTCTAATATTTCTCTAGTTTTAGACCTATGATTCTTGTCTATCTCTTTCTTTGTAGCTCTGTGTTTCTGTATGTGTATGTGTCTGTCTGTCTGTCTCCCTCTCTCTCTCTCTCCACACACACACACACACACACACACACACACACACACAATCAATACATAAATACAAGATAAATGCATGGGGGGGAAGGCAAGGCAGTTAGGGTTAAGTGATTTGCCCAAGGTTACATAGCTAGTAACTGTGTCGTGTCCAAAGTCCCATTCGAACTCAGGTCCTCCTGATTTCAGGACCAGTGCTCTATTCATTGCACCAGCTAGTTGCCCCTTAAATGGATAATTTTTGAATGATGGTACTAGCATCTTAAGGATCAGGAAGTGTTTCATATAGAAGTTGACATGCAGATGTGCATTTCAGATATGAGGTATATCCTACTCAAAGACACAGAGACAAGGAATGGCATGCCAAATGTGAGGTATGGCAAAAGTCTATACAGGGCAATAAGTGTCAGAGCCAAGGGTGAAACCCAATTTCTATGACTCTAAATCTGCTGACTCTTTCTTGTAGCACTCATCAAGTTTATTTATTGAATTATTATTCTCTATTCTCTGTATGGCCTTAATGATCCATTCTATTTACTATATATATATATATGTGTATATATATATATATACACATATATATATATGTGTGTGTGTGTGTATGTGTGTGTGTGTGTGTGTGTGTGTGTGTGTGTGTGTATAAAGTTTCTTCAAAGACATTTACTTTATCTAATCCTAAATTCAGGAAATGATGGAACCATATAGTCTCATTTATTTTATGTTTTGTATAAACATTTTTTCATGGTTTCCTCTGGTTGTATATGATAATAGTAAATATGTCATTTTTCCCCTTGTGTTCACCCATAGCTTCTGAGGATCTCTAGAGCTAGAAAAGAATATGGCAGAATAGATAATATTGGACTGAAAGCCAGGAAACTGGGTTTCAATTGTCCCTCTGATGTTTGTTATTCTGGTCTGAGCTAGTCACTTAAACTCTTTGATTCTCAGCTTCCTCATCTGTTAAATGAAGATAATAATACCTGAATTAACTTTCTCACTAGGTTGTGGTGAGCCTCAAATGAGACAATATAAATTGATCTCTTTGAAAACTTTAAAGTTGTGGTGGGGGAGGAAGCATAGAGAAGAGAGTGGAATAGAAAAGCACTTGACCAAGATCTCCCAACATTCCCTCCCAAACAACTTTAAAATAGTGCTTCAAATTGAATTCTAGAGTGGCAGAAGCCAACAAAATATTAGAATGAGACATTCTTCCAGCCTAAGAGAACTGAAGAGGTCAAAAAGAGATCTTTATGCAGGGTGGAGGCTAGCCTGGAGTTCACATGGATGAAGCACCAGTGGTGGGACTAGATGGTGGTAACAAACAGCAGCAGCTTCAGGAGCTCTCAAACTAGAAACAACAAGGAGACATAACACCTGGTCAGAAAGAGATTACAGGGGTCCCCTGTGCTAGCATTAGATGCAGAATCAGATGCTATTTGGCAACTCCAGAGCCTATATCCACTTTTGAGTCATAGTTTAAGGGTAGAGAGGAGCACTTTGAGTCAGGAGGGAGTGGGAGCCCTGAGGGGCAGTATCACTTTCTAGCACCAAGGGATTAGGGACCTAGAGGAACAGTTAGCATTTCTTGTAAGAGAATAGGGGGTGTGAGAAGCAGGAAATTCCAAAGGATTATGGGCTTTTTCTTGGGTATGGACTAGAGTGTAGACCTCCAAAGACAGCAGTTATCACACTTCTCTCCCCAGATCACACCACCTTGGAAGCACTGAATACTTCTAAACCCTTAAGAACTAGCTTTGAAAACAGCAGTTCCAAAAAGCCTAAAACTTGAGGTAGAATCCTCCTCTCTTTCCCTACCTTCCCTTCCCCCTATAATGTAGGAAACAATGTTCAACTCTAACATAAAGGTCAAAATCAAGAAATAGTGTGGAAAAGGGGCAGCTAGGTGTCACAGTGATTAGAGTACTGGCGTTGGAGTCAGGAGGACCTGAGTTCAAATCTGGCCTCAGACACTTAACACAAAAAACTAGCTGTGTCACTTTGGGCAAGTCACTTAACCCCAATTGTCCTCTAAAAAGCAAAAAAAAAAAATAGTGTGGGAAAATGAGAAGATAACAGCAACAACAACAAACCTGACCATAAAATTCTGCTATGGTGACAGGAAAGATCAAGGCACAACTCAGAAGACAATGAAGTCAAAAGAGCTATAAGCAAACCCTCCAAGGGGGAGAAAAAAATCTGAATTACATACAAGCCTAACAAAAATTCCTAGAAGAGCTAAAAAAAGTTTTTTTCTAACCAAATAAGAATAGTGGATGAAAAATTAGGTAAATAACTGAAAATAAGAGAAAAAATATGAAAAGACAATTAACAACTTGGTAAAAAAAAGTTAAAAAATTCCTGAAGAAAATAGCATCTTAAAAACAAGAACTCATCAGATAGAAAAAGAGGTACTACAAAAGCTCACTGAAGAGAATAATTCCTCAAAAATTAGAATTAGGCAGTAGGAAGCTAATGCTTCCATGAGACTTCAAAAAACTTGCATCAACAAAAACAGCCAAAAGAATATATTTTTCATTCTATTTTTATAAAAGAAAATGTGAAATATCTCTGATGAAGACTATGATCCAAGACAATTATGAAGAACTCATGATGAAAAATTCTATCCACCTCCAGAGGGCGAACTGATGAACTCTCAACATAGATTAAAGCATATTTTTATTGTTTTCTTTTCAATATGGAAATATGTTTTGCATGGTCTCACACATATAATCAAAATCAAATTTCTTGCTATCTCAAGAAGTGGGAAAAGATAGAAAGGAAGGAGAGACTTTAGAACTCAAAATTTTAAAAAAATGTTAACATTTTTTATGTGTAATTTGGAAATATTTAACAAAATAATTTTTTTTAAAAAAAGAAACTTTAGGGAGCTATATAAATTGCAGTTACTCCCTTCTTCCCTCAATTTTACAGAAGAATAAACTGAGGCCCGGTATGAAAAAAAGAAACTATACCCAATGTCATATAGACACACCAGAAAGAAAGCAATGGTTTGAATTTAAGTCCATTGGCTTCAAAATCATTTTTATTTCCATCGCTATCATGGCTTTATGAACATAGCACAACAAAATGGTAACCTCTCCCAGAATTTTTTTTTTACTGCATGCAAGGGTTCACTGCTTTCCATGCTCTGTGTGTGTGTGTGTGTGTGTGTGTGTGTGTGTGTGTGTGTAAAAGGACAATTATTTGGAAATTCATAATCTGTAGTACTCAGTTTTGTAGTCATAGTACTCCTTACTTTAATGCAGTGAAATACAAACTATGGAGATATTTTTCTTCCTTTCAGTAGATTCCCTACACATTGGTATGAAAAACAGCTTTCTTACTTGAAAGTCTCTTGGGACTAGTAACAGCAGTTCGACACTCTGCATGCATTTTTTTTTACCTTTTTATTTTACTTCTGAATACACCTGGACACAAAACTTAGAGCACCAACTGTGTGTACTCAGATCTTTTTAATATAAAAAAGGAAAAAAGCTACTTGGGGAGGTTAAATCATAGACAAGAAAAACAGAAAGGACACAACTGTTCAGAACTAGTTCCACTTAACCTAGGTTTATTTTGCTTCCACTCCCACCCCCTCCTACTTTGTGACATCTGTCTGTGGTGAATGTAATTCCCACAGGTGGTGCTTACTGAATATTCAATTGTTTAAAAGTTTGCTTTCACCAAACCACCACCAGTGTAGCTTTGTAGAATTTAAGGAGCAGGATTGTAGGAATGTAAGGTTAATCTGGGTAAAATCATAGAGTAAGGAAACTATATTTGGGGCTCTCAACCTCCCTGTTCTATATGGTAAGAAAGTTAAAGGGTTATTGCCTTTTGCCTTCCCTGAGATGAGAAACTCCATTTGAGAATAAGCTTTCAATTCAGATTTAAACAGACAGTCACATTTCATTCTGGTGTTTTGCCTTCCTTCATCTAAGGCCAAGAACAGATCAATATATGTTTCTGCCTCTCTTTCTTTAAATACAAAAAATTTACCCCAAGGCCAGTGGGTGATTGATCAGTTATGAACTCAGCAAGACTATGTGTTTTCTTTATGAGTATCTGTGGGAAATTATTCTTATTCAAAAGTACACTTGCCCCACAGTGATACATTTCTTTAAATTCCAGCTGCTACTTTTCCCTTGTCTAGGATTATATCAATGTACCCCCAAAAGCATTTTCCTGACTTGTATTCTAAATTGTAATCAAATGGGTTTGCTTGGCATGGCATATGCCTCTTTGTCCACTTGGTGGTGCCCCTTCTTCAACTACTTTGGATACTTATTCTCTGTTTTCTTTTTCTTGGGTTTTTAAAAGGGGCAGAATCCTAAACTATAAAAATGAAGCTCTGATGTTGGAATTTTAGGTGTTGATCAATGAGCGAGGAAGGGTTTATTTTTTAGAGGGGGAAAAGAGGCATCCCCTTGGTGTATCTGAAATCATTTCATGTGTACAATGATGACTCATACCATGACTTGATAGAATATCCTCAATTGCCCTTTCCTTGGTAGTGTTATTCACTGAATTGTTTGGAAAAGAAATGTTCTCTCTCGCTCTCTCTCTTTCTCTCTCTCTCTCTCTCTCTCTCTCTCTCTCTCTCTCTCTCTCTTCTTCTCCCCCCCCACCTTGAGGGCAGTGACCATACCCTCCTTTAATTTTTAATTTTTATTTCCATTTCTGTATCCCTTCAGTTTCTTGTACAATTGTCTGGACATAGTAGACTTTGAATAAATGTTTAAAAGAAATTATTGGACTCTCCTTTCACAAACCTCTTTCAGTGTATAATGTATTTGACAACATCTAGATATTGAGAGAAGCAGTGCCAGATGCTTGACATGATTTTCTACAGAAGGATAGCATGGTACAGTGGATAGAACAATAGAGTTGATTCTCTGAAAATATGAATTTGTATACTATTTCCATCATAGTAGCTTCAAGAGGCAATATGTTATAGTAGTGAAGGCACTGGACTTGGAGTAAAAAAGACCTGGGTTTAAATTCTATCTTTTAATCTATGGCCCTGAACAAGTCATTTATTGTCTTTAAGTTTCCTTATCAGTAAAATGAAGAGATTGGACTTGAACTCTAAAGACCTTCCAGTTCTAAATTCATGATTCTATTTGAGTAGCTAAGGAAAAGTTTTACCTTACTGAGCCTCAGTTTGTTCATCTGAAAAACGGAGATAATACTTGCACTATTTACCTTTACATTGTTATTATTAGGAACACACTTTGAAAATAAAAAGAACCACATAAAATATTGTTATTATGGGATATAGTTTCTAACTTAGCTGACTTTATGTTGGTGAAACATTTGAGACTGAGGGAGGACTAGAACTATAACATCTAAATTCAATTGGGTGGTATTTACTCATAGTTAAAAGGTATGTCTTAAGAGAAAAATAATAAGAAAGGTCAATCCTGCCTTAAATCTCAATAATAATATTGTAACCAGGCTTTGACGGTTTGGATGGAACTACTTACTAAATTTCTCATCAATCACTATCCATGTGTACGTAGTATATCAGTGAGATAGATTGATACTATATCTGATCTTGGTTATTGAAGAGGTTTTCTCCAAGTATGTCCTAGAAGACTTAGGTGTCAGCCATATTTAATACTGTTGTCTGATGTCTTGTGTCATAAGAGAGATAGCAGCCAAAGTAAGTGCTAGTTTAAGCTGTATACTTGTTTCCAATACCTTAGAGAAGGAGATGATGGAAGATTATGAAGAATATTAGCTTATAAAATAGCGAGAATTACTAGAGCTAAAACCAAGTTTGCAGAAAACTGGGCTTGAGCTCTTGTTAACTAATATCAACAACCTAAGCATTATGGGATGAAAAAAAAGCATACAAACTAATGTAAAATGGAAATGATCTACCAACATTTATATAAAAAACACAAAGTTTAAAAACTCTAATAATTACAAGATGACAACAGATTTCTAGGTGACAAATGCTTCAACCATTTCAAAGATTACTTGTTTTCAACTTATCTGTACAATTTTTTCCTTGGTTTTATTTAGGAAATAAGAGGATTGTTTTTCTTTTATGTACATGTCTTATGTGTCCTATAAAATAGATTGTAATTACTTATATTATGCTTCATGGTTAATAAGTAATTAAGCCCCAAGGGATAGTATTTTAAAATTAATTCATGTTACTTCTCACTGTATTAGCACAATTTTCATTCCTCCTGCTTGGAGAAGTGTTGATTAAGAAATATAGTTTTCTTATTCTACCAACACTTCATTAAAAGTTTCAACGCATCAAGTAGATGACGTTTTTAAACTGATTCCTTTTTTTTTAAAAATAGCTGCATGTATCTCTAAATATGTAAAAAGGAAAATGTTTTAGCAGGGTATAGAAAAGTGCTGAGGAACTCAAACATTCACAAAAATCACTGGTTGATTTATTTAGGGAAAAGAAAGACACTTAGAGAAAAGTAACTATGTGTTTTAGTTGTTTTTATGTAGAAAACCCTATGGTTTTCCTGTGACCCGGTGAGCTCACAATGAATAACATCACATACACAAATGGATAATATTTTAACATGTATGAAATAAATTGTTATCAGAGTGGATGTTTTCTAAATAAGCTGTCTTTTACTGTCAAATTATCAGCTTTTATGAAAGCAAAGATAAAAATTCATGTGGCATTAGAAGAAAGGATAAGGATCAGAAGGTAATAGCATGTGCAGTTCAAATACTTTCCCTTTCAACCAAATCAATAAGCATTTATTAATTACTTTCTATGTGTGAAGCATTGTTTGGGGCACTGGGGATACAAGGAATGAAATAATAGTGATATGGAAGTCCACACTTCAGAAATAGATAGAGAGAGGTCTTGAAAAGGATTATCAGTATTTCCTACAGAAGATTAAAAAATATAAAATAATCATCATAAGGAAGAGGCCAAAAAAGCCTAGAGGCCATTTTTTCAGTCAACATTTAGGATATAAACTCATTTCCCATACTTATTAAGACAAAATGGTGGAAAATTATGAGAAATATCAGCTCATAAATCCCTGAGAAGCAATAGAGGTAAAAACAAGTTTGCAGAAATCTGAACATAAGCTTGAATTAAACCAAATTCTTTTAAAATAAAATAAAAAAAGGAAAAAATATTACAAAAGGATGGAAAATGGGGGCAGAGTCAAGATGGCATAATAGAAACAGGACTTCCACACAGCCCCACCTCCTCCAATTCATGGAAAAAATTACTCTAGACAAACTTTGGAGCTACCGAACCCACAAAATAACACAGAGAAGATAACCTTCCACTGAGGAGAGCCTCACAGCCTGGCAGGAAGTGGCCAGCATAGTGCTCTGGGAGCTGAGCCCAGCACCATAGGAGCCTGAAGCTCTAGACTTAGGGCAGCCTGATAAGCTGCCTGCCAGAGGAACTTCAGATCACCAGCAGCTGTGTCTATTTCCAGAATTATCAACCCATAGATGCCAAGGACAAAATTAGAGGTCATTGCAGTGTGGACTTTGGGACCTGGGAATTCATAGTGTGATCTGGCCTTTGCCCCAGGGGTGAGAAGTGGCTGAGGTACAGTGGCCATGCAGCCACCACATTCTGGCTGCTTCAGAGCTCCTGCTCTGCAGAATGTATGGGCATCAAATGACCAGCCTGAGGGGTAATTGCTCTTGCTTTAACCTGCTTGGATCTGGATTGCTGACTGTGGTGGAGGTCCTGGGGTGCCTGAGCCGTGTTCCAGAGCATGCAGAGGCTTTAAAGAGGGCACCCAAATAATCACTCCAGCATCTGTGTAAACCCCAGCATTTGGGATAAAGCTCTTGTTTCTGGTAGCAGAGTTCTTGTGTGGCAAAAGTTTCAAAAGTCAAGTAATAGAGTGGCAACATGAGCAAGCAAAGGAAGCAAAGCAAACAGAGTAATCCAACTTTACACTCCTATCTGGGGACAAAAAGTATCAAAGCATGCAACAGGAGGAAGACAGCAAAGTCAGAACTCCTGCTTCCAAGAAAAATATGAACTGTTTAGTTACAGGCAATAGAGGGGCTTAAAAAGGATTTTGAAAACCAAATAAGAGAAGTGGAGGAAAAATTGGGAAGAGAAATGAGAATGATGCAAGAAAATTATGAAATGAGAGTCAACAGCTTGATTGAAGAAAATAACACCTTAAAATAGACTACCTCAAATGGCAAAAGAGGCTCAAAAAGCCAATGAGGAGAAGAATACCTTAAAAATATGGATTTGCCAGATGGAAAAAGAATCTCAAAAGCTCACTAAAGAGAATCATTCCTTCAGAATTAGACTGGTGCAAATGGAAGCCAGTGACTTTATGAGAAATTAAGATGCTGTTAAACAGATCCAAACAAATGAAAAAATAGAAGGCAATGCGAACTATTTCACTGGAAAAATCATTGACCTGAAAAATAGATCCAGGAGAGATCATTTAAAAATCATTGTACTACCTGAAAGCCATGATCAAAAAAAGAAACTAGAAAAAAAAATAAATTATCCTTCAAAAAATCCTCAAGAAAAATTGTCCTTATGTTTTAGAACCAGAGGGCAAAATAAAGGTTGAAAGAATCCACTGACCACCTCTTGAAAACGATCCCAAAAAGAAAACTCCTAGGAATATTATAACCAGGTTCCAGAGTTCCCAGATCAAGGAGAAAAATATTACAAGCAGCCAGGAAGAAACAATTTGAATATTTTGGAAACACAATCAGGATAACACAGTATCTGGCAGCTTCTACACTGAGGGACTGAAGGGCTTGGAATATGATATTCTGGAGGTCAAAGGAGTTGGGATTAAAACCAAGAATCACCTACCCAGCAAAGCTGAGCATCATGTTTCAGGGGAAAATATGGTCATTCAGTGGAATAGAGGACTTACAAGCATTCTTGATGAAAAAAAAAAAAACAGAGTTGAATAGAAAATTTGACATCCACATACAGGAAGCAAGAGAAGCTTGAGAAGGTAAACAGGGAAAAGGAATCATAAGAAACTTATCAAAGTTGAACTACTTATATTCCTACATGGAAAAATGATAATTACAACTTATGAAACTTTTCTCAGTATGAGAATAATTGAAGGCAATAGAAATGTTTATATTTGTGTATGTATGTATATACACACACACACACACACACACACACACATACATACATATATGATGTCTATATTGGAGGGTATATGGGTATACATATACATATATATATTCATATACATACATATATATGTCTATATCGGAGGGTATATGGGTATTTGAATACATATGTGAGTGTGTATATATATGTCTACAGGTATACATATACAGAGGGCACAGAATCAATTGAATAGAAAGGGATGATACTTAAAAGGGGAAATTAAGAGATTAGAGAGGAATATAATGAGAGGAGGTGGGGAGAGACAGAATGGGGTAAATTATCTGATATAGAAGTGGCAAGGGAAAATTGTTATAATGGATAGGAAGAACAGGAAGGCAAAAGGCAGTAAGTCAACCTTATTCTATTTGAATTTGGCTTATGGTGAGAATGACATACACACTAAATAGGGTATCTCACCTTACATGATAGTAAGGAGGAAGGGAAAAAGAGGGCGGGTAATGGAAGGGAGGGCAGGCTGGGTGGGAAGAAAGTTGGAAACACCCACTTTTGAAAAGGGACAGGATCAAAATAGAGAATAGAAGAAGAGGGAGTGGGATAAGATGGAGGGAAATATAGTCAATCTTTCACAATATATGCACTATGGAAATGTTTTACATAGCTAAATATGTACAACCTATATTGAATTACTTATCTTCACAGTGAGGGTGGGTGATGAGGGAGGAAGGGAAACAATCTGGAATCCAATGTTTTAAAATTAAATGTTTAAAAATTTATATACATATTATTACTATTATTTTACATGTAACTGGAAAATGAGATATACAGGCACTGGAGCATAGAGATCCACTGTGCCCTACTTGAAAGCTTAAGGGAGAATGGGGGGAAGATATGCGATAGAGCAGATTGGGGAAGGGGATATTCAGTGGGAACACTATTTTGGGGTGATGGGTAGGGATAATTGGGGAGAAAATTTGTAACTAAAAATCTTGTGGAAATGAATGATATAATCTAAAAATTTAAAAAAAGAGAAAAAAAAAGATGGAAAATGGAAAAGCTCTATTAACAATTCTGTGAACATAATGATAATAAAACCACCACATCTGGACCATAACAAACATCTCATTATCCTCATGTACTTTGTAAGGACCTAGAATTAGCTCTAAAGAAAACAAATTGTGACAAGCAGTTGGATTGGTTCAAGTTTACATCATATGTACTCTCTGTTAGAGGTGACAGAAAATTTCTAGACCTGTAGCCATGAAAACATGAGTTCAAATCCAACCACAGACACTTACTAGCTTGGTGACCCTTGGCTGGTTACTTAGCCTGTTTCTGCCTCAGTTTTTTCATCTGTACAATGTGAATAGCAATAGCATATATCTTCTCAGAAGGTTGTAAGAACAAAATTAGACAATACTAAGAGCAGAAGGAAACTGAAATAGTGACTCAATACAAGGATCTTGTTTTTAAATGGAAAGGAACAAGGAGGTTTTCACAAACAATATTCTACAACAACCTACATATTTGTAATGACGTATGTCCTGATAACCACCCACATCATTGCAGGGATACAGTGTTACCTAAAGACACATAGAATTCACTGCCCTTATGCATTGTTGAGTATAAAAAAATCCATTGAGCAGGTTATACTTTAAAGCTTTCCTCCATCAAGGAGTCTCTGAAAGAGATGTTTGGATTATATACACTTCCTTGATATGTACTACAATAGAGATAAGTTTTTCTGATGATCATCTGATGACTAATGTCAAGCAAGTCATGAAACAGGAAGATATATGCTTTTTCTTGTTTTTGTTCAATTGTTTCAGCCATTTCTGACTTTTTGTGTGCCAATTCAAGATTTTCTTGTCAAAGATAGTAGAGTGATTTGCCATTTCCGTCTTCACCTCATTTTTTTTAAACAAATGCTTTATTAACTTCTGTTTTACATCTTTCATTTCTGCCAGATTTTGAGTTATAATCATTTTCCCCCCATTATTCCCCTACCCAACCTCCCAGAATAGTAGTCCCACAAGATATCACTTCCTCCAATCTGCTCTCTCCCATACCTTCTCCCATACCCCCATCGACTTTTCCATTAGAGGAAGGTGAATCTTTGTGTCCCAATGCCTGCACATCTTATCTCCCTATTACAAGCGAAAGAGTATTACTAATAATATTTATATATATTTGAAACATTTAATGTTACGACCTCAAATTTCAGATCCATTTCCTTCCTCCCTTGTCACCCATTCCTTCTTGGGAGATAAGCAATTCAGTATATGTTGTACATGTCTAGCTATGCAAAACATTATCATAGTAGATATATTGTACAAGGCTGCTTATAATTCCCTCCCACTCATCCCACCCCCCACCTGGTCCATTCCCTACATGATCCTGTCCCTCTTCTATAGTGGGTACTTCCAACCTCCCCTCCCCCCAAGGATGCCCTCCCATCCATCATCCCTCCTCTCATCCCCCTTCCCCCTATCCTGCTGCAGGTTGAGATATCCCATTTAGTATGTATGTCATTTTCTCCCTGAACCAAATTCAATGGGAATGTGGTTTTGTCTTTTTAGCCTTCCTTATTCTCCCCCTCCTTTGCAACCACTTCCCCTTGCTTCTTCTACATGGGATAGTTTACCCTATCCTGTCTCTCCCCATCTCCTCTTGCCACTTTCCTCTCTCACCTCATAATTTCATCCCTTGAGTATTCTCCCTTCCCAACAAATTCAACCTATGCCCTCTATCCATATAACTGTAACCATATACACACACATTCACATATGTATTCATATGACCACACCCCCTTCTTCCATTATTTTCATAGTGAGAAAGATATCATCAGTCACAGTTATTGCTTTTCCATATAGGAATGTAAATAGTTCAACTTTGATAAGTTCCTTTTGATTTCTTTTCCCTGATTACCTTCTCAGGCATCTCTTGCTTCTTGTGTCTGGATGTCAAATTTTCTATTCAACTCTGGTTTTTTCCTCAAGAATGCTTGAAAGTCCTCTATTCCACTGAATGACCATATTTTCCCCTGAAACAAAATACTCAGTTTTGCTGGGTAGGTGACCCTTGGGTTCATTCCCAGTTCTTTTGCCCTCTGGAATATCATATTCCATGCCCTTCGATCCCTCAGTGTAGAAGCTGCCAGGTCCTGGGCTATTCTGATTGTGTTTCCACAATATTGAAATTGTTTCTTCCTGGCTGCTTGTAGTATTTTCTCCTTGATCTGGGGATTCTGGAACCTGGCTATAATATTTCTGGGAGTTTTCTTTTTGGGATCTTTTTCAGGAGGTGATCGGTGGATTCTTTCAACCTCTATTTTGCCCTCTGGATCTAAAACATCAGGGCAGTTTTCCTTGAGAATTTCTTGAAGGGTGATTTCTAGGTTCTTTCTTTGATCATGGCTTTCAGGTAGTCCAATAATTTTTAAATTGTCTCTCCTGGATCTATTTTCCAGGTCAGTGGTTTTTCCCATGAGATATTTCACATTGCCTTCTAATCTTTCATTTGTTTGGATCTGCTTAACAGCATCTTGATTTCTCATAAAGTCACTAGCTTCCATTTGCTCCAGTCTAACTCTGAAGGAATGAATCTCCTCAGTGAACTTTTGAGATTCTTTTTCCATCTGGCAAATTCGACTTTTTAAGGCATTCTTCTCCTCATTGCCCTTTTGGGCCTCCTTTGCCATTTGAGTTAGTCTATTTTTTAAGGTGTTGTTTTCCTCAGTCAGGCTGTTGACCCTCATTTCATACTTTTCCTGCATCCTTCTCATTTCTCTTTCCAATTTTTCCTCCACTTCTCTTATTTGATTTTTAAAGTCCTTCTTAAGGTCCTCTATGGCCTGCAACCCGTTCATGTTTTCCCCTGGGGCTTTTGGAGCAGGACTTCTGACCTCACAGTCCTTTTCCCGCTCTATGCCCCCAAAATAGGAGTCTAGGGTTGCATTTTTCTGTTTCCTTTGCCTTGGCATGTTGCCACTTAATTGCTTGACTTTTGGGCTTGTTGCCACACTATGGCTTTAAGGCCAGATAGAGGAATTTTCGTCCCGAACGTGTGGGGGGCAACTTCCGTTTCTGGCAAGCTGTAAACCCACCCACAACTTCCACCCTAGATCACAATCCAGATCCAGGGAGGTTAAAGCAAGAGCGATTACCCCCCAAGACTGATCGCTGGATCTCCCCACGATTTGTAGGCTGGGAGCCAGACCTGCCTCTGAAAACTACAAAATGGCTTGTCTCCTCAGCGGCTTCTAGCCCCCAGGGGAGGGAGCTGACGCATTCCCCAAATACAGGCCCCAAAGTCCACAGGACACTAACCTCTTACTTTGTCCTAGGCAAGTCTATGTTGATAATTCTGGAATCGCCACAGCTCCTGGTGTTCTGGGGTTCCTCCAGCCGGCTGCTGGCCCTGCCGCCCTGGAGCTAAAACCTTGGCTCACGCAGACCTGGGCTCGGCTGGGCTCCTGCGCTCTGCGTGTTGCCGGCTCCCAGGCTGCTGCGCTGGTCCTTCCTGCAGGGCTGCTGGGCTGTCCTCAGCGGGAGGTTAGCTTCTCTGTGTCGTTCTGTGGGTGCTGGGGCTCCAGAAGTTGTTCACAGTCCTTTTTTACATAGTTTGTGGGGGATCTGGGGGCAGAGAGGCTTGGAAGAGCTGTTTCTACTCCGCCATCTTGGCTCCGCCCCCCTTCAGCTCATTTTTTAAAGTTTTAATTTATTTTTAACTTATGGAATAAAACAAGTATTTCCCTAGCACAGCATCTGCTATCATTGAAATTTGCTTTGCTTTTTCCCCCTTTTTCTCTTTTTTCTTCCCCCTAGCCCCCTGCTTTAGGGATGGCTACCATTAGACATAACTGCACACACACACACACACACACACACACACACACACACATATACATACAAACACACACATATTTGTGTCCAATGGTAGCCATGGTGTAGGTATGTAATATATGTGTGTGTGTGTGTGTGTGTGTGTGTGTGTGTGTGTGTGTGTGTGTGTATTTGTTTGTAGAATCATTCTGTACACACTTCTCTTTATCAGTTCTTTCTCTGGATGCAGATTGCATACTCCTTCATAGGTCCTTTGTGGTTAATTTGGGTATTTATAATACTTATGATGACTTATTCCCTCAAGGTTTTCTTAAAACCATATTGTTGGTACTGCATACAACATTCTCTTGATTCTACTGAATGCTCTTCATTATTTCATGCAAGTCTATCCATATTTTCTATGACCACTGAGCTCATTATTTCTTATTGCACAACAGTATTCCATAATAATCACATAGAAGTTTATTTGACCATTCTCTAAACCCACAATTTCCAATTCTTTGTCACCACAAAGAAAGCTGCTATAAATATTTTAGAACATAATGTTTCTTTTCCCTTTTCCCTTATCAGTTTTGGAAATATATTTAGTCCTGGTATGGCTGTGTCAAAGGGTATAGAGAGTTTAATAACTCTAGACAAAATTCCAAATTGCCCCCCAAAATGGTTGCATCTGTTAACAATTCTACCAATAATGAATCAGTGTCCTAATTTTTCCTTGTCCTCTCCAACATTTGTTGCTTTCACCTCAGTCATTTTAGTCAATTTGATAGGTACAAAATATCTCAAGTTTGTTTTTATTTGTATTTCTCTAATAAATTATGATTTAAAGCATTTTATGTGACTATAAATTTTGATTTCTTTATCTAAAAATTGCCTGTTCATATCATTTGTTAATTTATAAATTGGGGACTGATTTTTATTTTTACAAATTTTACAAAGTTCTTTGTATTTTTGAGATATAAGATGTTTTTTCTATGCAAATGTCTGTAAATGATTTTACATTTTACAAAGGATGTACTGGGGTAAACAGGGTTAAATGGCTCATTATCATAGGTATTTTTATTTTTTCTTCATGCAGATCAAAAGAAAAAAAACTGTCCCATCTATCAAAGATTAGAAATGAAAGCATTCCCTACAAAATGATGAGCTCCTTTAGGGGTTCATGTTTATAGCTAACATTATGTTAATTACATTAAGACCTAGAACATTGTAACACTTGTTATGTGAGATATGTAATCACTCAAATGAGTTTGCCCTTACTATACACACAGGAAGGGAAAAACATGAATAAAAAAAGCCTATTGCCTATACTATGGAATTCAGTTCAATACACAACTTCAAAAACTAGTAAATTGGTATATAGAACTTGTATAGACATTTTAGCTAGACAATGAACTGTTATAACTCCAGTGCAATATTCATAGTACCAATAGCAGCTATGAATATGCTGGTGTAGTTCTGAATTATAAAATGTAACAGATTGTCCACATGGAAGACAGAACCAAAACATTTATTCAAACAACAGAAAAGCAATCCCAACACCAGAAAACTGAATCCCAAAAACAGAAAGACAAATCCAGGGACAGAGCCAAGATGGCAGAGTAGAAACAGCACGTCCAAGGCACTCTCCCCTCAGATCACCTCCAAACTATGTAAAAGGGTACTCTGAACAACTTCTGGAGCCCCAGCACCCACAGAATGGCACAGAGAAGCTAAACCTTCGCTAAGAGCAGTTCAGCAGCCCTGCAGGAAACACCAGCACAGCGCTATGGGAGCTGTCAGCGCAGCGTGTGTGTCTGAGCCGAGGTTTTAGCCCCAGGGTGGCCAGACCAACAGCTGGCTGGAGGGCCCCAGAACACCAGCAGCTGTGGTGATTCCAGAATTATCAACACAGACATGCCTAGGACAAAGTTAGTGCCCTATGGACTTTGGGACCCGTATTTGGGTAATGTGTTGGCTTCCTCCCCTGGGGGCTAGAAGCTGCTGAGGAGACACGCCGTTTCGTAGTTTTCAGTGGCAGCTCCAGCTCCTGGCCTGCAAACTATAGGGAGATCCAGTGATCAGTCTTGGGGAGGGCTGTGAGGTCAGAAATCCTGTTCCAAAAGCCCCAAAGGAAAATATGAGTGGGTTACAGGCCATAGAGGACCTTAAAAATGATTTTAAAAATCAAATAAGAGAAGTCAGGAAAAACTGGGAAGAGAAATGAGAAAGATGCAGGAAAAGTATGAAATGAGAGTCAATAGCCTCAGTCTACTAAGGAAAACAACACCTTAAAAAATAGACTAACTCAAATGGCAAAGGAGGCCCAAAAGGGCAATGAGGAGAAGAATGCCTTAAAAAGCTGAATTTGTCAGATGGAAAAAGAATCTCAAAAGCTCACTGAGGAGATTCATTCCTTCAGAGTTAGACTGGAGCAAATGGAAGCTAATGACTTTATGAAAAATCAAGATGCTGTTAAGCAGATCCAAAAATATGAAAGAATAGAAGGCAATGTGAAATATCTCATGGGAAAAACCACTGACCTGGAAAATAGATCCAGGAGAGACAATTTAAAAATTATTGTACTACCTGAAAGCCATGATCAAAGAAAGGACCTAGAAATCAGCCTTCAAGAAATTCTCAAGGAAAATTGCCCTGATGTTTTAGATCCAGAGGGCAAAATAGAGGTTGAAAGAATCCACAGATCACCTCCTGAAAAAGATCCCAAAAAGAAAACTCCCAGGAATATTATAGCCAGGTTCCAGAATCCCCAGATCAAGGAGAAAATACTACAAGCAGCCAGGAAGAAACAATTTCAATATTGTGGAAACCCAATCAGAATAGCCCAGGACCTGGCAGCTTCTACACTGAGGGATCGAAGGGCATGGAATACGATATTCCAGAGGGCAAAAGAACTGAAAATGAACCTATATGGAATTGCTTGCCTTCTCAATGGAGGAGAGAAAGGCAGAAGAAAAAGAGAGAATTTGGAACTCAAAGTTTTAAAAACAAATGTTAAATAATTGTTTTTACACATAAGTGGAGGAAAATTAAATACTAAATAAATGCAAAAAAGACATAGGTCTAACCACATCACTCCTTTGTTAAAGAAGTTCCAGTGGCTTACTATTACCTCTTAGATCAAATACAAGGCACTCTGTTTGAACCTAAAAGGGTTTCAAAAAATTAATATAGTTTAGCTTTCCATTTATTTTATTTTTCTTTCCTTTGTGCACTCTAAGATCCAGTCACATTGACCTCTCACATATTGGCTTCTCACAAACAATATTGCATCTCTCATATGCAAATTTCTATAGGAGGGCCTCATAAAAAGCAAAAGACACATATTTAAAACTCTGGGTTTGACAGTCTACCATATATCATTCATTACCTTATGCCTCAGAAGTAAATTAATTATGTGATTATTGTAGGCTGAAATTTTGACAGGGCTTTAATAATATTTACTCTGGGTGACCACAGGAAAAAAATATCATTTAAGAGTTATGCATCATATAATACATAAATTGATTCCCCACCCACCAAGAATTTTATGACTCAGTATATTATTAAAAGGGCAATATTGCGATGTTAGATGTACATTTGTTGTGCATAATGAAAATAAAAGTGAATGGAATCAAAGTTGTATCTCTTACCACTTCATATGAAGTTCAAGCTTCTCAGTCCTTACTTTAATATGTAATAATACTTCATAAAAATATCACAATCTAGAATATTTTCATAGTTGCACAAAAAAGTTTGATATATAATGTTCCATGTGTTATTTTAGGTCACAAATAATAGATGTATTAAGATCAGACCCAACATACAATTAAGTGTATTTTCAGACATCTAGAGACATTTGAAAACAAAAATTTCTTATACTTTACTTTTCATGAATGAATGTATTCTGTCACTGAACTCAAACCACCTATATCTTATTACCTGGATCTTATAGTCTATGATCCATCATGCTTAGTAGACAACAAGACTTCAGACAAGTGAGGCAGTAAAAAGAGCAGCAATCCATTATGTAGTATTAACATTTCTTCATATGCTTAGATATACCAATAAAATTCTATTCTATTGCTAGTGAAGAAATTTCCTTGTCCCATATCTGTATCATTCTATTGCTAGGAACATAGTCTTAGAGTTAAAAGGAAACTTTGGGTTAAGATTCAAATATCCAAAAGACCCATTTATCCCATCAAACTTAAATACACTCACACAGATTCTAGGTGTTTTCCTACTTTTCATTGTTGTTTCAGCTATGTCCAACACTTTGTGATCTTATTTGGGATTTTAGTGGTAAATATACTGGATTGGTTTGCCATTTCCTTCTCCAACTCATTATATAGATGAGGAAACTGAGGCAAACAGGGTTAAGTGACTTGCCCAGGGTAACAGAGCTGGTAAGTGCCTGGGGCCAGATTTGACTGCATGAAGACAAACCTATCTCCTAGTACACCTTCAAGGCATTCCCCATTCCTGCAATGCATTCCCTCTTATTCTCCTGTCAAGGATTAATTAAGGTACCAACTCTTTCATGAAAACTATGATTCTTCCATTTGTTGGTGTTTTCTTTCCCCTCAATTATCCTGGAACTTTACTAGTTTGAACTGTCTCCCTCATGGTTGGAAATCAGATCCTTGAAAAAAGGAACTATATGATTTTTATCTTTGCATTTCCTGTATAAATGCAATATTTTGCACATAGATCACATTCAACAAATATTTGTTGAACTGAAATATTGGTTATCTTTTATGGCATCATTTAACATGCAATTAATATGCTACTACCATACTTCTATCCCTTTGTGTAATTGACAGTTTAGAGTCTTCAAAGATTATGGTGTTATGCTATTTGCAGTTACACAACATCACCAAAAGAGCATGGGGTTAAAAAATATTTTTATTTCTTTATTTTATGGAGAAGCTTGGAGTCATTAAAAACATCTGTATTTCTAAATACAAGCCACCCTGCTTTATTCTTTCTAATTAATTCAAAACAGAATTGTAATTGTAATGGAAATTTGAAGATCTTTCCTGTCCCTTAATAGACCTAAGGGAATTTGAAGACCTTCCCTGTCCTTAATAGGCTGAAGGTAATCTCATGGAGCTTATGGTGGGAAAAGCTTGCTGAAAGGGTGGAACAGGAAGGATGGAGAAGGAAGGAGTAGAGTAGAGCATGAACAGAGCTGGGAGAAGGCAGAGTTGAGGTAGAGCAGCTAGTGTGAGTGAGAGAGGGGCATTTTTTGTTTAAGGGAGCCTATTTTGTTTTGAAAGCCCAACAAAATGAAGGTTTGGGAATGTCAGTACTCATTGCATTGGCAATGTGTACCAACTTCTTTGTTGCTATGATGAATGATGGATTTGACTTTTTTTAAAACAAATGCTTTATTAACTTCTGTTTTACATCATTCATTCCTGCCAGATTTTGAGTTACAATTATCCCCTGTTTTTCCCCTACCCACCATCCCAGAATAGCAGTCCCACAAGATATCGCTTCCTCCAATCTGCTCTCTCCCATATCTTCTCCCATACCCCCTTCGACTTTTCCATTAGAGTAAGGTGAATCTCTGTGTCCTAATGCCTGCACATCTTATCTCCCAATTACATTAAAAAGAGTATTAATAATAGTATTTATATATATTTGAAACATTTAATTTTAAGACCTCGAATTTCAGAAACATTCCCTTCCTCCCTTGTCACCCATTCCCTCTGGGAAGATAAGTAATTCAGTATATGCTGTACATGTCTAGCTATGCAAAACATTATCATAGTAGATATATTGTACAAGTCTGCTTATAATTCCCTCCCACTCATCCCACCCCCCACCTGGTCCATTCCCTACTTGATCCTGTCCCTCTTCTATAGTGGGTATTTAACCTCCCCTCACCCCAAGGATGCCCTCCCATCCATCATCCCTCCTCTCATCCCCTATCCTGCTGCAGGTTGAGATATCCCATTTAGTATGTATGTCATTTTCTCCCTGAACCAAATTCAATGTGAATGTGGTTTTGCCTTTTTAGCCTTCCTTATTCTCCCCTCCTTTGCAACCACTTCCCTTGCTTCTTCTACATGGGATGGTTTA